>JAAKBF010000027.1:600000-980923 GCA_012656075.1 Phytophthora hibernalis | reverse complement strand
CACGAAGGTTTCAACGCTTCAGCTTCAGAGCGGAGCTGTATCCCGATACATATCGGTGCTTTACATGTACTTGCCATCGCTTCAGACGCATGCCGGCTTTAGCGGTTATGATTTCTTCTTCACGAGAACATTTGACACTCCATCGAAAGTTGATACCAACCGCCAAAACTGTTCCGTTGTCTCAAAAGTGGTGCACCGTCTCGGGATCAGGGATCGAAATCACACCATCCAAGCATCAACGGCAGCATGAACACCCGCCGAGTACTTGGCCCCAGCAGAAGCACCGCGCCTCGCCCTACGACGACGCGCCACCGACCGACCTCAAGTCCATGACCAACAGCGAGCGAGGCAAGTACTACCGACGCAGACGCAAACTCTACGGCGCCCACCTCGAGCAGTGCGTGGCCGAACTACGCGAAGAGATCGCGGCCTTGACAGTCTCCCGTCAGGTGCAGCATGAGCTGGCGATCTCGCAGCGCCGCACACCGCTGGGTGCCGCCGCGCTTGTGGTGAAGGAATACTGTTCGCTCTTCGGCCACGGCGCGCCCGTGCGTCTGGCCGTGGACGAGCAGGACGCGTCGGCGTCGCTGGTGTCGCAGGCCACCAACGCCCAGCGAGGCTTCCTGAACGCCGTCATGAACGACAACGTGCGGTTCGGCGAGTTCCTGGGTGTGGAGCTGCTGCTGGGCCAGTGGGAGCGCTACTCGCTGTACCACGCGGCCATCGACTGGACCATGACGTCGCTGAGCGTGGTGCAGTTGGCGGAGCCGCGCGTGCTGACGTCGGACAACCGCTGCGACGACGGTCCGCTCGTGGTCTCCATCACGGCAGACTTGCGCGTGCGGTTCTCTCGACGCACGGTGGAGGAGGTGTTCCCGCACTTGGTGGGGGACGAGGCGTTGACGCAGGTGCTCATCGGACTGGAGGTCACGTACCCGTGCGTGAACCACTTCCATTTCAACGCGCGCGGCAAGATCGAGTGGTATGCGCCCGAGGTGGACTTCGTGGGCGCACTGATGAAGGCGCTGAAGCGTCCAGAGCTTGTGGCGCGCGTGGTAGGGAACGCGCTGATCGAGAAGGACCACATGATTGGGGACGAAAGTGACGGCCGCGAGCTTGCTGTGGTACCACTGGATAGCAGTCGTGACTGCAACATGAGCAAAGATCCTCCCCGGGCAAAGGATAGTATTCCTTCATCAGGCAAGCGAGGCGCCAGCGTTGTGATCGACATTGAGTCATCGCCCGAACGTATGCATCTGGCCTTCATTCTCGACGAGTGAGCTAGAAACATATTCATCGATCGGTTGTCTTCCGCTGTGGATCGTGCTCACAACGAGATCGGACCAGACAATCGTCGAGTCGGTCGTGGCGTGTTCGAACGGAGCCTCCGAGTCGGGCGCCTACTCGACACACACTGCATTAGGAAGAGGACATGACCCAAGGTCAAGGATTGGGCTGTTCAACAGCCGCCAATTTTGTCGTCTTACGATCGCCAGCGGACATTCCGTCATGTCGAAGAAGACAAAAGAACCAAGCAGAACGGTTGATGATACAGAAGGAATCTTGACGTTGTCAAGGAAGTGTAAAGCCATCCTGAGAATCCGAGTGGGATGGCCTTCCCGGGCAGACCAGTACATGTTGGCAGCAATTTGCTGCGGGGCTCGGATGGGCTTGCTACTTGCAGGATGCTGCATCTAGTGCCAGAAGCAAATGCGAATCAAAGTTGAGATACCTGCTATTGAATACCCAAAGCGTAGTGCAATGTCGGTCTTTACCCTCGTACGTCCAGGATGTAGTCCAGCCCAAGTCGGTTTGGTCGAGTAAGTGGCGACTCCGGAGATAGTTCGTCGACGCTAACCACGGGAATGTCGTCGTACTCGCGTCCACGCTTGCCTCTCGGACAGCTATCAGGGCCTCGTCGGCCGAGACCTCACTATGAGCAGGAGGATCGACCTCTCTAATGTCTTCTATGACAGCAAGCTCGCGGCCGTCACTTTCGTCCCCAATCATGTGGTCCTTCTCGATCAGCGCGTTCCCTACCACGCGCGCCACAAGCTCTGGACGCTTCAGCGCCTTCATCAGTGCGCCCACGAAGTCCACCTCGGGCGCATACCACTCGATCTTGCCGCGCGCGTTGAAATGGAAGTGGTTCACGCACGGGTACGTGACCTCCAGTCCGATGAGCACCTGCGTCAACGCCTCGTCCCCACCAAGTGCGGGAACACCTCCTCCACCGTGCGTCGAGAGAACCGCACGCGCAAGTCTGCCGTGATGGAGACCACGAGCGGACCGTCGTCGCAGCGGTTGTCCGACGTCAGCACGCGCGGCTCCGCCAACTGCACCACGCTCAGCGACGTCATGGTCCAGTCGATGGCCGCGTGGTACAGCGAGTAGCGCTCCCACTGGCCCAGCAGCAGCTCCACACCCAGGAACTCGCCGAACCGCACGTTGTCGTTCATGACGGCGTTCAGGAAGCCTCGCTGGGCGTTGGTGGCCTGCGACACCAGCGACGCCGACGCGTCCTGCTCGTCCACGGCCAGACGCACGGGCGCGCCGTGGCCGAAGAGCGAACAGTATTCCTTCACCACAAGCGCGGCGGCACCAGCGGTGTGCGGCGCTGCGAGATCGCCAGCTCATGCTGCACCTGACGGGAGACTGTCAAGGCCGCGATCTCTTCGCGTAGTTCGGCCACGCACTGCTCGAGGTGGGCGCCGTAGAGTTTGCGTCTGCGTCGGTAGTACTTGCCTCGCTCGCTGTTGGTCATGGACTTGAGGTCGGTCGGTGGCGCGTCGTCGTAGGGCGAGGCGCGGTGCTTCTGCTGGGGGCCAAGTACTCGGCGGGTGTTCATGGTAGTGTGTTGTCTTCTTGGCGAAATGGCGAATGGCTTTTGAGGTACCGGTACCCTGGACTTTGCAACAGGAGCACCTCGGCCACTATCTACATACTGTACCGCTGTCTTTTTAGGCTGTCGGCGCGTGCCTGGGGTGGACGATTCGCAAGTTGGTTTGAAGATGACGAAAAGATCTTGACGGAGCTGACCGCGATTTGCAGTGCTAACAGAACCGTTGTTCACATCTTCTCAAGGTGAGACGTTCAAGACGCTCGACAACCAAGACGCTCGAGCGCGCGCGGGCGAGTAAGGCGCATTCGAGAGGCGACCATTGCATCTGTTGCATGGAAGCGACCGCGACTGATTGAAGACTTGCGAAAGTCGTTACAGTTTTGCGGCTTTCTTGGCCAACTCGCCGGTGCTTTCCAGACGATACGGCGAGCAGCTACCGTAGGTGGTGCATGTATCCGCAGGGCTTTGCCGAGAAACTCAGGTGCTATTATGTATACACCTTTTACCAGACAAAATGGTTTTTTCAAGCAAAGTGGTGCGGGAAGGTTTCCCCCATCCCTCATAAGTGATTACGTAGGTATTTTTCAACCAAAGTGGTTTTCTGATTATTTTTACCAAGCAAAATGGTTCGCCTATCCCTGTGTGACTAAATGGACCTCACGTTCGGCCGCGGGGCTGCCAGACAGTGAAAAAGGTACTCATTTTGACCCAAAACAGGTTTAATAGTGTAGCCAACTGCTGGGAGATCATGATAGACCCCTCAGATGCCCTTATATCGTTCTTAAAGCTTTTGTTTTGGCTCAGAGAAATTGCCTCTAAATCGTCGGTTGGATAAAACCACTTTGCTTGGTAACGATTTACGACAAAACCACTTTGGTTGAAAATACCTACGTAATCACTTATGAGGGATGGAAACCCTTCCCGCACCACTTTGCTTGAAAAAACCATTTTGTCCGGTAAAGGTACATATCTCGCATAGTTGACTCTCTTCTCTCACTCCCAACTTGTGTTCGGTTGTGGGAGTCGGAACAAACACAGACTGCAGATTCAGATACGACGAGCCTAACCATACATGCAAGAGTGCTGACCGCCTCCCAAGGTAAATCGACAAGTCGGTGGAGCAAGAAAACAAAAAATGGTGCTGAAAAAACAAGCGCATCCAAAATCTTCAACAGCCAACCACATTCTAATTACATGTACACGTTCAGTTTCCGCAACGATCTCTAATTAGGGGAAATGGCAGCGAGATCTATAAGAAGATTCGCAGCCCATTGGGTAGATTTGAAGCTCCACCCGTTTGTCGACATCGGAGGCGGTCTTGCATGCATTGTGAAGATAGCAGATAGGAGCGAGTGACCTTGAGCGGAGAAAACCGAAAATGGAAGAGACCTGTTTCCCACGGAGAAAGATTGGGATTGAGGAGGAAACCCCGCAGGATGAAAACCTCCTCTGGTAGTTAGACATGCAAAGATATCTGTCTCATACAAATGGTCAATCGGCTACGAGACTGTACGCAGGCAGCTTCAACTACAAGGTGGTAAACTGTGAGCTGGCAGAGCTCGACATGCCATCTCCACACTCCCACTTCGAGTCAGCCTTGATCGCAGTATATCCACCTAGCTCGCAAGCTTGTCATGACCTTCTGCATTGCCATCGGCAATGTCCAGCGGCAACGGCACAACGTTCAACCGCTCTCGAAACTTGCGAAACAGCGCAGGACCGAGAGCCATCGTAAAGATGTCGGCGAGTTTCTCCGTCGACGGGCAGTAGCACACCTTGAACTCACCCCGCTCATGGAAGTCCCGCACCTTGTGGTGCTTCAGGTCCACGCTCGTCGTCTTGTAGTTTCCCTTGATCTCCGTCAACACGGTGATCGTAGCCTGGTTGTCTTGGTAGAGAACCGTAGGCTTGTGACGTTTGAGCTTCAACTCCTTGCACAAGTTGTGCGTCCACACGATCATGGTCGAGCACTCGCTCGCAGCGACGAACTCGGCGCAACACGTACCGTCCGTGACGATTCGCTACTTGCGCGACTTATATGCGTACGTGCAGCCGTTGAGCTACAACACGAACCCCGTGATCGAGTGTCAGTCGTCCTTCTCATTTCCGAGATCAGCGTCCGCGAACGCCACAAAGTGCAAGTCCGGCGTCTCCTTCTTCTCCCACACAAGACCGTAGTCCAAGGTCCCTCGCAAGTACCGCAGTACCCCTTGGCCATCCTGTAATTCCCGTGTGTGTACTTTTTCAAGTACTTGCCCTACGTCCGCACGGCGTTGGCCAGCTCAGGTCGAGAGCATTGCACCATGTACTAAAGACAACCCACTATAGCACGATACGGCAGGCTTTCATCATTAACGTCCTCTGCATCCGAAGTTGCAGGCAACGGAAGAGCGCCAACGGTTTCCGGCGTGGTCACCGCACGACACTTGTCCATGTTAAAGCGATTGAGAATCTTCTCAATGTAGCCGCGCTGCGAGATCCACAGCGCCTGACCCGGGATGTAGGTAATCTCCATGCCCAACAACAAGTTCACAGACCCCAAGTCCTTGATCTTGAACTTGCGTTCAAGCTCGCCCACGACAAGCTTGATGTTCTCCGCATTGGCAGAGATGACTACGTCGTCCATGTAGACCGTCAAGAAGATCGGACTTCCTTCCACTACTTGCCAGTGCACACCATTGTCCATCTTCGAACGCTTAAAGCCGCTTAAACGTAGGTGCTCATCAAGCATCTTGTACCAGATCAACGGCGCTTGTTTTAATCCATATAGACGCCTCAGTAGTCTACAGACACGACCTCTTCCGTCGTTGAAGTACTCCGGCATCTCCATGTAGATCTCCACGTCCTCCCCGATCGGGCCGTTCAAGAATGCCGTGACAAAGTCGATGTGCTCGCACAAGAGACAATAAGGCAACGCCAACAACAATACCAACTTGACTGCTTCGTACGAAACCACGGGAGCGTATGTCTCCCAGAAGTCGATCCCGTACTTCTGTTGGCAGCCCTTGTTGCTAGTCACCCGTAATGTGACGTCGCCAACTTCCTCGTCTTCCCGAGTATTCCCAGCGTACCCCAAGTAGAAGTGCACTTGGTCCTTCCGTACATTGTCCTGAATTGAACGTGTTGTTGCGCATCAAGTCCGAGTACTCCTTCTCCAAAGCCTCCTTCCACTTGTCGGCGTCCGGAGCATGCAAAGCCTCTTGAATGCTCTGTGGCTCCATGAGTAAGTTGACAACTTGAACTACCAGACTGGCAGGGATTTCCACCTCATAGTCCTGCAGTCGAAGGTTTGGACGGCGAACACGTGAAGAACGACGGAACGATGTAGCCGCGCGCGAGGCCTCACCTCTCCACCCATCGGCTTCGTCGTCATCTTCACTGTCGGTCTCCACAAAGCCCTCGTACGACGTGATGCGACCCAAGAGATCCACAGGGTCTCCAAAGCTAACCTTCCCGTCATCAGCATCCATATCAGCAGCAGCAAGTTCGTTTCTTGAGAATTCATCACTAACTTGATCTCCCACTGAAGGCGAAGCCTGTCGATCCGGTGGTGATCTGGCCGTTGGCTCCTGACTGCTGTTAGGCAAGTCAATAACGCCATTAGAACTACTTTCACGTTCAGACATCTCATGCTGAGAAGCGTTAGCCCTCGCTGAAGCACACCCTCGGGTGTCGGCGGAGCAACTGCCGCAGCAGCCTCCGTCGGAACCTCCTGACCAGCCAACAACCAGGCGCACCTGACGTTGTCGGAGCAGTAGATCCACTTCCTTCATCAGCAGGATACCCACAGCTAGCGTGAACTCGACACCGTTGACGCTTTGACGGGCCGTGCAATCGTCATGAGAGCATCGCTTCATGCCAGAAGTCTCTCGATGAACAACTGGTAGTCGCACGTAAGGTATGATCGAAGGCAACGCATGCCGTCCTCGACCATAGCGGTTGGAGAGAAGCTTGGTCACGTAAGAAGCCTCCACTGTCCAGTCTTCCTCAAACTCAACTAAGCGAACTTCCACAATATTACCCGTGATCAAGTTCAAGATGCGATAGCTCTCTGAGTGCTTTGCATACCCCACAAACAAACCCGGTTTCCCTGGGTTCTCCAACTTGCTTTTACGCAACGTCTTAGGCATGAAGATGAAGGCTATGCAGTTCCACGTTCGCAACGATGTCATGTCCGGTCGCTCCCCGAAGCGGCGAAAGTATGGAGTCTCTCCTCCAATTGCATTGCTTCCGCTGATGTTCATCACCTCGATATCAAACCCGAACGCTTCACCCCAAAGCAGCCACGGCATGTTGGCCGCGGTCAGCAAGCATCGAACACGAGCGAGCACTACTCCGTTCATTCTCTCCACCAGCCCGTTTTTTCCGGACTGTAAGAGTTCGTCGTGGTGTACTGGATCCCGTTGCCTCGGAGGAACTGCTTCAACTTGTTGTTGAAGAGCTCCTTGCCCTGGTCCGAGTTGAACACGTCCACCTTGTTTCCCTGCGCAATGACCCACTTCAAATGATCCATCACCAACCTCGTAGGCATTCTCATTTCGGAACAGCGTAAAGCCCCAGAGATAGCGACTAGCCTCATCCTGCACCAACTGAAAGTTCTCATAGCCATCATAAGTGGCCCCCACGTAACACATGTCACACATCAGCTTCTGGAATGGTCGAGTCGCTCGACGAGTCACAGTCTTCTTGTACGACATGCGAATCATCTTTGCCACTCTGCACGACCAGCACGGCGAGTCCATGTCCTCAGACAGATCGACCTCCATGCCAGTAGCGACCTTATCTCGCACCATCCGCTGCAGGGCAGGTGTGTTCAAATGACCAAGACGCAAATGCCAGTGTTCCAGAGACTCAGCACCATCCTTCTTGCTCTCCACAAGTACCCTCGAGTAACTTGTCTGCTGTTGAACTCCACTCTGCACCGTGTACACTGTAGCTGCCGTCGCCTTCAAGCTGTATCGACGGTTAGTCTTGGGTAGCAACAGCTCCACATGCTCTTTACGCAACCAACACACATGCTGCGAGTTGATGAACCCGTACTTGACAATCCATCCATCATTCTCCAGCATGTCCTGGCTCAGCAAGTTGTCCGGCGCTTGCGGCGACAGCAACACGCTCGTGATCGGCAACACCAGTTCAGTATGCGGCGACTTGTTGCTAGTCACCCGTAATGTGACGTCACCAAATTCCTCGTCCTCCCGAGTATTCCCATCGTACCCCAAGAAGAAGTGCACTTGGTCCTTCCGGACATTGTGCAGAACTGAGCGGCTGTTGCACACATGCACATCACTTGCCGAATCCAAGACCCACTCCATCTCAGTGCCAACAGGGGTCTTAACCGACGTAGCAGCAACCACAGAAGCACCACGCACACAACAGCAAAGACTACTCGAGTTTTTTCCAGTGCGTTTCCCATTGTTATCGCCACTCTTGTTCTCCCACCTCTTGAACTCAGATATGGTAGGACGATCAGACTCATCTGACTTCCGGTCTGGACAGTTGGCTCGAATATGACCCACTTCACCGCACTCGTGAAACGTCCGGGTCTCTTTCTTCTTGCCGTTCTGCTTCCCTTCCTGCTTCTTCTGCTTTGCCTTGGATCGACCTTTCCCTCTGTTCTGCTTGCCCTTGCTTGGATTACCACTCGACTTTGGCTTGACCGAATCATCCTTTGCTTGCTTTCCACACGAGCAAATATGCGCAGGCTTCGCGTCCGCTTCACACGCGACGCGCTCATCTAGAGCAGACTCAGCACGCAGCGCATTCATCTCTTGCGCCGCAGTAGGAACAGGCCGAACAGCTCCACCATCAAAACGAACAACATAGTGCTTCGAGAACTGACGCACAACATCACGATGTGTCCTCGACACATGACCCAGCAAGGTCTCAGCGCAATCCTCGTCAGTGATCTGCTTGCCACAGTGCAGAAGCTGACGGCGCAGACTCTCCATTTCTCGAAGCCACTGGTCCATGGTCTTATCAGGAGTGTACCGGTTCGAGACAAACTCATCTCTCGTGAAGATGTAATTGGAGTATTCGCGCTTCGTTTGTCAGTCGACGAAGCGGCTCCACATTGCCTCGGCAGACACTTCCTGACATATCATCTCTGCATCGCCGGCTGGCGCACCATGCAAGATGGCTTCACGGGCCGCGTTATCACGCGCAGCCAAGTCAGCAAAACTCTGCGGATAGCTACAGTAAGATCCATCCACAGCACCCCAACAACCAAGACGAGTCAAGAAAGCTCGAAGCTGTACTGAGTATAAGTCGAAGCTTCCTTTCATCACTGGTGGCTTGTGCGAAATGTCCAGTTGCAGCGAAGAATTAAACCCAACTTGAGGCACTGCAGCAGGTTGAGATACTCCACTACTCGCACTAACTCCACCATTTGCACGCATGCCAAAAGGCGAAGCTCCTCCGGCGAAACCCAGTCCGCTGATCGGTGCAAACCCAGATCCGTACATGCCTGCTCCACCAGCAGTGTACATGGGAGGTCTAGGAAACCCCGCGAGAGAAGCTACAGGCCGTCCACCACCATGCAAACCACCCGCCACATGATCTCCATCACCAGCAACAGGACCAACAGCTCCAGGAACAGCGACGCCAGTCGCAGATCCAGCAGGATCTCCACTAGAATCAGCGAAAATTCCTGCGAGAGCTCCACTCGAACCAGCAGACACTCCAGCAGCTCGAACCTGGCCCACTTGAGAAGCCGCAGCACTCGACGTTGCACCTGTCACACGGATCGTGGTCCCAGTAGCCACCACTTGTTGCACTCTCGGTGCTCCATCGGCACCAGCTTGCCTGGCACTGCTCGCAGGCGGTAGCGGAGGCGGTGTTCCAGGCGGGGTGACGGTGTTCCTTGAGGTGTACCACTCATTGTAGTCACGAAAGGCTCCTAGCGCAATTTGGGCTCAGAACCTGTGAAGATAGCAGATAGGAGAGAGTGACCTTGAGCGGAGAAGACCGAAAATGGAAGAGACTTGTTTTCCACGGAGAAAGATTGGGATTGAGGAGGAAACCCCGCAGGATGAAAACCTCCTCTGGTAGTTAAACATGCAAAGCCATCTGTCTCATACAAATGGTCAATCGGCTACGAGACTGTACGCAGACAGCTTCAACTGCAAGGTGGTAAACTGTGAGTTGGCAGAGCTCGACATGCCATCTCCACATGCATCGATCGTCGGACCCATCGCCGGACATGTATTTCCAGGTTCTGCTAAACGGTGACCAATTGTTCAGATACATCTTCGAGCTTCTGGTGCTAGTGGTACAAAACGAGTCTACTGAAACTTAATTTTGTGGAGGTTATGTGTCATTTTCTACATCGTATAAACTTTGAAGTCGCCTGGAGGACGGATGTCATCTTGCTTCAAATCATGAAAGTCGGAAAACTACAACCATGTTGTTTTATTGAATGATCCAAAGTTCCCAAAATGGCTACACCTTTCCAATCCGATCCTTGCCATTTGTGAAGTTCCACAATCGCGATGGACGTCCTGGAGAGCCGCGAGACCGCACTGCGCGCTAAGGTGCTGGGCGCGTCCCCAACCGCATCCACGCCGTCCGCGCTGATGGATCGTCTGCGCCTTCTCCAGACGCAGCTGGACCAGGTCTCCGCCGCCGTCTCCGGCTCCTCCAAGCTGCGCGAGCTCTGTGCGTAGCTCTGCACCCGTGGATATAAAGTATGAGAGTCTTTAACGTGTAGTGCAGACCAGGAGCACGCCGAGCAGCTGCATCTTTCGTCCGCCAGCGCCTTCGCCCACGGCAGCTCACGCGCGGGTGACGAGCTCAAGCGCGCGGCCATTCTGAGCTCCATGGACCGTCTGCAGCAGGTGTCGGCCCAGTTACAGCAGCTGCAGCAGCTCTCGAGCGTCCTGGACCAGTTGCGAGCACCTGAGACCCAGCAGCAGATGCAACTGACGCAGCTCGAGGCCCACAGTGAGCAGCAGAGCGAACGCGCCTTGGCGCTGCACGCGCGCGAGAAGGTGCTGGCCACGTACCAGCAGCTGATGTTCGTGCTCTCAGAGAAGTGCGTCGAGTACAACGCGCTGCTGGACCAGCTGCAGGTGTGAAGAAAGAGGTTGGAGGGAAATTGAAGCTTCAAGTTGCAACGGGAGAGACGGGTTTTGTGTGTTTCAGGTGCAGGGGTCTTGATGTCTGCTTGCTGCAGGAGGCGCAACTTGGAGCGGAAGGCTCGCACGAGCTGTACATTTTGTTGTTGCAGGTGGTGATAACCCGATTCTTTTTATTAAAGAGCAGAAGAAGTTTTAACAGTGTAAGCTCCAGCGGGTGAGGAAGCTATTGACTGCATATTTTTATTAAAGACCAGAAGAAGTTCTAACCATGGTTTGTAGTGTATGCTCCAGCGGGTGAGGAAGCTATTGACAGCATATTTGCTGTGAATGCACAGCTCAGTATCAATTCAGTTTGTGTGGTGAATGTGGTGGTACCAGCAGAATCGTGGTAGATGGTGGTAGCGATCGTTGCTGAGGTCAAGTTTTGCAAGAGCTAGCACTCAGATGCCCACGCACTGCGTGACGCAGACCATGCACTTCGCACTATGATTTTGCTGTCGATTCCAATCATACACGAGTTGGTCGAAGAGCAGCTTTTTCGGGGATGACGAAAAGAGTACATGAACGAGACAAAGGCAATATACAACTCGACCACAAAGAAGCTGGTGTGCGACGACTTCTTCATCATCTGCCGAGGATGGCACAGATCTTTCATCCGCCGACTGTGTTCCGCAAGCCCGTAGTGGAGGCAAAATCGCCGTGTTGCTGCCGGTGGGCGAGTTCCCTTCGAACCTTAGGTCTCACGACACTGCAGGAGCTGTTGAAGCAGTGGCTACTCGACGTTGACACCGACATGAATTTAAAGGATTCTGTGCCTGGGTAGAATTTAATAGTGTTAAGGGGTGGAGATGACCGAGTTGGCAGCTTTCGAACAGCTAAGCTATTGCTGCGTTTATTGACGTATGGAACTACTACGTTGTACGTGCGTAGTGACCGGATCACGCGAACTTCGAGCAGAGTGCTTTACAGTACACGATATTTACTCGAAGTAGTTGCTGAGTTTCTGGGTGTGATCGACGATCAGAAACTCATTCGGGTTGCAAACATTTTGGTGTGTGCGAGGTTGTGACTTTGATGGATCGCGATGAAAAGAACACACAACTTGCACATTATCAAGCGCTGCGATACCATTATTCATCCGGCGGAATAGAATGATCTGTCTACCTATGGACAAACGTCATTCAACAGACGAGCGGACAGATAGATACGCGTCGCGCGAAGATTAACGACACTACTCGCGGTTGCGTGCGTGGGGGGCGGAAGCTGTTCTAAGCCGCAACTTCTACTCAACCTCTCTTGTGGATCCAGACCCTGAAAAAGTGCAAACCTCGTGCGGATCCACCTGCTCGCGAAAGATATCCACAAATGTGATGTAGTAAGTGTGGTCCTCGACACTGAAGTTCGTCAGAATCGTCGACTCATCTTGAGCAGCCACCTTGAATTGGTCCGCCGCGTCGATGAACTTCATTGCGTCGAGTTCCTCGTAGGTCAGCCGCGTCATCTCGACAAACTTGCGGATGCGCATGTCGCGGGCTAGCTTGAGCACTGTCACGCCGTCTGGCGATTCAACTGTCTCGTCGTCAATAACGTTGGCGTTGAGCTCCGAGTCGGACGTCATACTACGACGGTTCCAGTTTGCGGAGCCCAATGAGACGTATACATCGTCGATGAGGACCAGTTTGGTGTGGATGTAGATGTCGAGGTCCTTCTTAGTGGTGTAGATCTGCACCTTGTTCGGGTATTTCTCCTTCATGGGACCGATCATCTCGTACAGGTACTTTTCGTATCCTGAGGCTTTCAGAAGAGCGTCAGGTGGCTGCACGAGTACGATGAGTCGCTGGATTCTGGGCAGGACTTCCATGAGGGCATCAAGGAGCTCGGGCACGTAGATGAAGTACTGATCTTCGATATAGATGAAGTTCTTGGCATTCCTGAGCGCTTTAAGGCGAGCTTTGAAAAGGGACTGCTCTCCGCGTGGCGCGAATTCCTTGTAGTGCTCGTAGTAACAGCTGAAGGTTCGCACAATTTGGATATTTTGATTGCCGAGCTTTGAAGATGTATTGCTGCTGGCGTAGTCGATCGGCGGCAGCTTCTCGTAGTCTGGATTGTCGAAGCTGAGCAGATCGTCCCCAAGCCCCTGACACGGTTTGTAGTCTGAGTTCCAGCGTTGGAGGAAATTGTTGGCCACTTCCTTTGATGCCGGCCCGTGGATCCTAAAGTGCGCATCTATCCACCCCTTGTTGCGAAACGGAATGTTGGCAGCTTCGCGGATGACCGTGTTGTTGTGATAAATGGTGTCCCAGCGGTCGTTGGTGAGGTCAATGCCACCAACGTAAGATATAGGGTGCTCGTCTTTACCAGTCGATTTGTTTGCTGCGATGACGATGGTTTTTGGTGGTGGGAGGATGCAGCTAGAGGAAGGCGATCGTCGAAGAGGTAAACAGCCTTGGCGCCGTTAACTTTAGACGGCGGAATTTCGTTGATAGCATCGCGCGCTTTGGTGTTCTGAGCCGTCAGAAGAAAGTTTGGCCACGACAAGAGATTGACACTCCCACCACGCTCCACGATTCCCTTTAACATTACGTCAAAGCCTGTCTTGGCACCAGTAGGGTCGATATCGGCCTCAAAGGGAATGATACAAGTATCCCAGCCTGTATACATGACGCGGTCACCCTCTTTCGAGGCCGAGAAATCGTCTACAACTGCAGTGAAGAACTCGTTTGCCACGGTGTAAACCGTAACGTTGTTGCCAGTCGTGTACGTCTCCAAACCTTCACGCGGGACGCCTCCGCGCGACTCGACAATTTCTTCCTGTGTGATGAACCAGTCGGTGGCCCTGAGCAGAGGTTGAGTGACATTGATGTCGGATCCGTCGGAGAGATCAGCACTGCCACTTTCAGTTTTCTCGGACCCTTCGGTCTTGGGCCCCTTTGTCGCTTCTTGCGTGCTGGAATTTGAACCGGATTCGTTGTCATCACCGCCGAAGAGCGACGTAAAAGACCATGCTGTAGAAAGTGTCGGTGCAATAATTAGCGCACAGACTAAAGCAAAAACAAGCTTGGTTCTGCGTCGTGGAGTACGGACTTTCATGTACCGGGATTCAAGCGTCGCGTGAAGAGTGTTCTAAAGAGGAAAAAGAATGGGTGAACCTATTGTAGAGCTGAGTTTGTTGTTGCTACCTCACTGTAGTAACCTTGCGGCGCATTAAATTCCGACAAAAGTTCGTAATCATAAGAGACGACATGATGGTTACGAACCATTTGGCAAAAGAGTTGGTGGAAAAGCAGCTTTTTCGGGGATGACGAAAAGAGTACATGAACGAGACAAAGGCAATATACAACTCGACCACAAAGAAGCTGGTGTGCGACGACTTCTTCATCATCTGCCGAGGATGGCACAGATCTTTCATCCGCCGACTGTGTTCCGCAAGCCCGTAGTGGAGGCAAAATCGCCGTGTTGCTGCCGGTGGGCGAGTTCCCTTCGAACCTTAGGTCTCACGACACTGCAGGAGCTGTTGAAGCAGTGGCTACTCGACGTTGACACCGACATGAATTTAAAGGATTCTGTGCCTGGGTAGAATTTAATAGTGTTAAGGGGTGGAGATGACCGAGTTGGCAGCTTTCGAACAGCTAAGCTATTGCTGCGTTTATTGACGTATGGAACTACTACGTTGTACGTGCGTAGTGACCGGATCACGCGAACTTCGAGCAGAGTGCTTTACAGTACACGATATTTACTCGAAGTAGTTGCTGAGTTTCTGGGTGTGATCGACGATCAGAAACTCATTCGGGTTGCAAACATTTTGGTGTGTGCGAGGTTGTGACTTTGATGGATCGCGATGAAAAGAACACACAACTTGCACATTATCAAGCGCTGCGATACCATTATTCATCCGGCGGAATAGAATGATCTGTCTACCTATGGACAAACGTCATTCAACAGACGAGCGGACAGATAGATACGCGTCGCGCGAAGATTAACGACACTACTCGCGGTTGCGTGCGTGGGGGCGGAAGCTGTTCTAAGCCGCAACTTCTACTCAACCTCTTGTGGATCCAGACCCTGAAAAGTGCAAACCTCGTGCGGATCCACCTGCTCGCGAAAGATATCCACAAATGTGATGTAGTAAGTGTGGTCCTCGACACTGAAGTTCGTCAGAATCGTCGACTCATCTTGAGCAGCCACCTTGAATTGGTCCGCCGCGTCGATGAACTTCATTGCGTCGAGTTCCTCGTAGGTCAGCCGCGTCATCTCGACAAACTTGCGGATGCGCATGTCGCGGGCTAGCTTGAGCACTGTCACGCCGTCTGGCGATTCAACTGTCTCGTCGTCAATAACGTTGGCGTTGAGCTCCGAGTCGGACGTCATACTACGACGGTTCCAGTTTGCGGAGCCCAATGAGACGTATACATCGTCGATGAGGACCAGTTTGGTGTGGATGTAGATGTCGAGGTCCTTCTTAGTGGTGTAGATCTGCACCTTGTTCGGGTATTTCTCCTTCATGGGACCGATCATCTCGTACAGGTACTTTTCGTATCCTGAGGCTTTCAGAAGAGCGTCAGGTGGCTGCACGAGTACGATGAGTCGCTGGATTCTGGGCAGGACTTCCATGAGGGCATCAAGGAGCTCGGGCACGTAGATGAAGTACTGATCTTCGATATAGATGAAATTCTTGGCATTCCTGAGCGCTTTAAGGCGAGCTTTGAAGAGGACTGCTCTCCGCGTGGCGCGAATTCCTTGTAGTGCTCGTAGTAACAGCTGAAGGTTCGCACAATTTGGATATTTTGATTGCCGAGCTTTGAAGATGTATTGCTGCTGGCGTAGTCGATCGGCGGCAGCTTCTCGTAGTCTGGATTGTCGAGGCTGAGCAGATCGTCCCCAAGCCCCTGACACGGTTTGTAGTCTGAGTTCCAGCGTTGGAGGAAATTGTTGGCCACTTCCTTTGATGCCGGCCCGTGGATCCTATAGTGCGCATCTATCCACCCCTTGTTGTGAAACGGAATGTTGGCAGCTTCGCGGATGACCGTGTTGTTGTGATAAATGGTGTCCCAGCGGTCGTTGGTGAGGTCAATGCCACCAACGTAAGATATAGGGTGCTCGTCTTTACCAGTCGATTTGTTTGCTGCGTCGACGATGGTTTTGGTGGTGGGAGGATGCAGCTAGAGGAAGGCGATCGTCGAAGAGGTAAACAGCCTTGGCGCCGTTAACTTTAGACGGCGGAATTTCGTTGATAGCATCGCGCGCTTTGGTGTTCTGAGCCGTCAGAAGAAAGTTTGGCCACGACAAGAGATTGACACTCCCACCACGCTCCACGATTCCCTTTAACATTACGTCAAAGCCTGTCTTGGCACCAGTAGGGTCGATATCGGCCTCAAAGGGAATGATACAAGTATCCCAGCCTGTATACATGACGCGGTCACCCTCTTTCGAGGCCGAGAAATCGTCTACAACTGCAGTGAAGAACTCGTTTGCCACGGTGTAAACCGTAACGTTGTTGCCAGTCGTGTACGTCTCCAAACCTTCACGCGGGACGCCTCCGCGCGACTCGACAATTTCTTCGATGAACCAGTCGGTGGCCCTGGTCTTTTACGTCGCTCTTCGGCGGTGATGACAACGAATCCGGTTCAAATTCCAGCACGCAAGAAGCGACAAAGGGGCCCAAGACCGAAGGGTCCGAGAAAACTGAAAGTGGCAGTGCTGATCTCTCCGACGGATCCGACATCAATGTCACTCAACCTCTGCTCATGCTGTAGAAAGTGTCGGTGCAATAATTAGCGCACAGACTAAAGCAAAAACAAGCTTGGTGCTGCGTCGTGGAGTTCGGACTTTCATGTATTCACGCGTCACGTGAGGTGTGCTCTCAAGAAGAAAAACGAAATCGTGAACCGATTGTACTTGTTGTTTCGTTGCATTGTAGTGACGACGGTCGCGGTGCTGCTCACACCGACCGAACGCACCATCATACTGCAACTATTATTAATAGTACATGTTGATCCAATGGATATAATACCACCTGCATTACATAAACTACAGAATCGATGTGTCATGCAATTCGCTTGACGCATAAACAACTGCAAATCCTCGGCTACCCTACGTACCGGTACAGTTGAAAAATGACCTTCCGATTTTGGCCACTGTTATTAATAGCGGTACCGGTATTATTAATACATGAAGGAGTTACTAGCAGGGATTGATAGTCATTTGATTTTGGATGATTGAATATTCATATTCATTCGTTTCAGCTCGCTTGAATGAATAGTAATATTTGATCGTATTAATACACGTTTTAAATAGTACTTAGTGCGTTTCAGGTGATACCGGTCTGTGAAGATGGCTACATCGAAGTACGAGTTCGTTGTTTGTCTGTAAGAACCCGCCATTTATTCATACTTCGGAAATACAAGTGCTTTAACCCTTTTGTTGCCCATACATTTTCTATTTGAAAATATGTTTACTTTAATCAAGATAAAATTGCAAAACGATGCATAATGGTTTTGCACCAGAAGATCTTTTGGGTGATATTTGTAAAACGTGGCATAATGCATCGTTTTGGTCAATTTTCCGGTAGACATATTGGTCTATATTAAAATCATAATATTTGATTGGATGATTTTAGTAAAACGATTCATTATGCCACGTTTTGGCCCAGTCGGCAACAAAAGAGTTAAAAGTCATATGCTTCAGCTGCGCGTTGGGTATTATAGTTGTACCTAAAAGAGTTTCGTGATCGCTGTTTCCTCTTGTCTTTGATTCTGAGTTCGTTTACCGTTTGGTGCAGTTTTCACTGCAAAAGTTGCTCAAACAAAGCAAGAAATAAAAGCAGCACCCATGCATTACTGAGGGGAATAACGATAAGATACAAAACCTTACTTAGCAGATAATTGCGTCGTTTCGAACATCATTGCTGCATAAACGATACATTTTGTTCGACGCACTCCTCCATGACACCGAGCTCTGGGACTCGAGCACATTTCATCACTGCGGCTTCTTCTTCTATAATAAGTGGAAGCAGCAGCGGAAACGAGACCAATAGACAGGAAACCATAAAGTAAACGTTGCTTGAGGCCTGAAGCGTGCAGTTTGTGTTTGTTTGACAAGCATATTCATTTGTATTCAAATGTATTAATAATAATATTAAAACATATTATACTATTTAATAATATTAATACATTTGAAAACAAATGAATATGCTTGTCATAATATGCCTCCGGCCGTCGACCTCATTCGAGTTATTATATTAATATGGGTGAACCAGATCAAATATGAATAGTAAAATTCATTCGAATATTCGAAAATATTCAAACATATTGATATGCCATTTGACTAGTTACTAGCTACTACAGTAGTAGTAGAATTAGAATCCGGCATTACTGTTGTAATAGAAGTAGTACTATAGTACTATGTTTTACTTGTGCCGCGAGCTACTACCAACCCCTGGTAGTATGATAGTGGATGCATATATTAATAGTAAAATCCTTCCAATTGGATTAATGGGACAATTGAATGTTTTTATGACAGTACCGCATCGTTTTTGGGGTCGAGTCTGACAGCGCAGACGGCGAGAGCTGTCACCTGCCTACCGGTAGCAATGACACGTGCCATTAGCGTTAAGTGCCCATGTAAGAGCGTGGAGACCTGGGTTGACTGTCGATTCGTATATGAGACTGCGCAAAACATAAGAATGCTAGTTAACCATCTGTTGAAGTGCGATTTAAACACACCAACGCAAAGAAGAATATCTCCTCTATCGATAGAGGCCCTGCGATAGTTTTTTCATTCAGTCGTTGTCGAGCAACTGCCCGTTGAAAAAGTTGCCTCAAATTCGCCGGGTCGAAGGATTTTTTTATTGGCTCCCTAAACATCAAATTTCGCTGCGGATCGATTAAAATTTGAGCCTATTGTTGTAGCCGGATTCGAACTCCTTTACTGCCAAAATTACTTTTGAAAATCAAAATCTCAAAACTCAGATGTGTATTTTGTTTTTAGAGATTTTTGTAGAGATTTTGGCAACAAGAATCATTTTGATCTGCTGGGAACACTTGGTCTCGACTTCCTTTCAAGCTTGGAGGATTACGATGTTTCTTTCCGCGGACGCTTCCTAGCTCGTGTTGGAGCCTTCTCCGCCGCGGTTTCATGGACGTCAAGGTTCCGGTTTTCAGTGGCGCAGTTGTCTGTAGGCTTGGCTTCACCGTCGGTAGTTCCAAGCACCCCGTGCGTCTCGTTGGCAGTCTTTGCTGCCGCTGCGTCAGCAGTACGCTCTTGTTTCTTCTTCCTAGCCGCTGCGACCCGGGATTTTTGAATTTCCTTTGCCTTACGCTCGTCTTCGTCGTTTGGTGGGTCGTACATGTGGTCATCTCGAAACTCTTCTGGCACGTATCGACGGACTTTGTTGTAGATCGTTTGGATCATCTCAGAATTCGGCGGCGGGTTTGGTAAAGTGGCAAGGTCGGTCTCGAAAAGCACACATCATTAATCCGGGATCTGTAACGCGTCACAGTGGCTGTCGAAATACCATAACACTTGCACCATGCCGCGCGGCACACTTGACCAACTATCGGCAGAAAATAGTTGAACTGCTCCCGCAGCCCATGGTCTCGGTGGCGGAGTACCGTGTCCGTTTTCTTCAGCACTGCCAACGTCATCATGATGCTTCCCCCGGTCATTTGCGATAACGAACACAGGAACTGCTCCAACTGCCCCGTTTTGCCTTGCAAGCACCTCTTCTCGCAAGGGTCCTCTTGAATGAGTTGAGTAACTGTGTCGCGAGGTTCTTCGCCAATCGTAATGATGCTAGTATCCTCAACGTCGGAGTTGCTGCTATCTGCATCGCCTTCGCTTGGCAAAATCTCATTGCCGCTGGATACACCATCTTCTGAGTCTGGACACATGCGCTGTCTGCGCTTGCGTCGCTGCTGTACGGGTGGTCTTCGCCAGCGCTTACCTCTGGCTCCAGCTGGGTGTCTCCGGTGCTGTCCGCCGTGGCCACAGCAAGCGCTACCAGTGCTTCCATGCCAACCCGATGCCGTCGATACACCTCCGCCAAATTTAGAGATTTGACAAAATTCCCCCTCTTGAAAAAATCACTTAAGTACGAAAAATCAACGGTCCACTTCAAAGGCGATTATCTCGAAAACACGAAAATGTTAACTAGCATCAGTTTGTTTTGCGCAGTCTCATATACAGTATCTTGAACAAATGCGCAACGCCCCCAAACTTCTACTCAAACAATGCAACCAGGTGTGTAGTGTTGGTAATATCCATTAATTAACATGGGGAGATTATTATTGGTTAAAATGATGAACAACGGATTTTAAAATTTAAAATGATTATCCAGTGTACCAAAGGCGGTGGGCCCGGTCTCGTGACTCCACAGTCTGCGGTGTAGACTCTGAGCACTCATTGCGCAGGTGCCAGTCCACCTCATAGCGGCCAGCACGAAGCTCTACGACCCTGCGGATCAAATAGAGCCGCTAGCGGTCCCCACCACCAACAGTAGCAAGATGCCGCGCTCCGGCAGCCTGGGGGGTTCGACATCTTCGACAACCGGCTGAAAACAGGTCGCAAGGACAATATCAGCCTCAGCGACCGTATTCACAGTCACAGCAGCTCTCCGCCACGGATCGTTGCGCCTCCATCGCCCTGGACATCGGCGCCAGCGCTGAAGACTCGTGTCGTAAACAACCTGACCCGCGGCGTGCAGCAGCAGCTACGCTCCAAACTAGGCTTCCGCGATGTTCTAGTGGCCACAGGAAAAAAGATGCAGCGTCGGACGTGTGCGCGGTCGTGGCCAGCTCCATTCTGAACGACAGGGAGGGCGGGCAGGGCGCTCACGGTAGAACGAGGCGCGCTCCGAACACGTGAGCGACAGCACACTCTGGAAGGCAGACATCGACAGGAGGAGCGAACCGGCGAGTCTCACGCTGGAGTACGACGCGTACTCGGCGTCAATGAAGAACGTGCCGAACAGCATCTTCAAGAAGATAGACAGGACCATCCGCGTCAAGTTGTACGTCGGCGTGCGCCTGTACACCCAGAAGAACTTCTTTCATGGCCGACGTGGCAGCGCGCTTGTTGGCGAGCACCATCTCGGCGAGGTTGGTCGACGACATTTCTTTGCCATCTCAGTGTCGAGTACCTGGCGGTACGAAATTTTGCTGAAGCCGTCTACGATATTGGTCTGGCTGCCAGCCGCTGTTCACGCCCGCATAAATGCACCTCACCATCAACGTCACCGGGCTATTACCAACCTGAAAAGGGACCACACCGGGGACGCCTTAATGTAGTCTACCAGGTTGCGGTGGTTCTTGGACAGATTGCTGTAGAACACTGTATCACCACAGCGCTTCAGCAGACTGTCGAACAAGTAGAACACCTCCGACGATACTGGCGGATTGTACAGATAGTGGTGCGGCCCGAGTCATGATGCTGGACACCCAAGAAGAAGACAGACATCACCACAATGTACGACTACGTGGTCGAGATGAACACTCCAACTTTACTCCGGTGACGGTAGCGTTTCAAGATTTGTGGTACTCCGTGTCGGACCCGCACAACCCGAAGGAGTCACTGGATCTGTTCCAGCATATCAACACTTTTGCTGTCCCCAGCTTCATTACCGCGCTCACGGCCTCTTCTGTAACTGGCAACACGACGCTCGTTGATGTGATTTCGGGCTAAAAGACTCGTGGCAAGATTGGTGGCAAGATCCCGACCGGCTACGAGGAAAACGATCTACCCATTCGTCATTGCACGGGCCACTGCACGCAGATGGATGTGCCCTCGGAGGTCGGTGGATGTGTGCATTGAGCTGCTCAGGTCGCAGGACATCGCGGAACAGATCATCCGCGGAAATTAGGTGAAACAGATGAAGCATTTGACGTTAGGCTGCGTATGATTTTCCAGGATGATCCGACGAGTGGCCATCATGCGCGCTTGGCCACACTGATCTGGCCGGTGCCCGCAAGGTGGTCATACGTCTCGTCCTCAATCGTCTTCTCCAACACGTCCACATTCTCCGGCACTTCGTAGCGAATTCCTCCAACTCCGCCTACCACGGGTAAATGATATGTATTAATTACTGTCATATCGTGCTACTAACACTATTCTGTTCGACACGTCCATCGTTGTCTTTGTGGTGGCGCAGGTGTGGTAAATGCAGCATTTTGAGCTTGTCCTGCTGATGGTGTTGCTACTGTCGACGGAAATGAAGTCGATGTGACCGCTCGTGTCAACGAGCGGTGACCACGATCCTCGACGGTATTATCATCGCTGTTGATGTCACTCGAGTCGCTCTCATCACAGGCATCAGGAAAGAGTTGGTACATGATATGGTTGACTTCGCTCTTTCGTGCAATATTTGTGTACACGAAAACAAGTTTGCTGACACGGTCTGGTGTAAGTCGATCGCGTAGTTTGGTGTGTATGAAGCCGTGAATGCTCCAACTACGCTCCCTTGATGCTGATGATGTCGGTATGGACAACAACAACCGAGGGAATTATTGAACCAAAGCGTACTTCTTTGACGGTAATGACCAGTCTTGCTGCATTTGGGCGTGACGATTGCAGCATTTCGTTGGTGTACCATCAATTTGAGTGGTTGTGCTCTCACGAATGCTACACTAACCAGTTGGAAGGGTGCAACGAGGAACAGCAACTACAGGTGCTTAACGCAATCAAAAACCGAAGGATGAAAATATGCTGGGAACCTCTAGGGATTGCACACATGCTGGATCAGATGAAATCAATGGTTGGGCACGATTCCGAGAAGACGATCAACGAAGCCACTGAGCTAGCCATACAGTTGGGACTAGTGACAAGCGAACAGGAACTCGAGTTCCACCAGCAGCTGCAGGAATTTATTTTGGAAAGGGCAGGTGGAAGGAAAAGAGCGCGAAGACAACGATCGATGCAACCCTTTGAACAGGTATTTATCGGTCGAATAAGCTTCACTACAACAGCTGCATTTTTCCAGAAGGCTTCGTCAGTAAACGTTTTAGACGCCTCGTCAAGTTCAGATCCCTTGTAGCTGTTGAGGAAAGTAGTGTCAGAAAAAATGGCAGCGATGACATCACTGTTTTGAACGACATTAACAACGCATTTTTCGTGAGTATACCATCGGGTCGCCACAGTCAAAGAGAGTCGGCGACGCTTCTCTCCTTTCTTTTGAGTTGCTTCTGGGTTTCCCGGAACCCGATGACGAATTATTTGCACCGGGTGCACGGCTCACGGAATGAATTTGTTGATGAAAGACATCTTCAAAGTAGAGTTTTTAAGGATGTTCTGGACAAATCGCAGAAGCTGGCTCGCATTATTAAAGCCCGCCTTGGGCTGTGGTCTCGCTCTTTCCGGACAAACTTCCACGCTTTCTTCATATTGGCGGCATTATCGGTCACAACGGCCGTAACTACACCAACCCCAATATGTTCTTCTAGCTCAATGATTGCAGACAGAATAGTATCGGAAATATTACGCCCTGAATGCACTTCAGCTTTCGAATTGATTGATTTCCAAAATACTGGTGGCATTTTGGGGTTCACAAAAACGAAATTAATGATGCCATCACCATTTACATCTGACCAACCATCCGTTACAAGGGATCACTTGGTAACTCCTCCACACATCAACGAAATCATTCGTGATAATTCCCGAGCAAAAAGCATGTCAAGTAGACGGCCAGAAAATTGACGCTGTGAAGGAAGCTTGTAGTCGAACATTGCCCTAAAATGAGGATCGTCAATTACTCGAAATGGAATTCCTGTAGCAATAAATTCCATGACCACCCGTAGAAAATTGTCTTCTTCACGTTGCTTGAGCGACTTGGGTGGGGAAGATCTTGCTCGCTTTCTCGAGCTCATGCGCTCTACGGCACTTTGAGGTGTGTCGAACAGGGTCTTTCGGACACGTGGGGTGCTACTAACCGTGTTTCGAGTCGATCTTGCTGGTGTCAACAACTTCGCTGCCTGTTGGTGGCGG
Source organism: Phytophthora hibernalis (assembly GCA_012656075.1). Lineage (NCBI taxonomy): Eukaryota > Oomycota > Peronosporomycetes > Peronosporales > Peronosporaceae > Phytophthora > Phytophthora hibernalis. The sequence continues at coordinate 957,031 of JAAKBF010000027.1, read as the reverse complement.
TGCTGAGAGTTGTACTGAGTCCATCGCGCCTTAGAACACTCATCAACGGCATCGCACTTGATTACGTGACTCATCATGTTGCCCGAAGGCTGCGCATTTTTAAGGACTTTGCTGCATGCCTTGCAGACGGCATGCGAGTGCGGCTTTACGCCCTTGACGCGTGGAACAGTGACTTGAAAAAGGCCCCATATTGGATGCGGTGGTGGGGACATAGTCGCAAAATATAGATCTCTTGACCAAAACGGTGTGTCATCCAGGGTTTGACGTCCAGGATAGCAGAGGCCACCTAAAACAAGAGAGACAACGATGTTTAGCAATACGAGATCTCGGGATGTACGGCATCTAATCCGCGTACACTGATGACGGACAATAGAGCCAAATCTTCTGTAGTATGAGGCCGAATCTGTTGTGGGAGATCGAATGCACCGCTCACTGGCTTCCATGCTTCCTGTTCTAGGCGGGGGATGGCGCGAGGGACTTCAAGCTAGCATCGCCCTCCGTCACTTGGGTTCCGCTTTGTTAACTTTCGATTTTAAGTCTTAATATCAGTGTGAAGAATGAATGTAAATGATTTTAATCTTCAATATCTGCGATAATAACGATGAATTGTCAACACTAAACTCAACCAGTGTATTTATCATAATTCTTTCGCTTGGGCATCTGAATCAACGGCAGGGATCATCGGACATTAGCCACTGACCGCTTTCAGGATGTCATGAGTAAATGCCCGACTCCCACACAGTGCTACGTGTAACCTTCCTCGGGAGCTTTCCATTCGTGTCCTTGTTCCCACCTTCATTATTGACAAAGTAGGCTCTTCAATTTGTGACAGTAAACTGATTCCTAGACACAACGTACTTGATCACTTTCGTGCGGATCCCATCCATCATAATTCAGTTGCCCAAGAAAACGCTGAAAAGCCTTGAATAATGATGCATATACCGGTACGCGTTTAATTAAAGCAATGCACTTACCATTTCAGTCGACATGTGAATTTCAGAGCTCATCCGGGCGTTAGCGCACGGCCTTGTCACAACCTGTTTCAACTCGGTCGTTGCTATTGGGGGGTCGAACATAGCAAAAACCTGCTCATGATTTCGACCATTGTCTGCTTAACTCTCAAACAAGCCACCTCCTGAGGTGGCTTGTTTGAAAGTCAAGCACTCATTTCTAAGTTCAACTTGTTTGTTCCCTCGTTCCCTCCAGTGAACTTCACCGTGAACTTCACGTGCCCCATGGGCGCTGCTTCACTACTGAATTCGCGTACACGGTAAACCAAGGTCATGAAGGGCCTTTGCCGAAGAACGAGCGGAGTGCATCGGTGATCAAGATGCTCCTACAAGTACAAGGGGGCTGGGCTGGGTGAGAATGAGGGAGGGAGAGAAGATAGTGACGAGGAAGATGATGCTGAATGCGAGGTTGGGATGGAAGATGAGGGCTCAGTGTCGAATGTTCACACAGCGGGTAAATTGCAGCGAGAGGCAGAGCTGGGCGTCTAATCCGAGAAGTGGAGGAGCGTCGCGCTCAGCGAAAGCAGGAGCTGGTGCTCCAGCGGCTTCGACAGAACAAGTTGATGGCGGAAATTGAGACGTTGGACACCGGTCTTGTTTTGCTATTCGTTTGTGTTTCATTAATGTCCATAACATACGCTGTCGTTTTCGTCTTTGGTCTTGGTTTGTATGCCGTAAGAGTTTGCAGCGCCCATATCGTTGATGTCCAGGTTCCACACGCCCAGCGCACCAAGAAGATGATTAATATCCGCTTCAAATCTCATTCCCTATGTTGCCTGAGCAGACTGCACTCCTCCTCTTCAAGACAGACGCAAGACAAATCCTCACCAACTAAAGCCATTTCACCTCCTCTTCCTGGTCACTTTTCGCCTCACTCAGCATGTCGTCATCGTCCTCCACCAACGCTGCGACCGCCACAACGTCGATAATCTCCCGTAGAAGGCGCTGCCGAGTACTTAGCTTCGGCATTGCCGATAGCTCCCCCTCGGAGGATTCTTCTCGCGAACTGTTTCGTCAACACTCCCTCTCTCGGCTAAATGCGATTATGAAAGGAGCAAAAGTGAGTCCTCCCTCCGTTTTTGCTTTTGTTTTCGACACTTTTCTGCTTATGATTTCGCCTCTTTCCTGCTCATGTTTTTTCAGCTCATTTCGAATGTTCGACCCCCCTCTAACGTCGAAAACCAGTGGTGGGAGTCTTGATTTCACACGGCCGGTAATTATCCGTGAATTATCTTCGGTTTTTTGAGGATTTTCGTTTTCCAGACGGTCGTTAGTCCAGAAACTAAAGTTCTCTCCGCGATCTTAGCGATTTCAGCAAAACGAAATGATCGTACCATGTATAATTTAACTGTACGCTGTACACAGTACGAACTACTTCGTGTGGGCTTGTTGCAGTCCTATGAGGAACCGGACGATGAGCCATCGCAGGTATCTTGCGGATCAACTGTGTCTAACACGGTCTCTCCGAAGAGGTTGTAATACCACTCCTTATCGACGTCAAATGCTTCGATAAGGGACGAATCTGAAGTGGCAACCGATTCGTACAGCCTCGCTGCATCAAAGAACTTCATCGCGTCGATTTTCTCGTAGCTGTAGCCTGTCATCTCCTGGAATTTGCGCACGCGGAAATCGCGAATGATTTTACCCACCATAATGCCGTCGGGGTTTTGACGGTGTCGCTGTCCACGACATTGGAGACTAGCTCCGGGTCTGACGTCATACTGCGGCGATTCCAGTTGGCAGAGCCGTCCGACAGGTATACGTCGTCAATCAGTACCAGTTTGCTGTGGACGTAGATGTCCAGAGATGGTTTCATCGAGAAGATCTTAAATTTGTTCGGGAACTTCTCCTTAAGAGGTTGAACGTTCTCGTACATATACTTTCGTAGCCGCCGCTCTTGGTAAGAAGCTCCGGTGGCTGAACCACGACGATCAGACGTTGGAGGCCTGGCATAACCTCCATCAAGGCGTCCAGAAGTTCCGGTACGAGAATAAAGTATTGGTCTTCAATGTAGATGAAGTTCTTGGCATTCTTGATGGCTTTAATGCGCGAGTGGAAAAGTGAGTTTTCGCCGTTAGGAGCAAACTCCCAATGCTTGTACTTGCAGCTGAAGGTTCGCACGATCTGTACATTTTGGTTACCGAGCTTGGAAGTGGTGTTGCTGCTAGCGTAGTCGAGAGGTGGCAGATACGAATATTGCGGATTTTCAAAGTCGACGATGTCGTCCCCAGGCTCTGGGTCGGCAGATACGGCGAGTTCCAGCGAGCCAGAAAGTTGTTGGCCACATCCTTCGCAGCCGGTCCGTGGATGCGCATACTGCTGTCGACCCAGCCTCTGTTTCGGAAGTGAACACCGGTCTCTTTACGAAGCGCCGACACGTTGTGGTAAATGGTATCCCATCTATCGTTTGTGAGGTCGATGCCGCCCACATACGCCACCGGGTGTTCATCCGCTCCAGTGGGTTTTCCAGCAGCGATAACAAGCGATTTCTGGTGTTGTGACGACATGCCATACGGAAGCCTGTCGTCAAAGATGAAAAGTGCGTTGCCGTCGTTGATGCCGGACTTTGGGAGCTTGTTAATTTTGTTTCGCACTTTCACGTCCTGAAAGAAGAGGAATTTGTTGGCCCAACCGAGAATCTTAACATCCCCACCACGTTTCACAATACCGCCAAAAATCACATCGAAGTTCGACTTGGCACCGGTCGGATCCACATCGGGTGTCAGAGGAACGAGGTCAGTGTTCCAAGCAGCCAGCATGACCCGGTCGTTCTCCTTGGTCGTCGATAAGTCCTCGTAGGCGGAGTCAAAGAACTCCTTCGTTACTGTAAACGTCGTCACGGCGTTGCCTGTGCTGTATGTGGCCATGTCGCTGCGAGGAGACCCTCCTCTCGATGCGGTGATCTCCTCCTCAGTGAGGAACCAGTCCGTGGCCTTCAAGAAGGGCTGCTGCATCTTGGTGTCGGAACCATTTGACTTGTCGACGGTGGAGTTCCCCAGGCCTGAACCGGAGTCGTCGTCGTTCCCGAAAATGGACGAGAAGGACCAAGCCGATGACGGCAGTGGAGCCAGCGCTAGAACGCAGACTGTAGCGAGGGTAAACCGGGAGATCGCACTGCATCGTTCAGAAGCGACCTTCATGTCAGCTAATGAGCTAACTAACGAGTAGGTGAGTGCCGATCGACGTTAAAACGAAAGTGAGGGTGGAATGCTCGGCGGACAAGTGCAATTATCGGTCGCTGGGCCATCGAATCGCTCATGGCGAGGGGGCAAAAACAAGAAGATTTCCGGATGCTTGCAGAGCACGAGGAAGGCAAAGCATTTTACGCTTTCACTCGGTGGATTTGGGCCGGTTATGCACACCACTCAATTGAGTGATGTGCATGGACGGTCCGGGTGTGAAAACAAAAAGATGGGGTGTCCACGAAAGGTATCACCAAACGTATCAGCAGCGCTACGCATACATATAGGGTTGCGATTTGTGTCCCCAGTGGGGATTCCCCACAGGTCTCACTGTTCAACATCAGGAAATGACTGAAGGAGTATGAAATAGACCTCAACCATAATTTACCTACATTTTAACATGTGCATGGTTTTTTTAAAATGTATACATAGTACTGTAGGTAAATTAGAGATGGGATCTGGAGAGAAACTACTGCACATGTATGTACTTCGAAGAACTTAATAATGGGTATTATAGAGTTCGACCAGCCTGGTTGTGGTAGTTAGACCTACTTCGAAGTTTAGAGAATAAAATGTCAACCAGTAATGGTAATTAGTGTTCGTCGCTGCAAGGTGACAGTAGCACAATATCCTTTCCTATTAATAATTCCAAGAGAACCTACAGTATTAAGAATCTTAATTTTAAAGCGAAACAATTGCCCTATTAATAATTTGTTGATTGCGTCTAGTTTCTGACTGGCAGTCAGTGACTGCTCTTGTGCATCTGCTAGTAAAACTACATATATTAATTTGTAGAAAAATTATCCGGACAGATATTTATTCGAGCATAGGATAAGGATAAATCGATCTCCATTTATCAGAACCGGGAACGAACACAAACTGTATTATACATACGTTTCATCATTACTGCTTCATTTCTCTCGATCTCGCTGTCGAATCCATACAACCACTGCGTAACTCCGCTGTATCTCCCTGTGATTACATTGACCGTCCCCATGCCTCCCCCAGCGTGGATGCCGTGTTACTAGGATCCCTTATTAATAGGTGTCGAACTCGTTGTCGTGACAGATGCCCATCGTCCGCACTTATCGTTGGAGAAAGCGCTCAACCACTTGGTCATGAACACGACTCTTGTCCTATTAAGAATCGGTCTAGCTCCCCATGAGAGACAAAGAGAATAGTTGTTCCTGGTAGGGCTTTTCCTCGAGTAACAGACAGAGGAGGGTCTCTTCGCCATGCATGTACGAGGTATGTGTTTGTTCCAGGATGTTGACCAATTTCAGATAAATACCCACAAATTGGTACCCATTGAGATGACACAAGTCTTCATTTTATTAAGAAGACTTATTATAGTAATAGGCTCGTGCTAGTGGTACAAAACGAGTCTACTGAAACTTTATATTTGTGGAGGTTATGTATGATTTAGAGTCTTTTTCTACATCGTATAAACTTTAAAGTCGCCTGGAGGACGGATGTCATCTTGCTTCAAATCATGAAAGTCGGAGATGCCGACAGGAAAACTACACCCGAGTCTCACCCTTGAATACCCTGAGAGCGGTGACACAACCCTAAGCCGAGCTAGGTGTGACCCTGCTTGGTCCTGGGTTTAAGCCCGCGTGCTGCGCACACGGATCTTTAAACCGCAGGCGTTGTTTCGGCCTGCCGAGCGAGTTGCTTTCACCCCCTTTTATCCCGGGGATGTGTTGTTTTGTACCACTAGTCAGTTCCATAGTAATAAGTATGGTATACATATTAGAACGGTACGTGGATTATACATGTGTGCACTAATGCTCGATACGTGTACCAAATACGCAGGTTCTTCGGGAAAAACTATGGAGATCGAGGCTGGGGAGATCGAGGTCCAAAAAGGGCGTGTTGAAAGGGCATTGTGCCCAATTTCGCATCGCCAACAATTCGTAACGTATCGGGTATATTAGTACATCTATTAAATACATGTACACGTAGCCTCCCATCGTTGTTGTCACTTTCGGAATGGCGGCAACAAGTAAAATGGCAAAGGAGATGAAGCCCACTAAACAGTGCGGGGCAATCACGTGCAAGAATGCCTTCGCCCTGGGCATACTCTATAATAAAGGAAGCAAAAATGCAACCAATAATAAAGCAGCGCGCCGCATATACACATAATGTAGAAAGAAGCACAAAAGGAGAGAGTAGATTCCGCTTGCAACGAGAAGGGATCACTATAGGTATAGTAGAACAGTGCGTAGATCATGGTGTGTTGTTCATGTAGTAATTTTATTTTTAAACATTTATGCAACGAAATGATCACGGAACTGTTTCATTGAGGTCAAGCTTCACCTGGTATGTTTGATGATCAAACTTTGATCACGACTTCGATTCGTGCATCCCAATTTGTGTAGCGGTACAGTACCGGTTCCGGAACATGTTGGTCGTCCGCTGGCGAGGCATCTGCTATGCCAATACTTTGATGCAAACTTTTTCAACCAGAGGAAGTATTTTTTATTGTCGTACAGAGTGCAACTTGCACCCGGCACACTTATTAAAATGCTCTAGATATATATATGGGAAAAACTATGGAGATCAAGGTCCAAAAAAGACCCATACCGGTACTAAAAAAACCGTTCCCAAAAATGAATTGGCACAAAACTAAAAAAATGGCCCGCCCGGCAAACCACGACAAACTCGACCTTTGACGTGGTAATGGCTATGACCCATACATACCCTATGAGCGGAGTAGTTTTTCGTACATGGAAAATTACTTGTGGCAGCTAGCTTCTAAGCTCAATTTAATCGGCTGCAGTGGCAAGCTCTTCATTTCGCTCTAGCGCTGCAGACAACGAAAACGTAAAGAGTCTTAGATTCGGTAGACTGGCTGTGAAAGAATTGGGAAGTTGATTTGCGATGGGGCAACTAGTGTACAGTACACATGTATTTGGTTTCACGATTCAGGAAACCAAAGTAAAAGCTCCTCGAATTCACGGATCTATCCAGGATACTGATCCATACATTTGTCCACACCGCTAACAACAAAACGGCGAAGATGCAACGAGCAACAGTACATGTACAGTACATTCAAACAGCCCCTCAATGATTGAAGATCGGATTGAGTCAATCCGATCTTGAGTTTTGCAAAATGAACTGTGCCGTAAACTTCGAGGAGACGATTTCGCCGCTATCCGGACAAGTTTGCAGGATTCTGCAAGCGACCTCCTTGTACCCAATAGATGAGTTTCACAAGTCCAGGGTTTGTGTTTTTACCATGCCCACAAGATGCCAAGCCAGCTTTTAACATTGGCACCACGGAACCACAGGCCGTTGGAACGGTTCAAGAAGTCTTCAAATTGCGCTCTGGTGTTGGTGCACCTTATCGTGAGGTTCATTTCAAGAAGAAGCCCGAACGTATTATATTTCAAGTGTAAGACATCGAGGATGAGCACGAACAAGAATAAACGAGCGCCCCCTATTCTTGACCCGCCATCTTGGGCACGCCATTTCTCCTCTTCTGCTTCGAGTGCACATTCATCCCAACATCTACGCAGGATCATGGCATCCAAGGGCAACGAGAAGGAGATCGACTACGTATCCAAGCAGGCTAATCTAACGTCACAGATCGAGAGCGAGCGCCAAGCTGCCAAAAGATGGTGGGACGAATACGGCATGTGCTACTTGGAAAATGCACGACCTGAGGACTTCACGTACGACAACCGCGTCCTTGCGCTCAAGAAAAGTTGGAAGACCCAAAGTAAGAACGCCTTATATCGATCTGTCGCGCCTGCTATCAGTCAAGCTCACCATTTTTGTTGATAACTGTAGATTTCAACATGCTACACTTCATACTACGAGCACAGACTATGGGTCTAAGCCGCCATTCAAGGAGTGCAGAAAGAAGATCTGAGTTCCTGAAAGTCGCCGATTCTCGCTTATCATTCAATATTATACTCGGTGGAATTAAACATAAGATTCGTGTGTCCTCATTCTCGATAGTTTCGACTCGTGCCTCGCGAGTGCTTCACACGAATACCCAATCCACTCTTTAATGCTCCGAACATTTCAGTTGTAATTATCCAATGGCTTCGTTGCCACAAAGTGACTTCAATGACTGCTACATACACAACACCGAGACAATGCACAATACATTGTACATGTAGAAACTTTCTACAACACCGTAATGCGCTTTCTTGTCGTTTGTTTGGTCACCAGCAATGGCAACAACATTACACGTACACCAGTATCTTCAAGGTGCATCAGGGTCTCCAGCCTCCCGTTTAGTCTTTATCGCTGTCAAGATGTTTGTGTTTGTAGACAACAGCTCGATCGTTTTCGTATTTTTCGGGTCGAGCGATGTTCCTGCGTCCGTGGACGCAGGAACAGTGTCTTGTGGATCCGCAAGACACCTGAAACGCAATGCCCGCCCTGTTTAATCAAGGAATTTTATAATAATACTACAGTAGTACATGTATAATATCGCTCCCCACATAGGTGTTCGAGCTTCTCTTCAAGATCACAGCGTCGAAATGTTGTTGTGCTGCACAATTTGTGCATTCGTACTTCGACTCTACTGTTGGCGTCGGATTCAAATGTTGAACCACCATTGACTTGACTGCGAATGAAACGAATAGCTGATGGCCGTATCATTCATTACCTCCCAATAAACTCAATCGCTGACTACAGCAATGGCATTCATACTCTGAAACCTTCGCTTATGACATCGACTTGAGATCAGGTGAGACCGTGAAAGACGCTTCCGTACGCTCCCGAACTTCGTCCACAGTGGTCGTCGACGCGATCTCCACGAGCACGAGACCCTTTCCAGGCACCACATCAAACACACCCAACTCGGTGATGATAGTATTAACCACACTCTTGCCCGTGAGCGGCAGCGAGCAGCTCTTCAGGATCTTCTTAGCCCCACCCTTCGCGTTGTGCTCCATCGTGACCACCACGCGGTTGCCGCTTCCCACGAGATCCATGGCGCCGCCCATCCCCTTCACCATTTTGCCTGGAATAATCCAGTTGGCCAAGTCGCCGTTCTCCGCGACTTGAAGCGCACCAGGATCGTCAGGTGAACATGGCCACCACGGATCATGGCGAACGACTCGGAAGATGAGAACGTTGAGGATCCAGGAAGGAACGTTACAGTTTCCTTGCCAGCGTTGATAAGGTCCGGATCCTGCGCACCCTCGTTTGGATACGGCCCCATACCCAGCAGTCCGTTCTCACTCTGTAAAATCACATTAACTCCTTCCGGGATGTAGTTGGACGCCAATGTCGGCAGGCCGATGCCCAAGTTCACGTACATACCATCCTTCAGCTCTTCGGCTGCGCGGCGAATGATGCGTTCGCGGTCCGGCGAGACTTTATGCTGCGATTTCTAAAACCCACGTTGTATGTCGTTAGCGAAACCCTGAGTTTAATAGGCCATGCAACTTACTTCAGTATGAAGTATGAATTAAGCACCAACCTTTGCATTGGCGAGGGTGAGTCTTTCGATTCGTTTCTCGGAGCTGCTAGCCTTGAAGATGCGCTGCACGAAGATGCCCGGAAGGTGCACCTCATCTGCAAAACAATATTTGTTAAAACTGTCATCAAACTCATTGCACAATAAATAGTTAGTTAATACCAGGGTGAATATCTCCAGGCTGCACCAGCTCCATCACTTCAGCAATAGTAACCTGCCCAGCTTTGCCGGCGTCAACGTTAAAGTTACGCGCCGTTCCCCGGAACACCAAATTACCGGCTGTATCTCCCTTCCACGCCTTGACAAGTGCGAAATCACTCGTTATTCCTTCCTCCATGACGTAGTTACGACCGTTGAACTGGCGAACCTCCGTGGGGCACTTGGGATGTCGATGGAGCCGTCAGGCTTCAGTTTGATGGCGAAGCCTCCTTCCTACAGAACACGCTTCACAAGTTAAACAAGCTGTTTTGCATGAAGTAAACATAGACCCATTCTAACCTGGATGATGGTACCGTACGCCGTGGGCGTGTAGAAAGCCGGAATGCCGGAGCCGCCAGCTCGAATACGCTCTGCCAAAGTTCCCTACCATGCAAAAATAAAAGGACATACGTAAGAAAATGCGTAGCGACCAAAAAGGCACCTAAAGGTCTCACCTGCGGTGTGAGCTCCACCTCCAACTCCCCGTCAAGTAAAGCTTCTCAAACAGTGCATTCTCTCCAACGTACGACGAGATCATCCGTTTGATCTGTCAAAAGCAAAAATGCAACACGTTATTAATACCTGTAGCACTTTCATAACCCAACAGAGCAAAGCCAAAAATCTGCGCCGTGCCTGTCGTGTCTGCAGTAGCAGCCCCAGTCCAAAGTCGTCCACCCCCGCGTTGTTTGACACGCACGTCAAGTCTTTGGCTCCCTGTGGCAGTAGCAACAAGCACAACAATGAGGTCTCCAGCCCTGCAGATCCGGACTGTGCACGTAGCATACGACACCTGCTTGACCAGCGCTTGGATGCTGTTCTCCGGGATGCCGCACAGTCCGAAGCCGCCCACGACGCTGCATCACATTTAACAAAGGTTAAGAAAATGTTAAAAGTATCCTAAATAATTCGTTCCTGCTCTTACAGCTTCGACCCCGACGGGATATCCTGCACGGCGGCGTCCGCGTCTGTGTACACTTTGTGGTGCGACGAGAAGCGAGCGCTTAGCACCGAGAGCTGCAGGCGCGAGGCTCTGGCGGGGTAGGAAACAGACTGACGCAGCATGAAAGGCGGCTTGCGTCTGATGGGCAGAATGCGGAATGATTGATATTTGCATGCGGTCCCCAAGTTCAACGCCCGCTTCAACGTCGTCTCAACATTTCGCTTACGCATTTCACAGAAGTCTTTTTAAAAGACTTCTAAAACCTTGACGGTTGTTTAATACATGTACTTTTAACATATTCACAGCGGCTTGATAGATGCATGAGCACTACTATGAGGGGGTATACCCCCTCGTAGAATGCAAATCGACTGTGTATATATGCCTAGAAGTCCTTCTCCGTGAGCAGCGAGATGATCTCGGTCTTCTCGTCCGTGCTGCTCTTGATAGCGCGGCCGCGGCCGTCCAGCACGCCGATCTCCACCACGAAGACGCAGGCCGTGACGGAGGCGCCTGCCTGCTGCACGAGGCGGATGCCAGCCTCGCAGGTGCCACCTGTGGCCAGCAGGTCGTCCACCAGCAGCACGCGGTCGCCCTTGTTGACGGCGTACGTCTGGATGCTCAGGTGGTCGCCGCCCTCAGTGTTGTCGCCCTTGTACTCCTTGAAGTACTCGATGGTGTCGCTCACACTCGGCATCTTGTCGGGCTTGCGCAGCATGAAGACGCGCTTCTGGAAGAGCGCGCCCAGGTACGGCGCGAACAGGAAGCCGCGCGCGTCGAAGCAGCCGATGGCGTCCACCTGGTCGGTGAAGGGCGCCACGATGTTCGCGAAGAGGTCGAAGGTCAGCTGCAACTGCTCCGGGTTGGCCAGTAGGCCGCCCACGTCGAAGAACTCGACGCCCTTGAAGGGCACCACGGGGATGGTCTTGGCCAGGCCGGCCAGCGCCTGCTTCTTGACCTCCGGGTCGTCCAGGTTCAGCTTCGTGGGGGCCATCTTCTCTTGCTTAGATCGGATCAAATTCGCTAGTGAGACCGTTGAATGCACAGCGGAGACTGCGGGGACTGGCTCACGCACATGTCGAGGCTTGTGAACCAGTCAGTGGCCGCGTTTCGGAGGTCATCATGCGTACCGGTATCACAGGCACATGTCGCTGTCCTGACAGTGCAATGCAGGAAGAGCGCCACGTGCATCTACCCGGTATTATTAATAATAGACTACCGTGGTTGATGTCGGTTGGTTGCACTCCAATCTGCCGGATTCAAAGCAGACCCGATCATCCTGTGCTACATGTAGGTGACTCACTGGTCCACGACAACGAGAGCAATCAGCAAGAAGCTTGCATTGCGCGGGGTGTTTCTCTATTACGGTAGGTTTAACTTAGTTGGCTCTATATAACTTACTTCTTGACATTGTGCAGGCCTGCGCAGCCGACCACCTCTTTCGATCGAGGCGGTCCCGGTAGCTGTGCAGCCGAGCCCACCCTCGCCAAGACATTGTGGCGAGAATGGGATATGTAAAGCGCGGTCTCTCTCCGTTCTCCGAATCGGTGAACAGGTTGTGAAGCGCAGTGGTGAGTAGGATGTAGCACTCTGGTGCTCGTGTTCATAGTCCCGATGACTCAGTTGTCGTTGGGCGCGGCGGTGAAGAGGATCAAGCCCCTGTGGTTGGAGTCCAGCAGCTGACGCAGACGACCCTGGTTCTTCATGTAGTACTCGTCGGCGAGGCGGCGCAGACGGGTGTTCTCCTCGCGCAGCGTCTCCTTGGTCGTCAGCGTGTCGATGAACATCTCGCGCAGCTCGACGTGCGCTTCGCTACCCGCGGCCTTGGTGGCCTCGTCCTCCTGTTTCATCGAACGCAGCGCCGAGCGGAACTGACGCTCCAAGATGTTGGCCTCGTCACGCAGGGACTTGATCGTGTTCTGTATCGACACATGGACAACCACCACACCGAGTGAGCTCCTAGATTTTGTCGATGTCACGACAATCAGTGATTGAACTTACAATCTTCTTGTAGTAGCAGCGCTTCACGATGAGTCTCTGCTTGGCACGACGCTCGGACTCAGACAGCTCTGGGAAGAGTGACCGCGTGCTCCTCTTCTTGCTGACGGCAGCAGTAGAAGCTCGTTTGGCAGATCCGAGCGATGCTCCACTATCATCGCCCGGGTTCACGATGTTGCGGATGGTCATCAGCTGCTGCTGCGTGTCGTAGGGAGTCTGTGGGGCGACCGCTTCATGGCTGCTTTCTCTTGGGTCCTAATCGGCAAAACGCAACAATGCACTGTTAGAGAAGTACGCTCTACACAAAGGTGTTGGCGATCCGTACACGAACCTCGAGAACGTTCTCAGTCGAGTCGAGGTTTGGACGGGTTTGTCCTCTGGGCAGGACACGGCGTGCTCGTCCTCGTCCACCATCGCCAGAATGGTCAGGGCTGCATCACGGTCCTCATCGATGCTCGCTCCTCGCTCTGGCGCCGACACGGACCTGCCCAACTTCACCTGGCCTCGGTTGTCTGCCAGCTGACTGTCATCTTCTCCGATGTTGTTCAAGAGATCCGCAATGCGCAGCATGTTCCTGCAGCAGGGGTGGAAGTGGTGGGGTGTACGGGGTGGTGGGTGCCCGACGTGTATTTTTCGCTAGGTAAATAAATAGCAGCACCAGACGCGGCAAACGGAGGTTTGGCGCGAGTGGTGAGCTAAGTGACTGCCACGAGGCAGAATCGAGTGTGAGACTGTCGCCAAGTGAGCCGACTGAGACTGTCCGATCCCCATCGCGGCCAGCCCGGACTGCTGGATTGCTAGCATTTGACTCAGCGATTAGCTCTATGAGCTCGATACTTGTCGCGCGTCCGCCCGCGAGTAACTTTCATTTTCGCCACACATTCGACGTCGCGACGTCGCGCACAGTGGGAGAATGCCAACAACGCCACGCTCAGCGTAGCCATGAGCGCTACACACGGAGGGGACCATGAAGGACGTCCACTCCATGCGCCTTTGCCAGGTGAACGTCAAGCGGACGCTTTACCGAGGCGGCGGCTTCAACGCGATCGAACATCCTGCAATCCGAAGTGACGCCGGCATTTGGCGACGGTCCTTCAAAGGCTGTCACGTGTAGCGTTACCTACGCAGCGAAAGATCGGCAAAGCTGCTCGCTTGTGGAGATGCGGTGGCTGTGTGCGCTGCTTGCTGCTTTCGTCGCGAGCGGGGTGTCGGACGACACCACCACTTGACAGCCAACTCCCGACAGCACCTTCCTGGCTGTGGACGAGACCAACCGATACCGACGATGTACGGCGCTACACATCGGAGGTCATTGGTTACTTCAGTACGCGCGGTCACGTTGGACATGTATAGTAGTTCAGTAACCGCACGAAAGCGGCGTGTGGTCTGCAGACGCCTCACCTCGGTGGACATCCATCACGCTGCATGCTACGCTCAGTCGTTGTCCAGAAATCCTTGAGCTCGGCAGCAGCTCCCTCGGTGAGTGTCATTAGTTATGCCGTTGCTAATTCTTCGTCACCGACAGTAGCAAAATCCACATCTTGTCGTCCACTCCGTGTGGATTTTATTTAATCCAGTCATTACGCGCTTCAAGCTGCGTTTGCTTGACTCATGCACCTCTCGTTGTCAATTGCACGCGGCGGACCTTCGTCTCCGAAATTTTCTTTAGGATTTGGGCCACGGAGTTGACGCTCTCCAAAAGTAATCCTGTCGTCGTCCATCGTAGGGTTAGCTAATCGAGCAGCACCGCACTATTATACTGCACTTTGCAGTTGACTCGCTAAATGGACGTGTCCGATGGGAAAAAGCGCGACTTGGACGAGGACCAACGAGCTAAGAACCGACTCATCGTCAAGCGCTGCTACTACAAGAAATTGGTACGAGGTTGCCCAAATGGAGGTGTAAATTGAGCCCGCTGTACATGTACTGTAGTGCTCGCTCGATGGACTGACTCGGTTGTCACGAGCAGAACACGCTCAGTGAACTTCGAGACCAAGTGGCCATTTTGGAAGCCGAGTACGAGCAGGTACTGGCGGTGCACCACCAGCGAGATGCACAACCGACGACCTACGCAAACGGAGAAGACGTTGGTGCAAACCTTACTCTGCATAGTGCGTATGTACAGCTTGCCCAAATGAAGAGTGCGCTGACCAGGGAGAATACAGAGCTGAAGCGACTGGAAGCACTGCACACTTCAATGGAGAGACAGGTTACACAGCTTACTGCTACCCAGGACAAGACTGTCGCCGCAGCTCGGCAAGCTCACGAAGAGAAGAGGTCTAACCCTACAATCGCAGTGAATCCACTGTCTTTGACCCAGTGCAACGGAATTGCACGCGCAGCTTGTAAAGAGGTGGAAGCGTTCCGAGAGAGCAAGAGCTTCACCACCGGAACGAATATGTTTGGTTGGAAAGACCGACACAAACTGCTACCTGATAAGCTAACTTTCTCGCTCGAAAAGGTATTCCTTGGACGACGGATGGAGGAAGTATCGTGGGGTACGTGGCAGGTGTTGTCACAGCCTGAATTGCTTGCAACGATGTACCCGCGCGATGTAAACCCTCATTTCCACGTGACGCAACGTCTGGATGAAAACACGGTGATCTACTATCATACACTGGAGCGCGAACACACCGACGTGCGTGTGAGAGCATTTGTTTTGGTGATGCGTGTGGATCTGGGGTCGGACAAATGTATGGTGCTTTACCGGAGTCTCGATCCCAAAACATATCTCCGTCACGAAGGTGACGTTGTGGTTCGTGATCCTCGTGGACGCAAGAAGGTTGAGCCGCAGAAAGAAGATGTTTGGATGAATGCGTTTGTTTGGGGCTGTTTCGAACGAATGGGTGACCAAGGAGAGCACTGCAAGGACGATTTTGGAGGTGTGATTCAGGGCACTGAGCTGGCGACGGCGGGATGGTGGTGTCTCGAGATTCTTCAAATTGCCATGCGCATCGAGGCTGAAGTGATAGGCCCGCAGGCCCTCCTGATGCAGTAAAGTAAATCAATCGTAGAGCGGATAGACGTATTGATGCATGGGCGCAATGCCGGCTTTACGGGGTCAGCACACCGTTAGGTGTACATTAGAATGAAGACCGGCCGATGCCGAATTACCATTATTTTCTTGGACTCAAGATTCATTACGACAGTACATTGAAGAGGTTCATCCGTTCCGCTGCTACTTGCTGTGCACCCGTCCCTAAATTAACTCCTAGTCAGCATCATCATCGTAACCCGAGAAGTTCCGTGTAGTAGCTTCGGCTGGCATTTTCAGCACTCGGACTGCTCCAACGCTGAATGACGTACCGTGGTGCAGCACTCTGACAGGCACTTCGCTCACGATAGCAGGCGCCATAAAAGGCTTGCACCGGACAATCAGTCGATGCGTACAACGGAAGAAGTACGTTGCCACATCTGGGTTTATGGGGTTCTGCTTTTCATTTTCGACCAGCCCAACATTCACCCCTTGCTCTTCTGCCTGACCGGCACCAATACAAGCAGCCTGTTGCGTGGATAAAACTCTGGTGATATCTCGGTCCGGTTGTTCGCCTAAGTTCCTCAACACAACATCTTCAACCAGCTCCACAGAAATCGACGTGACTGAAGCTTTGCTAGCAGATCCATCCAATCGACAAACCAGTGGAACCATTTCACCCGCAGCGTACACGTCCTTCGGTATCTCGACTGTCATCTCCAGACTACCGCGATGGATGCAGCACAACCAGTAAACCACCTCCGAAGCACAAATCTCGAGAGCCCGCGCTGGCGGCGTTATCGTCGGCGGAGCGTGCACCGAAAATTGCTGAGCAGCCTGCAAATATGCCACTGACTCGGAGTCGGCTCTGATCCACACACTCGCCTGGTACTTGATCTGGACGCGAAGACGCTCCGCCGCCCCGCTGTAGATGTCACTCAGCTCGAAGCTCGATGGCAAGTCGACCGGCAGCTTGAAGTTGAAGCTGAACTCCTCGTCGCCTGGACTAAAGATCGTCGACGGGGTCAGCTCGATCTGGTAAATTGAAAACCATGAACAGTTAGCAATGGCAACCCGAATTCAGCACAACTGTACTTCCAAACTTTCCACCTTGTGCTGCAGGAAAATCTTATCGAAGGCGTTGGTGACGGGGCTGTAGCCGCCTTCATCCCACGCGACTGCTTCCCTGCCTTGGATGACCACCTCCAGCGCTGTAGGTGGAAGCAGAAGATTTGTAAGTAGGTGCCGCGTAATACTATTAATAGTATATGCGAGATCCCCTCCCCACACTGTGTTCTGTGGGCCACAGACCCCCTCGACTCACGCTCTCTCGCCTGGACCAGCTCCAGCATAGACAGTCTCACCACTCCGGTAATGACCTCGCCCGGGGCGAAACTCGCTCTGGAGAGCGATGGTGAGGCGTCCGCGCACTCCTTCGACCGACTCGCGAGTCGCCATCCTACAGTGAGTGACCTCCACACAGCCAATTGCACAGTGGAGACGGGTGTGCTCGTGTCGGTCTAGACCATCTCGGAGAAAGGCCCTGGAAATAACGGGCGAACGTGACGTACTTGCGAGGAAACCGCTTCGACAAGCGAGACTTGAGGCAAGCTGACCATGCTCGCCTCGATCCAGTCTCGCCGATGACAGATCTCGATGATAACACCCAGCGAAGCTGCAACCGAACCTCCCCGAACACTGTGAGATCGTACGTCGCGGCTCGATAGTCGAACATTACTTCGTGCTCGGGCTCTGGTGAGTGAGCCCCCGTACCGCGGACGTACGTTGTCAGACTTGGCGATTCGCATCAAGATCTTGTTTCAATTGCAATCGCAACGCCCCACAGCTAGAATAGAGCGGTGCGTAAAAGTTATATTCGTATTAATGTAGCATCTATTGCTGTCGGTGCTTCCGGTGCATGCAGGCGGGTGCTTATGTAGTCATCTGGGCTTGCCCAATCCTCACTGGAAAGCCGGATCCGCTTAACGGCCGCCGTCCCACTCTTCCTTCCATAACTTAGAGCGTCAAATTGACCAATCAGAGCTCCACTGTACTCCCTCATCCTCCGTTCTCGGGACAGTTCAGAATCGCCCTAGTAGAATGACAAGTTCCCCGCCCTCCATGGGGACTCCGTTCCCCCGCCGGCCGTGGAGTTCCACGAGTTGCGCCCCGACTTCCTGCCCGAGGACTGGAGCGACACGGACCAGCAGATCTTCGAGAGTTTGTTGCTGCCGTCGCCCAGCTCGTCGTCCCTCGCGGACTCATCCGACTCGTCGTCTGCCACTGCCGAGTCGCTGCAGGCAAAGAAGAAGCCGCGCGGTGGTCGCAAGCGAGTGACGGTGGAGGAGAAGCGCATGAAGCATCGAGAGGTGCAGCGCCGCTTCATGCAGCGCAAGAAGGAGATGCTGGCGGGCGTCAAGAAGTCCATTGGGGCGCTGGAGAGACAGGTGGCCGTGCTCAAGCTCTCGAGCGAGCGGGAGGCGCTCGAGACGGAGAACAGGACGCTGCAACACGAAGCAGACACACAGGCCGCGACCCCGCGGTGCCGACGCTCGAGGCGCTCGAGATGATCTTCCGCAAGGAGGCGCAGGCCGTGGAGCAGCAGTTTCAGCCCTTCACAGTGCAGCAGTGGCAGCAACTCGTGTGTCAGACGCTCGAGAGCGTGGACAACATCTTGACCCAGGAAGCCATGCAGGCTTCAGGGATGAACGTCATGGGCTGGTCGGACAAACGCCATGTGGAGAACACGAGCGTCAAATTTACGCTGCACAAGGCCTTCCCGCATGTGTGCGCTGAGACCTTGTGGAACACGACGTGGCAGAGATTGACCACGGACAGCTACGCGAGCTTCTTCAGCCCCTCGCTGTTTATTCGGGTGAGTGGTGGTGCGTTATCATGTTGTGAGGAGGTTCTGATGTTTTTGTTTTGATCTTTTGTAGAAACACTTGCTGCAGAAAGTGTGCGACGACGCGATCATCATCTACCGAGTGATCTGCTACCCGCAGACTGGCCGCGTCTCGCGTGCCATTGAAGTCATCAGTCGTGTGAGAAGGGAACATGATTTTGTCTACTTCATTCGGACTCTGGACCTTCCCGATGTGAAGGAGCGCGTATGCGCAACGGACATCTGGACCCAGTCGCTGACGGTGCTGCGTTTCATGCCCAGCGATCCGAATCGACCGGAGGTTGGCTGTGTCGTGCAGTACGGGGGTCACTATGTGAACATTCCGAAGGGCGGTGTCAAGTACTGGCTCATGGAGATTTTGTTCCTGGTGCTCCGTTTCGAGTCGTCGTTGATCTCGCCCATGTTTTCGCTCAGCAATTGAGATGTTCGCAATACGTGTCTAGCTTTGTGTTTGACTAATAGATCGTTAACTTATCGAGTGGAGTTTTTGCGTTGCTGTCGGTCCTTGGTCATTAGAATTTTTCAAAGCGGCCTGGCACAGCGCGGGGGCAACGGGATTATCGTTGCTTGCATCGACATGGTGTTTGGAGATACGTGTCGTGAAGCGTTATGGCAATATCTATACTTCTGATGTACTACGTATGAAAAGTTTCAGCGACCAAGAAGTTGTTGGCCTTGTTACGGAAGTGAATGCCGAAACTTCGACACCATCGATCACGATGCTGCACAGGATGTTCATCGGGTCCGGTGTATTTTCCAGCGGTGAAAAGGCTTCTATAGGAAAAACATAACTAAATAGAAGGCCACTTACCACCATTTTCCAGCGATGAAACGATCTGGTGGGGAATGACATGTATCAGAAGCTGGCCAGCGCGCTTTGCATGACCGTCATTGATTCTAGACTTCTGCTCCAAGTAATAGACGGCTGTAAATATTCGTCTGCATCAACACTACAAACTCTTTGTGGGTGTATGTCGGTGAGCTACTCTACCGACAGCTATTCGATGAAAACAGTGATCGTCAAAATATCCGACACAACACTTTGTCTCGTTCGAGGTCAGCACTTGACTGAAAACAATGAAAAACAATTGGTATTGAATTGCGATGCGCTCACCATTGCGTTGACTATCGCTGCATGATTTAATGTGCCTTGAATCCGTCCACGAGGTAGAATTCACATAGTATCCCGTGCTCCGTAATGCCTGCTGCGAGCCCTTCGTGTGGGCCGTAGCTTACGCCTGGTCTTAGCATACTAGGAAGCCATCGCAAGCCTCGAGGTCGAGGAACAAATCGAACCAACTCCAGATCCTTCATCATACCAGATTTCAGCGGCCGATACACTTCACTGCAGTTCGTACGAAGGTGTTCAAACGTTCGCAGACTTGATCGTTTGAAATTCTTCTGAGGACGCGTCAGGTTATCACAGTAGTGGCAAGAGGAACCCTCAATTCCGCTCCAGTGATAGTCCAGGTAATCAAGTATGGCACGGCCCCTGTGCTTTTTGACTTCGTGAAAAAGCGTGTTCCTGTGCCGTGGCAAATTTTGTTCATCACTTGCTTCACGTCTGTCTCAGTGCGTGGACACAGCTTCTTGTCTTTCGTGATGAGAGGGTAGACGATTGGAACGAAAGTCGCCCCACCACGCCTCACAGTGGTATCAGCAGTTTTTCGTCAGAACCAGTACGTCAGCAAACCTTGGGCACCACCAGGCACCTGAAGAATTGGCATAGTTTCGTCAAGAGTGAATGGCGAGGCACTGATCATCTGAATGAGGAACGAAATCGAGACTTCTCATCCAGTCACAACCGCATTGCCGCCCCAAGTGAGTTCTGTTTTCTACAGCAAACGTGGCAATCGCCTTCACGCACATTGTTTTAGCAAATTCATCCGAGAGTCCATTCGAACACACTTGCAGTAGGACAGATACGTCTTCACCGGTCAGGAATTTCCAGACTAGAGCTGATCCCAACTCTAACACGAAATACAAGCGGCGGCCACCTTCAAAAGTATTTGGAGTAGCAAGTGAGCTCGCGATTTTTGTGCTTCTTTTCGTTTCTCGTAGTTTCTCTCGTAGGCATGCGATGTCTTTTTGCAACGCTCCTGGGACCTTTTGTTCGGAGACCATCCTCTGTAAATCGCCGAATATGTAAGACTGAGTGTCAGGTTGGCAAAATCACGACTTTGACAGAATATGACTTTGAATCCGATAATAATGTGCATCTTCTGCTGTGAAATATCGCGACAGCTGTAAAATTAAAAACGAATTTTACGAAAACATTTGAGTCATTTGATGGCGGACGCCCAACCGTCGAGCAAGAAGCAGCGCCGTAAGCTGGAGAAGGCCCGATGGCTGGCCGAGCGCAAGGCTGCTCAGTTGGCTGAAGGCACCACGTCCACCAAACGGAAGCGTCGGAACCAGCGCGAAAGTCGCGGAATTGCGGGTGGAGCTCCGTCCGCCGCCGTCCACTACCAGGTGTGCGTGTCCGCCACTTGTGACAATCGGTTGGCAGGCAGCCCCTGCGTCGTGCGCAGCATTGAACCTTATGCACATCGCTTTGCTCTGTTCGCTAAAGGCCGTTGGGCTGGACGCTCATTCCGCGAACTGTTTGCAAGCGAATTTCCGACTCTCTCCGCCGCCTACTGCGCCCGAGCAGCTCAATTGGGACTCGTCCGTGTCAATGGAGCGGCGGTGGGTTTGGACACGGTTATCAAGGGCGGAGACTTCTTTGAACACCTCAAGCATCGACACGAACCGAGCGTTCATCTGACGGTGGAAGACTCTGCGAAGGTGTCGGAGTTGTCGTCGCTGTCCACGACATGGATACATTTCGAAACAGACGAGTTGATGGTGGTGAACAAACCGTCGGGGATTCCAGTTCACCCGACGGGCAGCTTTCAGCTGAACTCGTTAACGCACATGCTGCAGTATGATCGACGGATACTTGCAGCGTCCGATGAAGAAGAGGACAGGGCGCTGGAGCTGTTTCCGGTGCATCGGCTGGATCGACTCACCTCTGGATTGCTGCTGCTTGCCAAGTCGGTGGACAAGGCGCGCAGTCTTACTGCAGAATTGAATGCGACGTCGTCAGGGGAAGGTGGTGGAAGTCGATCAGTGCAAAAGTACTATGTGGCGAGAGTAAAGGGTGAGTTTCCAGATAATGAAGCAACTTTTGCAAGCGTGGATGGATTGACCCCGGGGCTTGTGCAGATTGAGGAAGCGGAGGAGGGATACTGGCGCGTGACAGCTCCAATTGGCATGATGTCACCTCGACAAGGGCATGTACGCTGTGTGATTGACGCAGCTGATTCCAAGCCTTGTGTGACGCTGGTTCGACGACGTGGTGAAGCTGTGGGAGGTGAAAGTATCGTCGAGTGCCTGCTTGTGACGGGTCGCACACACCAGATCCGCGTGCATCTGCAACATCTAGGTTTCCCCATTGTGAATGACCCGCTGTATGGACCTGTAGGCGACGATACAAAGCAGCCGTCAGAGCGATCGATAGACAGAAGCACTGGCAATCTTGCACGTGATGCTGCAAAGCCTGCTGAAGGCGATGCAGATAGCGATGGAGATCAAAGTGAAGTCGACGAACAGCGGTGCATCCGTGTGTGTGATCTTTGCTCGACCAAGAAAGAGGGGACTTCGGTGATTGAAGAAGAGGATGCGGTATTATGGCTGCATTCGTATCGGTACGAGTCACTCCAGTGGTCGTTCGAAGTACCGCTGCCACACTGGGCCACATTGTCGGTAGCTTCGCACGGGTATTAATAACACGTCAAGTAACTCCTGCATTGTTGACCATTTTGCAGTTCTTGTATAAAAAGAAACTAAAAACCTCTTTCGATCCAACAGTTGGATTGCGGAACGGTTTTTAAAAGTGGGAATAAGCCATTTTCCACAACTTTGGGGTAAGACAACGTACACCTTTTACCAGACAAAATGGTTTTTTCAAGCAAAGTGGTGCGGGAAGGTTTTCCCCATCCCTCATAAGTGATTACGTAGGTATTTTTCAACCAAAGTGGTTTTCTGATTATTTTTACCAAGCAAAATGGTTCGCCTATCCCTGTGTGACTAAATGGACCTCACGTTCGGCCGCGGGGCTGCCAGACAGAGAAAAGGTACTCATTTTGACCCAAAACAGGTTTAATAGTGTAGCCAACTGCTGGGAGATCATGATAGACCCCTCAGATGCCCTTATATCGTTCTTAAAGCTTTCGTTTTGGCTCAGAGAGATTGCCTCTAAATCGTCGGTTGGATAAAACCACTTTGCTTGGTAACGATTTACGACAAAACCACTTTGGTTGAAAATACCTACGTAATCACTTATGAGGGATGGAAACCCTTCCCGCACCACTTTGCTTGAAAAAACCATTTTGTCCGGTAAAAGGTGTAGTTCATTAATGGGCATATGTGCATGACCATCCGCTCATCCAAAAGGGACGAGGAGAGCGGAGCCCCCAATGTAGGTCATGCAGCATACGCCCACTAGTGAAGAGTTGAGTCACCCTTGGAGCCAGTCACCATGTTGGCAGCGAGGGAGGTGACGGATTCCGCGCAGAGGTTGGTGTAGGTCTTGGACGTGTCCGAAACCCACCGGCCGTGAAATTGAATCATCATGGCACCCACTCCTGCTCGATACATGTGCGTTGCACCCCGGCACGAAAGGAGTGCGGGCTGAAGTTCTTGAGATCCTCACCATTATGTACAGCGGCCTTCTTGATCGCACTCGACAGATGGGCTGTTGAAATACACGCCGGCTGGCCGGTGCGCCCCAGGTACACTGCCGCTGGTATCCCGAGAGGAAGGTATTGTCTTAACCGTAGAAGAAGAAGAGCACCGAAGACAGGGCACATGAATGGGCGCCCTGATCGATACAACATTCGAGCTGTTGCATGCCCACACTGATTGGTCTTGGAACCGCGAAGCCTCATGTGTACAGATCGCGCTTCAGTCGCCGATAGTGCCGGTACCCCTGTCGTATCGAGGACAACCAGGTCCTCGGCTCTAAGCGCAAACCACTTGAACGCGTTTCCGCTGATGGAGACAATTTCCGAGCGTCTTAGGAGGAAAAAGAACGTCACACACGACCCCCAGAGAGCTTGAGCGAAAGGATCATCGAACCGGAGAGAGTGAAAGCACGTTTCGAGGAGCCGAATGGACACTGGAGCCTTGTGTCGCGGAGGTGTGTTGACCCGGCATATCCCTTTCAGAAGCATGCGAACGTGTGGGTGGGCAATCGGAAGGACCCTTCCGGCCACTGAGAAAAAGTGACGAACGCCTTGGAGCGTGTTGACGATCGATGATCCGCGTAGCGGCTGCCAGCGCCAAATCCATATTGAAACCCGCGCACCATATATTCAGAGAGTGATCCTCATCGGCGAGGCGAGAGCCATGGCTCAATTCCCCGACGTGATGTCCATACCGTCCACTTTGTCATAGCAGCAGAGTACTTGGTGAAGGTGGAGTCGGAAACGGAATGCTCGCGGAGATATTGCGCCAGAGCGACGAAAGTCCGCGGACGTCTATCGTCGGTGATACCTGCGTCCAACCACGAGTTAGTTCCTTGAGCTTGGTAGCGTAAGACGGGTGAGCAGCAATGCGCGAGCCGGCGTCTGCGCGGGTGTTGTCGACCCCGGCAATATGGGAAGCCGAGAAACGGAGGTTGAGAGAGCTCTCCCAGTATCCGAGCAGCCTGATAATGCCTTGGGCGCGGGTGTTACGTGACGCAAGGCGGTTTTGCCAGGCCACAGCCGATGTATTGTCGATACGAAAATGTACGTGGAGGGGGCGACGTCCTTTCGAAGCACACTGGGACCACCGAGGACCCCATTCGTGGGTAGCGAATGCGCAGGAGAGCTATTCCCGGAAATTGATGTTGAAGCCATTGGCTTCCCCGGTCTTGAAGCGCACAATAAGCTGAAGCTCATGGGGCGAAAATCGGCAAGTCAACGCAATATTGGCCTTTGTATCGAGAGCGCACAGACCGTGGTCGCATGTAATGGGGCCACTTGACAGGGGTGACCATTGTTCTCTGTGATGTGGTCCACACCATTGGTGTCCGTCACACGCGTGGTGTGTGACACGTCAAGGACTTAATTCGTACTTCATTCGTACTTAAGTGGTACGTCAGTTGTATTAAAGCAGTACATCTAAATGGGTGGTCCCCATTAGGACAGATCAGATTGGACAGGGATTCAGTATGCAGATAGTTAGCAGTAGTTAGAACTACAACAGTGTTCTTAATCTAAATCAGTTTAACTCTAACCCGGAAGTTCGCAAGTCAATTAGTACTCGGTACCATATTGGACAGGAAGGCCAGGCCTTTGCAAGCTTACAGCAGGAACGCTAGGCGTCTGTTGTGGTTAGCGCGTTAACGCTTCCTCTAAAGCTAAGGTGCGTGTGACCCCGTCACACCTGGTAGCACTTGTAGTCACTCCGCGACCGGCGCGGACTACTACAATCAAGATCTCTCTGAGAATGGACGACTTAGGGAGCCGGCTGCCGTCCCGGCAGGACTTTCCTCACCGCTCAAATGACCACTGGGCTACACTGGAGTAGATGGTTAGCCTCCTGGGCGAGACAGCATTCGCTGGATTCCCCAACCTGCCTGCGGAGCAGCAGAGGGCGCGCGTGGAACGCTTCGACAAATACGAGTCGTCGCTGGTTGCCCACGTGAGCGCTGCAGCGCAGGAAGCTGCTCGCGAGACAATGCGAGCTGAGGCACAGAGTGCGGCGCAGGTGATCCCTCCGGATTCTGCTCCGTATGCTGCGCGACAAGGAATAACGAAGCCCGTCAAAATGTCGGTGCCGACATTTGACGGCAAAGAAGCAGACAGTCTGGTCTTCTGGATTCGAGAGATCGAGATAGCGCTGCGCGCTGGACAGATCTACGAATCCAGCGCCCAAGTCGCCTTCGCGTTTTCCAATCTGGGAGGGCGTGCACGCGCATGGGCGATGACACGAGAGACGTCGTCTCCGGGGTATTTGACCTCGTGGGCGTTCATGAAACAAGAGCTGCGTTCGACTTTCCTCTTGGCCAATGTGGCTTACCGCTATCGGTCGCTCATCTTGCGTTGTAAGCAAGGAAAGCGTACGCTTCAAGACTACGTCATGAAGTTGCAGAACCTCGAGGCCGCTATGGCGGGCGCTCCCTCTCTGAGGACGTCAACGTGCCGGATTTCATGGACGAGGTTCGGCCGGGTCTGGTCCGGACGGAGCTCTTCCGCAGACAACCGAAGTCTTTCAACGATGCGGTGCACGTCGCCATGCTGGAAGATCATTGCGTGCGCTCGGTGCACACGGCCAACGACGGTCCCACTCCCATGGAGATCTCGTCGGCTGAGTCGGCCCGACCTCAGCGTAACCAACGCGCGAGTGGTCGTTGCTTTGGATGCAACCAGCTTGGCCACTTCCATCGGAACTGTCCAACGAACCCGTGGAAGGTAGGCTAGGCCAAGGCGGCTCTGCCGACCCTGAACATGATCGAATCTGCGCGGTCAGAAAACGACGACTCCCAGTAGGTGCTGGACGCCCTTCTGGGAGACTTCGCTCCTCTTCGAGGTCGGTGGCTCTGCCACCTCCGCCTCCAGGAGGGCAAGTCCCAGGGACGACACTGTTGTGTCTATCCGTGGCCGCCGCGCGTTCTAACCTCGTGGTCGTCACCGCCAACGTAAAAGGGTACGACGAACCTCTTACGATTCTGATTGATTCGGGAGCGTCCTACAATTTAGTGACGAAGTCCAGTGTGGCCAGGAACAGTGCATTGTATGCTAGTGCTTTGGAAGCATCTAAGAATAATACCAATGTATCTATTCGCCTGGCGACTGGGTCCATCGTGTCTACGCGGCAGGTTCTTCTATCCTTGAACGTCAAGTTTGACGACTTCAACTCGGTCGAACCGTTCATTGTCCTTGACATGGATGATCGGTACGATCTTATCCTCGGCATGCCGTGGTTGACAAAACACGAGCCGTGGATCGACTGGAGAAGTCACACCATCGGTGCTAGTCACAAGCCCCTCGCGGACAGAGCCCTGTCCCCTCCTCTTCCCGGGACGGGTTTGTGCACGAGCATCGCATGCCACGCGGCGAACGGCACTTCGCAGGTACTACTGAAGTACTCGATCTGCCTACGGCGTTGCCGTCCGCGTGCTTTGCATCTTCGAGAGCTCAAGAGCCTTCGGTGGATGTGGGAGAATGTACGGAGGTTCCGTGTGTGTCTCACGATGAGGCTCATGGATCTCTCAAGATCGAGAGCGTCGCTCAGGCCCGTGGAGCCGGCGATGGACAAGTCGCTGGAGCCGGTGCTCGCGCAACGAAGAGTGGTCGAGCAGGGTCTCCCACTACGCAAGGCGTCGATGCTGGGTCAGCTCGCGCAGGACAAGTCGCTGTAGCCGGAGTTCGCGGAACACAGAGTGGCCAAGCAGGGACTCCCACGTTGGAAGATGTTCAGGCTGCGTCAGCCGCTGCAAGTTCATACCGTGAGGCGGTCTCTTCGGGTGAGGCGACCACACCAGTGGTGTTTGATGTTCTCACAGGAGAACGCAAGGAAGGCGTGAATCTGGCTCCCCTGCCTACCGTAGCGGAGCTACTCGAGTTGGAAGAGCTCTCATATGTGGAATTTTGGATTCGCTGAAGGCGGGCGAGTTCGAGGAGATGCTCCTCATCCACCGCGAACACGACTCGGTCGAGCTCAATACCTCTTCGGTCATGGACCCGGAGGTGCTTGAAGATGAGCGATCGTCGTTGAGGCAGAAAAGGTATGGCGCGTCCATCCTGAAGGACCCGTCGGACCCGTACTACCCTCTCCTGATGGAGTTCTCGGATGTCGTCAGCGATGACCCACCGTCGGTGTTGCCTCCGGATAGGGGTTCGACACGAAATTGATCTGGTGCCGGGCACCAAGTACTGCACGACTCGCCAGTGGCCTTTACCGAAGGAGCAAGTCGACGTAATCGACGCCTTCTTCGCAGCCAAGTATGCCGCGGGCATGGTACGCGAGTCGAAGTCGCCGCACTCGTCCCCGACGTTTTGCGTAAAGAAACCCAACGGTAAATGGCGTATGGTGCACGCGTTCAACAAGTTGAATGCAGTGACGATACCGGCGTCCACCCCAATCCCTCGGAAGGATGTGTTGCAGAACAACATGGCAGGATGCACTATCTTCAGCGCACTCGACATGGTCGACGGCTATTATCAGCTGCTGATGCGTGAGTCCGACGTACCCTCACAGCGGTGCGTACTCCCAGTGGGATGTTGTGGGAGTGGCTGGTGATGCCCCAGGGACTGTCAAACGCTCCGGCCACGTTCAATCGGCTGGTGACGCAATTTTTCGGCTGATGCGGGCGTTCGCACAGACGTACTTCGATGATATCTTCGTGCACAGTTGTGCCTCGGAAGACAAGACGGGCGTCGAGTCTCACATCGATCACCTCCGCGAGGTTTTGATGTGCATGCACGAGAATCGCTTGTATGCGAACATCAACAAGTGCATCTTCGGCGCCGAAGAGATTCCCTTCTTGGGATGTTTCCTTGGCAAGGATGGCATCCGCGCGGATCCGGAGAAGGTTTGCGCGATTGCGCAGTGGCCGGTTCCCGTATCCCAGAAGGACCTACGTAAGTGGCTTGTCCTAGCCAACTACTTGCACAAGTACAGCGCCAATTATGCCGAGATGGCGCGGCCATTGACCAGCCTCCTAAAGAAGGACACGGAATGGTCGGGGAACGACGAGGCTCACCAAGCGTTTGAGTCTATCAAAAGAAGCTTGCAGAGCGCTCCGATCTTGGCTTTGCCAGACGACGATCGCCCGTTCAGTGTAGTATGCGATGCATCGGACTTTGCCATTGGCTGTGCGCTTCTGCAAGTCGATGCCGATGGCAGAGAGCGAGTGGTCTCGTTCCAGTCGCGCCAACTAAAGGCGGCAGAGAAGAACTACCCGGTCCACGACAAGGAACTTCTCGCTATGAAGTACGCGCTGGTGAAATTTCGGGTACACTTGCTTGGCAGTAAACCCTTTGTGATCTACACAGACCACGCGTCCTTGCGGACTGCGACATCGTCGCCTCATCTCTCCCAACGCATGGCGCGGTGGCTCTCCTTCTTCGCGGAGTTAAACTTCACGGTGGAGTACAAGCCAGGAAGCAGAACGTCCTCGCGGACGCACTTTCCCGACGTCCGGACTACGAGCTGGCGCACGTCGCGTACCTCGAGTCCCCGCTCTATGAGCTTCTGCAAGAGGCGTACACTGAGGACGAAGATCTGGTCGATCTCGTTAGAGCACTCGGTACGCCGAAGGCAGCGGTGAAGATAACTGCGCGGCAGCGCTCGCGGTTGCACCGCTACTCTCTGGTCGAAGGTCTCCTCTATTACCAAGTCGATGAAGGCGAAGGGCCTCGCATAGTCGTTCCTAACGACGAGGACTTGCGGCATCGCGTTTTGTACGAGGGTCACGACACGCCGCTCAGCGGCCATCTTGGACGTGAGAAGACGTACACGTCCGTGGCGCGCAACTTCTGGTGGCCTCACATGTACAAGTGGGTTCGGAAGTACGTGCAGACGTGCGAAACGTGCCAACGTGTGAAACCCGCTCCCTCGTCATCGGCTCCCTTGATGAACTTGCCGGTGCCGGCCGATTGCTGGCGCTCGGTGAGCATGGACTTCATCTTCGAGCTTCCGACAGATGCACGCGGCCACACTGGTATCTTGGTCTTCGTTTGCCGTCTCAGTAAGATGGTGCGGCTGAAAAAGAGTGTGACGGCGCCGCAAGCGGCTCAACTCTTTGTCAACAATGTCTTTCGACATAATGGCCTTCCGGAGGCGTTCGTGAGTGATCGGGATCCCCGCTTCGTCTCACACTTCTGGAAACACTTGTTCCGTCTTCTCGGAACGAGATTGGACATGTCCACGGCGGACCACCCGCAGACAGACGGTCAAACCGAGCGGGTGAACCGCGTGTTGGAGGATGTGTTGCGCAGCGTCTGCGCCGAAGAACCCACAAAGTGGGCCGCAGGTTGAGTTCGTGCTGAATATTGCTGTGCATTCGTCGACGGGTTTCACCCCATTCTTCGTTAACGGGCTACGCCATCCGCGTACGCCACTGTCGTTACCTCCGGCTTCTAATTTGAGTGGGGAGAGGCTGACGCCGAAGATCCGCGGGGCCTTAAAGGCCTGCGTCCGTCCGTCAAACGGAACCTGTTGGCGTTCATCGAGACTGGTGAAGCCGTAAGGCAACGCGTCCGGGACGCATTGGCTACCGCGCAAGACACACAGAAGGAAAACAGAGATCGCCGAGGGCGAAGGAACGTGAATGTATTTAAACTTGGGGACCAGGTCCTCTTAAACGCTTTCGAGCCTCCAGGAAATGAACCTTATTCAATCCCCCACCCCAAATCTCCGGGGTGAGTTATATTGGGTAATTTAAAAGTTCCACCCACCCATCCTCCAGATGCCAGCGTTGCTATTAATAGAGAATCATGCAGGCTCTGTTCGAGGCTGTACAGATTCCGCCCACTAACTTGCACAGCTGCCATTTTTTAGTTTACACAGGTTATTAGTTATGCACCATAAATAACGTATTGAAGCCCTTTATTTAGACCCTCGTTCCCTCCTTAAACTGATTCAGAGATTGTACTTATTTACCAAGGGTATAGAAAGACTGTGTGTGCAAGTTAGTGGGCGGAATCTGTACATGTACAAGTTTCCAATCATCTAAAAGACATTAAAATTTAACCTCATTTTTACTTGACGTTTTACAAATCAATGTCATATTTAGATAAAATGTAGAATATTAATGTACGCGGGGCTAGGTGATACAAATCCAAAACCCGGACCCACCCACAATTATAAAACCGTAGCCGAGTGTTTTACGCAACCCTGATCCAACTGCCAAAACTCAACACAGCGCATTTATCCTAATTCTTTCGCTTGGGCATCAGAATCTGGAGCAGGGATCATCGCTTTCAGGATGTCACGAGTAAATGCCCGACTCCCACACAGTGCTACGTGTAACCTTCCTCGGGAGCTTACCATTCGTGTCCTTGTTTTCCGCCTTCATTATTGACAAAGTACTACTTTAAGTAGGCTCTTCAACTTGTGACAGTAAACTGATAGCCTCTGTTCAGTCTTTATAACTCCAAGTAATGCTGGGCATAACGTACTTGATCACTTTCGTGCGGATCCCATCCATCATAATTTGGTTGCGTTATCTTCCCATTCATCAAGTCACTTCCCCGCCATGGTGCCCGTATCCAGGCTCCCGTCCTTCCTCCCTGCGCTTCGCAGCACCCGCGGCATCTCCACTCGCGTGCGGACGTTGCCCGACAACGTGTTTGCCGAGTTCTCGGCGCTGGCGACTCAGCACGGGGCCGTGAACCTGGGGCAGGGCTTCCCGTCCTTCCAGACGCCGCAGTTCGTCAAGCAGGCGGCCATCGACGCCATCAACGACGGCAACAACCAGTACACCAGACCTGGCGGCCACGTGAGCTACGTGGAGACGCTGGCGGAGATGTACTCGCCCCTGCTGGACCGCGAGCTGGACCCCATGAAGGAAATCGTGACGTTCAACGGCGCCCAGGAGGGCATCGCCTCCATCATGGCAGCGCTGCTGGAGCCCGGGGACGAGGTGCTCACTTTCGAGCCGTATTTCGACGCCTATGTGACAGTGTCGCAGCTCCACGGAGTCAAGTCCAGTGGCGTACCCTTCGAGTTCGACCCTGCCAAACGCGCGGCGTTCCTGAGTCAAGACGCCCATGTGGACGCACGCTTCACGTCCCACGACTTCCAAGTGGATCTGGACAAGCTGGAGGCCATGCTGACCCCCAAGACCAAGATGCTGGTGCTCAACACGCCCCACAATCCGACGGGAAGGTCTTCTCCAAGGAGGAGTTGCTGCAGATCGCGCGGGTGCTGGAGCGCCACCCGAACGTCATCGTACTCGCCGACGAAGTGTACGAGTTCATGACGTACGACGGACTCAAGCACGAGCGCATTGCGGCGTTGCCGGGCTTCTTTGACCGCACCATTTCACTCTTCAGTGCTGGCAAGACCTTTCGTGCACGGGCTGGCGCGCGGGCTATGCGGTGGGCCCCGCGCACCTTGTGGGAGGTATCACCAAGGCGCACAGCACGGTGCCGTTCTGCGGTACCACGCCGTTCGAGGTGGCTCTGGCTTCTGCTTTCCGCGAGGCGAAGTACAATGGATACTACGACGAGCTGAGGGAGACACTGCAGGTACGCGATAAATTATTTGTTACTTGGTGACAGTGTACACTAACATTACGTGCTGCAGACCAAGCGCAATCGCCTGTGCGATGCGCTCCAGGCGTACAACTGGCGCCCCATCGTTCCTGAGGGCGGCTACTTCGTGTGCTGTAACGTGGAGGGACTGCCGTACTACGACGAGTTCCGCGACATCACGATCACGCCGGACACCCCGAAGACAGTGCGTTAATATCGCTTGTGTTGTGTCGGCTTGAACTTACGTGCGCTGTGTTGTGGTGTCTGCAGGAGTTCCCAGACTACCAGTTCGCGTACAAGCTGGTGAAGGCTGGCCACCTCGCGGTGATCCCAACGTCGCCCTTCTTCAGTCGCCCCGAGAACCGCCTTGCCCCGGGCGTCGTGCGCCTCGCCTTCTGTAAGGACGACAAAACTCTGGACGATTCCATTCGTGTCATCGAGTCCCTGAAGACCTAGGCACATAGAGCAACGTAAATGCCGCATGTGTAAGTTTCTCTGTTAATACTGGTCAACTCCGCCGCAAATTTTGCTGAACATGCTTGCGAATGGCTTCTGCTGTTGGTTCTGAAATCCACGGAAGCATTCGTCTCCAATGCATCTCATTAAACTTCAGCACAGGTATCAGCGCCGCTGCAAAATTTTTGAAGCGAAAACTCAATGAAAGCGCACTGCCGAGCGACATCGGTGGAATCGAACGGAAAACGTAAGCCGCGATGCAAAATCTGCATCCAAACCTCTCACAACGCCACCATTGAAGTCAGAGCGGCACAGACTCGGGCAGGGCAGTTCGTATCCCTCGGCTAGTTCCGCTGCGCAAGCTGGTGGAGGTTAGCAGACAACGACTGGAGGTGTGGATGTACGATGACTGTCGCGTTGGGTAGTTGCCTTAATCGGAGCACTTCCGGTGGATCTCTTCCGTCATGTACGACCGCGATAACGATCTTCTTGTGCATTGCTAGCATTGTTCCAATTCGCCGGCTCTTGACCACGTCATGGGCAGGGGCCGAATGAGCCAATTCGTCCAAATTCTGGGCCGTAAGGAAGAGCACTCCCATACGAACACTCAGCAGAGCATCCGCCTCCAATGACTCATCAATGTCCACAGTGCATCCTGTGTGTTTTGTTAATGCAAATGCCAGAAAGCCACTGGAGCTCGCGAAGGATGAACTGACGAACATAATCCATTTCGGAGATTGACGCTGCTGCTGGGTTGGCCCAGATATCTTTGATTCCGGGCTTGTCAGGTCCACTGTTGACACTTGAGCACCTCGAGCAGGAGACATTTGTCTCCGACTTCTGGTCGATGACAACACACTAAACGTTGGGGTAGCTCTCTCATCCTCATGAGTTTCCTGGAAACGAGCGATGCAGCAGAGGTAAAGCCATGACCAATGTCGCGAGAAGGACTTTCTTGCTGGCCACTGTCCAATTGAGGAGCTTGCAGTTTGTCTTCGTGTGATGATGGCTGCTGTGCTTGCGCTTGTTGTACGTTAGCCTGGCGTCGCTCTTCCAACTTCTTCAGTGCTTTCAAGCGGTTTGCCTCGATCTTTTTGTGCATTTCATCAACATGCGCTTTCTTGAAGCTGCTCACAACTACTGATGTCACTTGCTGCGTTGTAGTCCTCGTCAAACCTGTCTCTTGACCATCTGAGCGGGACCCATTCACATCAAGCAAGCTAAAGCTAGGCGGGGCCATGTCTAGGTCCACTGAATTTGCGCTAACACTTTCCTCCTTTCCCGTCTGGGGTTGACCCTCGTGCTGAACGCCTGAAAAAGGTTTGGCAGGCTCAAGCAAGTTAAAGCTGGGAGAAGGCTCTGCTTCAGTCGAACTGTCGTCTTCCTCCTCCTCCGTTACAGTTGCTGATGCACCAACCTGAGCGGATAAAGTTGATGGCATTGCTGCAGCATCCTCTTGCGTAGCAGGCAGCTGAGAACGCGAGCGAGGTCGCGGCGACACTGTATCAGCCTCAATCGGGTTATTGTTCAGCTCCTCCAGACATGCACGAATTATACCATTAGACGGAAGCGCTCCAAATTGTCTTCCTCCTCGACGAAACAGCATCGGAGAGCTTTGCGACTCAAACAGCGACCGCGCATAGATAGCTCGCATATTTGGACTTGACTTCTTCCGCATCTTCTTCTTTATGCTGCTACCACCAACGTCTTCGGGGATACCACCGACTGTGAATACAACAGCTGCGATGAATCATTAATGAAAGAATCATCGGCTGCATCTTTGTAGTCATCCCCATAGTCATCGTCATCGTCATCGTCACCCCTGGCTCCACCTCGAACCTCCGCTGTATCATCCATGAACGCTGCTGCCAGAGCACGGGACGTCTCTCGCTGCTGCTTGGACCTCCTGATGCGTTTTTGCCACGGCGAAGTTGCCGCCCGGGACCCCTTTGTTCCTGGCTGTGTAAATATTTGCGATTGCGATGCATCATACTTTCGCTTCAGTCGCCGTAAAGTTTTCCGCTTCTTCTTCGCCTCTGCAGACGAGGGCGAAGTCAATAAGTGGCTTGGAGATGAATCTCTCGCCGCAAACGTTGGAAGAGGGGGCTTAGGAGATCGAACATTAGCTGCTGGAGGCACCTTTTGCTGCTCGGGAATACTGACTAGGGCTGTAGAATTGCGATGCAGAGGACAGTACGCGATAAACAGCGTTCCGCTTCCGGTGCCTTCTGCATTTGGAGGGTCTAATTGATCCATCCGATAGTGCGCGTAAGCGGCACAACTGACATGAAAAGCAGCCATGCATCGCTTGTGTGCGCACTGGATAATTCCATGGCCCTTGGTCGAGTGACACAAGGAGCAGTCCAGCGTTTTCCGGTCCGAGTTCAAGCTACGAAGTGCCCCGAGAATAAGCATATCATCATCTCCCTGCTCCACTCGAAACTCTGGAATCCACAGGAAGCATTGTACATGCACCCACTGACCGCATTTTGTCCGTTTGAACGAACCACCGCGCTGTGGGCAAAGCTGGCAGCGCGGCTGACTTTGACCAGCAATACTACCTTTGATTCTTGCTTCCTTGCATACGTCGCAAACCACTTATCACTCTGAACAGTACGGACCCCGTAGCAAAACTGATGAACCGCCACATTGCAGCCATCGCAAAATACGATAGGATCGTCGTCATAGGACTCACTTTCCAGGCAAACGGAGCAACCGACCTCGTCTTCTTGCTCCGGCTCGGCTTCTTTCCGTTCACTCTGAAGTGGCTCTTGCGCAGCATCAATACCGACAGTTGTGTGAGGCTTCGGCGGCAAAACAGGATCTTCAGGCTTCATGTTCTCTTCATGTTTTGCAGCCGCGTTCTTTGTGAGACCCACGACGCTAGTGCTCATACCAGCAGTTGAGCCAGTGTCAATCGTAAGTTCGTTTTTAATCAGAGTACTCGCTTCGTTTGCTTCATCAAGTTCATCACCATCAGTACCATCGTCAACTGGCTGGGACGCTTCCTTCTCAGGAACTGCTGCGATGTTAGTTGGCTCCAGTACAGCCTCATTTTTCTCGTTGAAAGGAGGAAGCAAAGCAAACGAATACGCAGGAGGCTCAACGTCGGCTTGATCCCCATCGCCTGAGTCACTCTCCGGCTCAGCGTAAATTTTCGTATCACTTTGAGGTGGAAGCAAAGCGAAAGAAAACATAGGTGATCCGTCTTCTACAGGACACACGTCGTGCTGTTTGAATGGAGGCCTGGCGTTTGCGGCTGGAACAGCAATGTCATCCTGCGGTACCTCAGCACTTTGCGTTTGATTCAAATCATTCTCCTCCTCATCAAATCGCAATTGCCGTATGCCATGCAACCGGGGAACAATTGGAAGTTGCTGTGTAGGCTCCGTGGAGCTGTTAGCTTCAATAATCGCCTCCTGCTGCTGGCGGCCTTCAACACGCGAATTTGGAGAAGGGCGAGGAGAATCAGACGTTAGTGTCAACGACAAAGTCGCCGACATTTGCTGAGACTTCTCGTTCTCGAGGTTTTCTGCGCTGATGCGCTGATCACCAGGAGCATTCACAAGTACGTATTCTGTCTTCGCTCCTTTGTTGTCCACACCAGCAATCGTCTCACTTGTCTGAATTGGCCCCTTTGGTGCGCATATGGCTGGAGACAAGTCTTGACTACTCGAATCCGTCTTTTGCTTCTTTGCTGAGGATAGTTGGTCTTGGGCTTCTTGTTGCCGTTTGTTGCTATCCGTGGACGGTTCATCAGCCTCTACAGCAGATGCAAACTGGGTTGCAGTATCCACAAACTGTGGGCTGAAGTGCATTTCGACGCAGTTGACCGACTCATCTATAACAACAAAGGACTCGTTGCACCTGCTCGCGTTCTCTAGACCACTGAGAGTACTGGTTGGGCGCCAAGGAGATCCAATCTCACTGTCAGTTTCTGCGTTGTTTGAAGTCACGCTAGATCTCCCACGGTTTTCAATTGTCGCTAAACGCGAGGATTTGGGTAGGCCATCATCATCAGTAGAGGTTCCTCGTAAGGCATTGCTCGAGTTTACAGTGTTTTTCTGACCATTGGCATCGCTGTTGTCTTCTTCTTCATCCGATTCTGAGTCCAACACTTCCTCGACACCGTTGATTTTACGCACGAGGCGCTGGAGCATCAATGAGCGAGCAGAATATCCCACCCGACTACTTACACCCTTCCGCCCCAAACTGCGCGGCTGGTGTCGAAGTAGATGTGGCCGGCTAGCGACGACAGGAAACAATTTATTCCGTGAGGTTGAAGAGAAATTTGGCGGAAAGTATTTCATCATCGCTACAGCTCGTTCGGCATCGCTAAGCTGCCACAGGTCAGGGTCCACTGCTCCTGACACAGCTTTACCACCTACCTGGGACGCATGAAACATCGGAATCTTCATTTCCAGTTCACTTAACTGCGGATAAAGGCATGTTGGCAGCATACGTGGACACTTCGAGTACGTGAACTTGTTCTTGAAGGTTGTGAGGGCGCGACTGACGGTCTTCGCGGCTGACGCGCTGCGTGCAAGCTTCTTCTGTTCATCGCCTTCTGTCACTAGAATAATGACCCTGCCCACACGTTTGCGTCCCGTTCTGCCCATTCGTTGAATCATTCGCACAGGCGAGGTAAGTGCATCGAATGAGACAATGAGATCGACTTCACCGATATCTAGGCCTTCCTCCGCGATGCATGTCGCCACGAGAACATTGAACTCGCCTAATCGAAACCTGCGCACAATCTCCTGCTGTATCTTCTGGGTCTGACCTTTGTTCTCTTTGGCCTTGCCAGACGCACCCTGGCCAATAAATGGTTGTGCGCTCAAGAGAGGTGCAAGAGGGCGCAGCAACGCTACAATTTCTGATACACTTGCTCGATACTGTGTGAAGACAATCGCACGGGTGCTGGATTTCCCAACAGCATGCCGCTGAAAATGCTCCAGGAGAACCTCACGAAGTTTGACAAGCTTGGGATGGCTAGCCGTAGTAGAGCTGCTTGTCCCGGGCGTCACTGCTAGGCTCAGCTCTAGTGCTTGGAACTCCTTGGACTGGAACATTTCTCGCTTGGACCAGGACATTTTACCCTTCTTCCTTTCTCCTCCCCAGCTCATAATTTGCTCACGAAAACTGTTGAGTCCGTGACCCGTTAACAGGCTCTTGGCATGCAGCAAGCTCACCAGAAGTGCCAAATCGCTTTCAGCACTGCGATTTGAGGAGTAGTTGGGGCTCTTACGAAATCGCTCACGCGCTTGCAGAACATACCAGCTGCTAAGCTTTTCTGGATCGTTATACTGAATGAGGTTGCCTCGAGAAGCCGCTGAACGATCGGTGCAAAGCACTTCAGCAGTAGTGTCTTCACTTCCAAAAGTTGAGCACCCAGATGGCAAACGATGACCTCTTCCTGACGTGCGTGGTGTACTTCTTCACATCAGGATCGTCAGCTGAGCGACTTTCGATGTGCGAAATACGTAGGTTTGTTACCACATCCTGAATCACGTCAAATTTCGCTCCAGGCGTAGCCGAAAGTGCTAACACGCGGAAGAAGTGCGTCTTGGCTTCAATTTCCTGCACCACGCAGCAGTACGCATAATTACCTGTCGCACGGTGAGCTTCATCCACCACGATACACACAAATTTCTCGGCTGCGCAGACGCCCCGTCGGAGGTCGTTTTGCAAGCTCTGTGGCGTGCAAAGAACACCCGCCTCGAGTTCCATAGCACGCGGCGCATGGTCGGTGGTACATTTCCTTGCAACTCGGCAGTATCCGACAACGGAATTCCCATAATTTCGTGACAGGCTTTAATCTGCTGTGCCACCAACGGCTTCGTCGGCGCCATGAACACAATCTTTCCAGTCGGGAACCAGCGATAAAAATTGTACATGACCACAGCCGCCACCAGTGTCTTACCGAGTCCCGTCGGCAAGGACACGAGCGTGTTGTGATACAACGCCTTCTCTGCAATTGTCAGCTGATAGTCTCGAATGGAGTAGTTGGTCGGGTACACAAAATTCTGCGCCGCCTCGTAGTCGAGCTGGGGAAAGTTCGACCTCGCCACAATATCCAAATACCTCGTTTTGGCCTGCGCGTCTTCCCCTGCTGCACGTCTTGGCATCTGCACAGGCGACGCAGCTGGTCTCGAACCTGTAGCAGCTGCAGCGTGTCCCGATCTCCTCGATGTCAACTCAAGTCCCGGTCTCGTCGCCGGCGTCAGCACCGTCTGTTGCGAGCTCCTCACCGGTTGCTCTCTACTGGCAGTTAATGGCGAGGGCTCCGTGAGCGCGACGTCTAGTTCCTGCTCCTGTTGCTGTCTCTGCTGAAACGGTGGCACTGCAACGGGGGCCGACGTCCCGTCGAAGGAAATTCTAGCCTGTATAGTCTTCCTCGGAGCAGTTGAGACCCTCGCAGGCGATGGAGCGGGTGCTGAAGCTTGATAGGACTGGCCACGGGGCGTAGAACACACGAGACACGTCCTCTCGACGCCTCGTTCTGCAACGTACACGACCTGCAGGTCCAGACTCCGGCGACTGTGGGTGGATTCGGGTGGTGGTGGCTCTGCAGGTGGCGAGATTCGAGCGCCGCGATCTCCGACAGCAGCGCGTCGTCCCACTCGTCCTCCTCCATAGCACCTTTTGCGGAATGCGGAGTGAAAGTCTTTTCCGCCGCATTTTCAACCAATCGACGTGCGTCTATTTACGTCTTGAAGCTCACAATTACATCGGCCATGGGGCGCGAGCGCGAGTGCGGCGTGCTGTGCCGCTACTTTTTCCAGCAGATGCTGCTGGAGGGGATGACGCGCGGCTGGACGAGTACGCGTCCTCGCTGCTGCTTTCCTCCTGTCCCACGCTCGCCGAGCTGCGTCGCAAGTTCCCGTTCGAGGGCGCGTACCACTTCCGTCTGCAGGTGGCGCTACCCGGAGGATACTGCTGGAGGGACCTGACGGAGGAGAACCGCCTACTTCCAGTGGCAGACAATGGAGAGATGAGCGTGAAGGTCCTGCAGCTGGAGCCTGCGGATGACGGAGAGAAGCCCACGGCTGCGATCCAACAAGACCTCGTGGACGTGCCGGAAGACCGACAGTTCGGCGCCTTCTTCCACTGGCAGAGCAAGCCCCAGAGCGACGGAAACGCAGGCCACCCCATGCCCCAGCCACAGATGCAGCAGGATGTGGGCAGAGTCTTGTTCGGCGTCAAGAAGGCGCTGGCCTCCAAGATGAAGGGATCGGCGCAGACGCTGCAGAAACACTCAGCGCAGATGTGGGAGAAGGTCACGGCGGCCGCCTCTGGGGGAGTGGAGGGACCGGCAGTGCGCCTCCGACGGCAGTGGCCTTGGTGCAGCTGGCCAAGTTGATTGGCGCGATGAAGGCCCCTCTGCATCCTGGAAACCCCGAACACGGCGAGATGCTGCAGCGCTTGTGGACCTCGTGTTTTGATACGCAGCCGTTCGCGCCGACGAGCTCGGAGTGGAATCGCCTGGGCTTCCGTCATGGAGACCCCGTGCGGAGATGCAGTACGTGTTGCCTCTGCAGTGCCTCGTGTTTTCCACGAGGTTCACCGCACCGTGGCGTTGCCCATTCTTAACAACCAAAGCGGCCCCGAGGCCTATTCGTACGCGATGGTGGGGTCCCAGATCGCGTATGTACTGTCGGACATTTTGCAATTGCGAGATGGTGGTTGTCTGGGCTCTGAACGCCCGTTCTGGAGACTCTTCGAGGACCCGATGGCCTTCTTCGAGCTATACAGCGTTGCGTTCCGCGCTTTCGACGCATCCTGTGAATTGAACTCGAACAACTCGCCAGACGTCAACTTCCACCTCAACTACGTGGGTGACTTTACACAAGAGCTACTTCGTCGCGGCCCTGAGAGCGTGGCTAGCCTCGTCGAGCACGCCTATCAGTTGCAGAACTGGTAAGAAGACAGGATATACTTGAAATACCACCACGCTCGATAAAATATGCAATTTATACACATCGATTTCACATTACAGTTTAACAGGAACGGTAAGTGTAGCGCTGATGAGCTCCTCCATGCTCGGCACCGACGTCTGGTTGGATGCGAGCGATTGTGGGAACGCCTTGCGGAGTTTCTTCATGAGGGCCTCTCGCTTTTCTGGCGTGTCGATCTGAGCAAACACCGGGCTTAGCTTTACTTTACCCGCCTGATTCACAAAACACATGTGAGCATGAGGTGTCAACACAAGAAAGCGTATATCATGTCCGCACCAGAGTCGAGTCCCGCAGTCCCCGTATCAGCGTCTCCTGAACATCACGGAAGACGAAAAACGTGCCGGAAGTACTGATGCTCACAATGGTGGGGTCAACCTGGGTAGGCGAATCGCGAATACCCACTACGCATCAATACAAAAGGTTAGCCGGAAGAACCAAAGTGCAGAGTGAATGGCATGCTAGCATACCACAGAACATTGAGCATGCCGGTAGCAGCATCCGGAAGCGCACAAGTCTCTGTTCGCTCTGGATCGCGTATATTTGACCACTCCAGGTGCAGACTACGATCTGATGCAGACAATCAGTGAATGTTAGCATCTGCACTCAAAACACGAACCCGCACAAAATTCTTGACGTACTGCATCCTGGCGGTCTCCCCAGCAGCAATCATTTCGAGCTTGTCAGCGTTTACAACAGCCTCAGGTAGCTAGACAAATTCAGCGGAGTTGTTAACTCACATACCCTACCCGGCAGCTTGCACAGGATCTTGGCGTACCTGAAAGTCCCATTGTCTCTCTCCGGACGATGCGAACAGTGATACTAACCCATTCATGGACACGAGTGCTGTCATACCACGTTCACCGCCCAACTCGATGTCACCCACAATAAATGTGGTGCCGTCGGTGTCGTGAGGAGGACCGTTCCAGGATGTGACGTCGCGCATGCCGACAGGACCCTCTTCAGTTGGATCGCTAGTACAGAACACGTCGCCCGAGAAACACCGAACTAAGAGCTGAGGCCCAGCGTCTGGATTTGACAGGGTGGAGTGAATCAAGATCAACTTTTCCACCTCGCCAGTAATATCCATCTGTGCGACTTGAGAGTATTCTGCGAGCTGAGCAGCACGCTCGTCGTGAGTATACATAGCCTCTCGCTGTATAGAACAGAGATACGAACCTCATCGGGGTCTTCATTGTCAATTTCGGGCCGGTAGGCTACGACTCGTCCGTCCCGCGTTGCAGTTAAGAGTTCACCGTTCAAGCACTCGACGTCGCAGATATTGAGCGCCACGTTCTAGCAGCCACAACCTCCAGTTAGCCCACTATTCACAAGTCAAATATACGCCACGCCGCCTTACAAACTCGGAGCACAGCTGCATCACGTCAGCACCCTCAACAGATCGAAACACGGAACATCTTCCCTCCGCCGTCGCCACAATCACCCGAGTCTGTCAGCAATACCAACAACAACTCATCCATCAGCTCTCTTCTCCCAGTAGTAGCTCCCTCCAGCAATACTCACGTCGCCCACGAGCGAGTTATCCAGGCAAATGGACGTCACCGATCCGTTCACCTCACAGCTCCTCCACTGCACGAGTCGGTCCCTCACAATCTGCAGTATCCTCATCAGGACCACTAAACCCCATAGAAAGCTGCATTGCAGCCCACCTTAAACACCGAGACCTTGCCCATCAGCGAGCCGAAGAGAAGCTCCGTGGCGCCGTCACCGTCCACGTCGCCCACCGCGTGTGCATTGGCCAGGATCTTCCCGTCCAACTGCGCCGCGTACGTCGGCGTCAACTCCAACTAGCAGACATGGCGTCAGCAACAGCCCATACCACAGCATCGACACCATCCATGACAAACCTGTCCTCGCATATCCAATTTTGCTCGCAGGTCAGAACCAAAATGCGTTACAAAATGTATTCTGACAGGTCCAGTCCTAGGCGTCTATACCCGCACGTAGCAAGCTGAGCTTATGCGTTCTCAGAATCCAAGGTAGTCAAACCGCTCACTTCCACTTTTGCTCCACGCCTCGCACTCCTCCTCGCCATGCTGTCGCTCGCGTCCAAGCTCCGCTCCCCAATGCTGACCAAGCAAGTGACAGCTCGCGTTTCTTCCGCCTTCCTGCAGCCTGCAGCATCGTCCGCTCCGTTCTCAAGTGGAGGCAAAGGAGCGTTCGCAAGGTCCCGCAAGAACCAGCAGCAGAGCGCGGCCGTGACCGATGAGATAGCGGAGCTGAACCTCAACCGTCTGGCTGTCATCGGCGGCGGTAACATGGCCGAAGCCATCATCACGGGCGTGATGAGCGAGGGTCTGATCCCCAGCTCCAAGGTCGTCGTGTCCGATCCGAACCCTGCCATGCGCAGCAAATACAGCAAAATCAACGTGGAGACACACACGCGCAACAGCGTGGCAGTGAAGGACGCGGACGTGATCTTGGTGGCCGTCAAGCCCCAGGTGGTCGACGACGTACGTGGCTCTACAGCTTCTTGGATGCTTTACTTTGGTGGAGCTGACGGTTGTGATTCATGCAGGTGCTTCGAGCGGTGAAAGCAGCGATGGACCCGGATGCTCTGGTGATCTCTGTGGTGGCGGGACAGAGCATCAAGCAGCTGCAGAAGATGCTGGGTCCGAACAGCCGCATCATTCGCACCATGCCCAACACACCCGCGATGATCGGAGAGGGCACGACGGTGTGGGCGCAGTCGGCGGAGGTCACTAGCGTGCAGCATGAATTGACGAAACAAATCCTCGGGTCGTTTGGCGTCGAGGTGTGTGCTTCTGGTTGGGGTGACTGCTGCTGTGACGGCGATTGACCAAGTTTGGGTTCTTTTGCAGGTGTTTGTGGACGACGAGAATGCACTAGACATGGCGACGGCGCTATCCGGATCGGGACCTGGTGCGTACATAATTCCAAGACCATTTAGCTCTGATGCGACTAACCCCTCCGCGTTGTATCTGTTGCAGCCTACTTCTTCCTCGTCGCTGAGGCGATGATCGACACTGGTGTGCACATGGGCTTCTCTCGACCAGTGGCCACGGTACGAAAACCAAGTGATGTTCGTCGACCCAACCACCCCACTAACGCTTTACTTTCAGAAACTGGTGCAGCAAACAATGCTGGGCTCTGCACTCTACATGCAGGCGGAGGACGTGCATCCGGTGGAGCTTCGGAACAACATCACCAGTCCAGGCGGCACCACGGCCGCCGGCCTTTATCGCGCCGAGAAGAACGGCTTCCGCGCCGTCATCGCCGACTCCATCTGGGCCGCGTACGAGCGGTGTCTCGAGCTCGGCTCGTCCGAACCCATCCAGCGCCAGCGTCCGCGCTCGTAAGCTGCTCCTAAACACCCAGTCAGAGTAAGGCATCAATAATGACCATCGCAATGATGCAGCATGTCAACGCACCTGTCTCTGCTTCAACGAATTGAACCTCCACTACATCATTCTCATGTTCTATCACAGGTTTACGCGCCCTGACCAACAACACCTCAGTCAAAACCGCCAAGTCTCCCTCAGCTTCGTCGTCATGGGCCGTCGCTCCGCCTCCCCCGTCGCAGTCGCAGCCGCAGTCCACGTCGCTCGCGTCCCCGCAGTCGCAGCAGCAGTCGCGGTCGTGGTCGAGACTACCCCGCCCCAAGCGGTCGCGCTCCCGTTCGCGTGGAGACCGCCGCGCGCGCTCTCGTTCCCGCGACCGCCGCAGTGACCGCAGCCGTGGACGGGATCGCCCGGACCGACGCGGACGATCGCGCTCAGCCGATCGCAGTCGCGGAGGAGGCCGGACGGAGCCCATCAGTCTCCTGGTGCGCAACCTG
This sequence comes from Phytophthora hibernalis, assembly GCA_012656075.1. Lineage (NCBI taxonomy): Eukaryota > Oomycota > Peronosporomycetes > Peronosporales > Peronosporaceae > Phytophthora > Phytophthora hibernalis. The sequence goes on along the minus strand of JAAKBF010000027.1, from coordinate 912,924 downwards.
TCGCCCGAGACGTCGCAGGACGAGCTGCGCCGCGCCTTCTCGAGACGCGCGGGCGACATCCTGGACGTGTACATCCCCAAGGAGTTTCACTCGAGCCGCCCGCGCGGCTTTGCCTTCATCGAGTTCGCGGACTCGCGTGTGGGCCGCGACGTCAAGTTCGAAATGGACCGCACGCAGCTCGGAGGGCGCGAAATTGCCGTGCTCTTCGCCAAGCAGCACCGCAAGAGTCCGCAGGAGATGCGCCGCATCCTGACCACGCCGGGCGACGAATCGTGCGTTGGTTTTAAAGTATTTGTGAGGTGTGACGGAGGTTCTGACTAGTTGTTGACTACTGATAGGCCCAAGCGACGACGCTCCAAGTCGCGCTCGCGCTCTCAGCTGAGACGCAGCGCGAGCCCTGGTGGAATGCGGGAGTCTCCTCGTGGATCACCACGTGCGTCGGCTTCTCCGCGTCGTGCGTCTCCGTCGCCCAAGCGGTGAGGATGAATTGCTTTTGTAGGTTTTGGGATGCTGTTCTCATGTGGTTGGTAATCCTTTGTCAACAGTGACGAATCCAGTGCGGGACGTAGTCCATCCGCTGAGTATGTTCTTGCTGGGTCATTTGAATGGGATATGTGTAGTTACTAATGGTTTGCGCGTGCTCTTCATCGTTTCTGTAGGGTTTCTAAGGGTGATGAAACCATGTCCGCGGTAATGTGAATTTTAAACTTGGTGACTATGGTAGCTATACTCTGGTGGCTGACGTTTTCGTTGTTTTACTTGCAGTGAGCTGGACGCTGTTCACAACTGCAACTGCATCCCGATGGTCGATACCACTGCCAGGGACCCGACAAAATTGATGCCGCAAGACTGCAAGAGTTAAAGGGCGAAAACGAGCACGGCACGAAGAAACAGGAACGGGGAAGGAAGCCTTACATTTTAACTCGATCAAGAATGTTTCATGACGATGATTTGGTTCGAGAATGGCGCCGCCCAAGGTTCAAGAGGCGGTGTTTGTACTGACGAAGATTTCCACGGGCAGGACAGGAACCGGGGCTTAACCCCTTCAACCCGGAGGATTCAGCAAGTCACCACTTTTCATGTACCAGCACAAAACCCTCTGATTTTCGGATGTTGCCAAGGCCGTTCGCGGAAGACACCACGGCGATTCTGATATTGTAAAGAAAGCTAGAGCGGTCTAAGAACTGTACTACACATAAGCTCACTACTGCCCAAGCTACTTAATCTACAAGTAAGATTCGCGAGGTAGCACCTGCAAGTCGCGGTGGCTTGCCATAGCTATAGCGGCCACGTTGTCGCTGTACGTGGTTCTCATCCATGCTTGGGGCAACGTGACCAGTTTGCTGTATTTACAGTTAATGTGCTGGCCCCTGCTCCCAGCACATATCACCTCCAGACCGAATGCTCAGCGTCTGAGCCAATTCCAACTTAGTGAGGCTCAGACACCAAGCGGGAATTGGATCCTGCGCTTCAAGTAAGCTTACCACCGTTTATGGTGGCACCATAAACTTTATGGTAGAAACGGCTGGGTGAAATAATGTTTTGCATTGTCAGCGGCAGACTTTCGCTTGCGGTAAAATGTTGGTGGACGTGATCCGCTTTGCTGTATGTTCCAGCACATATGACCAGTGGACACACCTCGAGATAACATCGTAAGCTGCCACCGTCAACAACCTGGTCAGAGATCACCCGTATTGTACAGCACCTCCTCTCAAAATGATGTCAGTTTCCCATTTCCGTCGCGAGTTTCAAGCAAGGCAACGAAGAGAAGGATGGTTACGGTCAAAAACTGCTGTAGACTCGGCACCGAGACACTCGAAACTCGCGCAGTACTGCATTTTCCACCACTGAAGCAAAATGAAGTTGGGCCTCGACGCCTAGCTACAACTTTTACACGGAAGCGTAATGTGTCGGAGATGATTGACACCACGACCCAGTGCATTACGACATCCCATAATCAACTCGTAGCGGCTTCCGCATCTCCTACAACCTTCGCGTACGGAAACTGGGCCAACCCGGAGGCGGCTAAGCCGAAGCAGAAGCATGTTCGACTTATCACCGAGAAACGACGTGAACAGTGTCGAACCAGCCAAGCTCGCTATCGTCTCAGACAGCGCGGTCATGTCTGCGAGCTTCAAACTCATATCCATCAGTTGCACGAAGAGGTGGAGCAGTTGACTGTGGAGCGCAATGCACTATGGTACGGTGCTCTAACGAAGCACGACGCCTGGAGCGTTGTGGTGGAGTACTTTCGTCTCTTTCGTCATGGTTATCACATCCAGATGAAGCCGACTGGTGCTTCTCCTGCGACCAGTCTTCCCGACCAAGAATGTTTTCTGCGAGGTGCTATGTCACCTACCGTAGCGTTTGGAGAATCGAGCGGCGTCGACTCTCTCATTGAGCAATGGAAACGATACTCAGCCTACTTCGAGGACCTTCATTTTCAACTGGAGAAGATGGAGCAGAAGTCATCCGGAATTATGGCCACCTCGGCCACTTTGAGTCTTACAATCTCGGTAATGACGCTGGCGTTCGTGTTCCCGCATCTGCTGAGCTCGCCAAGCCCAGACAATAGTAGAGCTGCTGGAAATTACTCAAGGCTGGCCTGCCGCCTTCTTGGCCAGCGCCTCGACTGCGGATGTTCGATTCGCTTCGTGTGGGATGACAAGTCCCGACGCTTGACTCGACTGGATCCTATGATGGACTTGTTTACACCACTGATGCGGGTGCTTGGTAGTCTCGAAGATGTGAGTTGTGTCCTGGAGAAAGCACATCTTACCCCAAGCCTTATGCTGGAGAAGACACATGTTACTCCAATCCATTTGGCTGTAGATCTCCGAGGGACAGTCAAGAACAAGTAGAGTTTAGACACGCTCCTGTACTTCTGACGTTTGAGAGTTTGTCGATGTAGCACCAGGATGAACCAAAGTGGCTACGATTTTCAATGTATATTTTCTTCTATCCACCGATGAGAATCATCGGGCGGTTCTTGCCTTCGACAGTCCGTACATGTCTCCATGACCTCCAAGCGCGAACTTCTTGCGCTTCACTGCCACATCGACGATGTCGCGGATATCCCTGTCGGCGATATTGTACCGCATGGCGTCTCTCAAACTGACCTCAGTGTTTCCAAACAGGCAAACTTTCAAATTCCCGTCAGCAGTCAGACGAAGGCGATTGCATGAGCCACAGAAATGTTCACCATGGACGTGATGAACCCAAACTGCCCCTTGAATCCTGGCACATGGAAGGCTTTTGATGTGTCGTTCTCTCCATCCTGCAGTTTCTCGACAGAGGGAACTTAGCTTGAATAATCTCCATCATCTCCTTGAACGGCACGAAGGTCTCATCATTCCACCTATTGCTATCAAACGGCATCCACTCGATGAAGCGCACATCCACCGCATGCTTCTCCGTGAAAGCCACAAAGTCCACAATCTCGTCCAGATTAAAATGCCGTTGCACCACGCAGTTGATTTTAAGCGGGACGAACCCAGGGTCTGTGCCTCCACGATCGAATTCATGACACGGGTAAACCCTTGCCGCCTCGTAATATGAGTAAACTTGTCGGGCTTCAACGTGTCCAAACTGATGTTCAACCTGTCGGCACCCGCTTGTTGCAGCGCCAGTAGCTTCCTCTGCAGCGTGATGCCATTCGTCGTGACCCCCACCGACTCGATGCCCGGAATCGTTCTCAACTGTGCAACCAACTCGACCAAATCCCGTCGCAGCAGCGGCTCACCGCCCGTCAGTCGAATCCTCTTGACGCCCGAGGAAGCAAACAGTCTCGCCAACCGGACGATCTCCGGCGTGGTCAAAAGGTCCTCTGGAGGCTGCAACGGCACGCCGTCCTCCGGCATACAGTAGCGACACCGCAAATTGCAGCGTTCCGTCAACGAAATCCTCAGGTATGTGTGCGCTCGTCCAAAGCGGTCCACCAGCTGCGTTGCGTCCTCTCGTGGCTGTCAAAGCACAACCCCGTCAAATAACAAGTTCCGTCCTCCCGATTCCCTCACAGCTCGTATTTCACCCGTATCATACCGACTGTTGTATTTCTGCCAGGATCTGCTGAATCTGTTGCAAGGATTCTTCAGGCGATGGCGCTCTGTCTTGGGTTTGGTCGAGGCTGGAATTGGTCCGACTGGTCGTGACAAAGTCCTGGAGACTCGGGCCTTCCGCCACCTGCTGCTTCCACTTCGCGCGGCTGCTGAACGCGGCGCTACTTCGAGCAACGCGTCTAAATAGGAGCGACACTCGCATTTTCTCGATTTCGAGATTTTCTTGGAGGGCGATTGAAAAGGCATATGCAGTCAATATGCGAGGACCTGTCAGAATACATAGATGCGCATCCTCATGAGTCGTCTGATTGGCGTGACGCACCCCCGTGACGCGCCTTGAAGTGAACGTTATCTTCAGACTGCACCGTAATCGTCTTCAAGTCGCTGGCGCAGCAGTAGGCGCGTGGTGAGCTTCCCCAGCGCCTGAGCACGAGCTTCCGGTTGTGTGCGATGGCTTTCTCAATGGTCAGCTGCTGCCGCTCAGCGTGGGCGTCCAGCAGCATGGTCTCGTGGCTTGCGGCCACGACGATACCTGATACCTTGGGCATCGTCCGCCCATTGCGCACCTCGAAGCCCACGAGAGCAGGGGCGAAGTCGATGCCTAAAGACTCGGCGATTGTGTCCATGCGGGGCAGACGGATGTGCACGGCGCCACGAGGGACGTGCGCCGTACTCCAGATCTCGATGTTGCCGTACTGGTTCTTCGGGATGCGGCCGTCCACCATCGGAGGAGGTTTGAACTCCGTTGTCTGCCACAGACCGAAGAGTGCAAGCGAAGCCCCGCCAAGTCTCCCGTTCTTGTCTTCCCAGTTGGCGTTATCGCTGTCACTACTTCCGTCAGGGTTGCTGCTGGTATCGAGGCCTCGTGACTGCCATTTCACAGGTTTCTGCCGCTCGCTCTCCATCACAACTCTACCAAGACGACGCCACTTGAAGGCAGATTGAAGCGGCTGCACGTTCTCGCGGAGAAAAACCGGTTGGCCGTTGAATATTCCCACCGCCTTGCGCGGATGAAGAAATTCGAGCCGACCCAATTGGCGCTCAAGCAGTACACGTCATGCTTGCGGAAGCCTTCCACGCTGGTGGGCATGCCTTTTGCCAGTTTCAAGGTCTCCAACTTCTTCTTTTCTATCTTCAGTAATGCAGGAGCTACATCACCAACCTGCTCGAGTGTGTCTTCATTGAATCTTTCAAGGACCTGTTTCAGCCAGGAGTCTGCGAGACGCAGCTCCAAACTCTTACTCCATTGTACAGTGTAGCGCGGCGTCACATCCACGAGCCGCCCGTCGTCCTGAATACTGAGTACATACGAGAAGCGCGCCGCCTTCCCACGCAGTGGCTCTACTTCTTGTGGACGGTTTACAAGCCCTCGGACAGCATCAACATGGATCCAGCTCTTGTTCTTCTCATCCATCACTTCGCACCACAACCAAAGCACTCGAGCTACACCCGCAGCACTCTCGGGGTCCAATTCCTCGATGACCTCCTCCTTCTCCTCCTCATCACCAGCAGCAGACTGAGTCTTCTTCTTCAGCAACACGTTTGCAACTCTTTGACGACGCCGTCGTTTGGCGGGTCTCTGCTTGAACGACGATTCAAACGCCTTCCTCTCTGCACCAGCAATGGGTCCACCGCACACGTCAAACGATACCGCAGCTGCAGAGCTCCACACAACGCAGCAAAGAGCACCCCCAGCTCATAGTCACGCCCTGTACGATCGAAAAACACGTTCACGAGACTCGACTCAGTCATCAATTCCATCGCTTCCTGCTCCTCTTCATCTATCAATTTGAACACTCGACGGAACCATCGAACGAGCTGCTCCAACGAGTACACGAGCGGCTGCTGCTTCATCTCCGCGAAGAAATCCACATCGCTATCCGCCGTCAAAGACAGCAGCAGACCCCGAAGCAATGAGAAGCGACTCAAAGCACTCCACTTGACGCGAGTAGCCAGCAGAACCAGTAGGTGCGTCTGGTGCAGCGCCTTTTCTCGCTTCTTCTCGTCTTTAGTCAGGCGAATTGGCGCCCGTCGCCTCTTGCGAGCGACTGATGCCACGTCTTGATCTGCTAGCGACTGATTCAGCTGTTCCCAGTCAATTTGCTGCAGATTCTGCGGCGATTCAGTGGCAGCATCGTCGACGATTTCGTCCGTGTTTGGGACGGCCTCCTGGGTCTCTGAAGGGAAGTTGGAGGCCTCTAAAAGGTCGGTTGGAGGGTCTAAGGCCTGTTGCGACGTCCTGACGTCCTCCCAGTCCACATCTTCCTCGTCACCTCCGTCCAGCTCGTCTGCAGAGTACGCGAACTCCTCGTCCTCTGACGTTGACATATTCGATCGGATTGTGTAACCCAAGGGTAACTAGGTTACACCCAGTCCGAACGAGCCTTCTAACCCGAAGCGAGTACCCGCATCAGACGTGACTCGGGCGGTGGAAGTCGGAGCACTACCTGAGTTGACTGCAAGCACTACGACTGAGCCAGCGGCTCCACTGCCAACTCGGCAGCGTCAATGGAGACTTCCAGTTCACCCTGAATCGTCATTTGAATCACCGGCAGCAGCCCAAGCGGCTACTAACGCCGTTGCAGCTAGAAATGGCTACGCTGTCGTGAGCAAGGATACGGTGTACGATAAGAAGAAGCAGCCTCGACGAATTGTTCTCGCGTGTGATCGGCATGGGGTGAACCGCCATCATGCTCCAAGTGGTGCAAGACGCAGGCTAAACACTGCGTCACGCCGCTGTGGGTGTCCTATGCAGCTGCACGTAGTGCGCGTGCTCTCTAGTGATGGAGGAATCGAACGATGACAAATCCAGCACCGCGGAACAGCCATCACACACAACCATTCGCCATCGGATGGACCATCAGCTCCCCTGTGCTTCGCAGAGCGTCCAGAACGGCTGCTGTTCGCCGTGTCATCGTCGCTGACTGAAAGAAAGACATTCCGGTGGCGCAGACATTAGCTCGACTTGCTTTGGAGTCGCCTGGTACTCTTCTGACGGCAATGGACGTGTACAATGAAAGCCAGAGTGCAGCGAGAGCAGGTATCACCGCCCCAGCAGTTACCGCGAATGCTAGGACACCTGTGGCTCCCTCAACGAGCATTAGTGGAGGACTATCGAGTGTCTCTCCTTTGCCTCTGCAGCCGGACACCAATCCGATTAGTGTCCCCGCATCAGACGTGACTCGGGCGGTGGAAGTCGGAGCACTACCTGAGTTGACTGCAAGCACTACGACTGAGCCAGCGGCTCCACTGCCAACTCGGCAGCGTCAATGGAGACTTCCAGCTCACCCTGAATCGTCATTTGAATCACCGGCAGCAGCCCAAGCGGCTACTAACGCCGTTGCAGCTAGAAATGGCTACGCTGTCGTGAGCAAGGATACGGTGTACGATAAGAAGAAGCAGCCTCGACGAATTGTTCTCGCGTGTGATCGGCATGGGGTGAACCGCCATCATGCTCCAAGTGGTGCAAGACGCAGGCTAAACACTGCGTCACGCCGCTGTGGGTGTCCTATGCAGCTGCACGTAGTGCGCGTGCTCTCTAGTGATGGAGGAATCGAACGATGACAAATCCAGCACCGCGGAACAGCCATCACACACAACCATTCGCCATCGGATGGACCATCAGCTCCCCTGTGCTTCGCAGAGCGTCCAGAACGGCTGCTGTTCGCCGTGTCATCGTCGCTGACTGAAAGAAAGACATTCCGGTGGCGCAGACATTAGCTCGACTTGCTTTGGAGTCGCCTGGTACTCTTCTGACGGCAATGGACGTGTACAATGAAAGCCAGAGTGCAGCGAGAGCAGGTATCACCGCCCCAGCAGTTACCGCGAATGCTAGGACACCTGTGGCTCCCTCAACGAGCATTAGTGGAGGACTATCGAGTGTCTCTCCTTTGCCTCTGCAGCCGGACACCAATCCGATTAGTGTCCCCGCATCAGACGTGACTCGGGCGGTGGAAGTCGGAGCACTACCTGAGTTGACTGCAAGCACTACGACTGAGCCAGCGGCTCCACTGCCAACTCGGCAGCGTCAATGGCGGTGATTCAAATGACGATTCAGGGTGAACTGGAAGTCTGCAGCAGCCCAAGCGGCTACTAACGCCGTTGCAGCTAGAAATGGCTACGCTGTCGTGAGCAAGGATACGGTGTACGATAAGAAGAAGCAGCCTCGACGAATTGTTCTCGCGTGTGATCGGCATGGGGTGAACCGCCATCATGCTCCAAGTGGTGCAAGACGCAGGCTAAACACTGCGTCACGCCGCTGTGGGTGTCCTATGCAGCTGCACGTAGTGCGCGTGCTCTCTAGTGATGGAGGAATCGAACGATGACAAATCCAGCACCGCGGAACAGCCATCACACACAACCATTCGCCATCGGATGGACCATCAGCTCCCCTGTGCTTCGCAGAGCGTCCAGAACGGCTGCTGTTCGCCGTGTCATCGTCGCTGACTGAAAGAAAGACATTCCGGTGGCGCAGACATTAGCTCGACTTGCTTTGGAGTCGCCTGGTACTCTTCTGACGGCAATGGACGTGTACAATGAAAGCCAGAGTGCAGCGAGAGCAGGTATCACCGCCCCAGCAGTTACCGCGAATGCTAGGACACCTGTGGCTCCCTCAACGAGCATTAGTGGAGGACTATCGAGTGTCTCTCCTTTGCCTCTGCAGCCGGACACCAATCCGATTAGTGTCCCCGCATCAGACGTGACTCGGGCGGTGGAAGTCGGAGCACTACCTGAGTTGACTGCAAGCACTACGACTGAGCCAGCGGCTCCACTGCCAACTCGGCAGCGTCAATGGCGGTGATTCAAATGACGATTCAGGGTGAACTGGAAGTCTGCAGCAGCCCAAGCGGCTACTAACGCCGTTGCAGCTAGAAATGGCTACGCTGTCGTGAGCAAGGATACGGTGTACGATAAGAAGAAGCAGCCTCGACGAATTGTTCTCGCGTGTGATCGGCATGGGGTGAACCGCCATCATGCTCCAAGTGGTGCAAGACGCAGGCTAAACACTGCGTCACGCCGCTGTGGGTGTCCTATGCAGCTGCACGTAGTGCGCGTGCTCTCTAGTGATGGAGGAATCGAACGATGACAAATCCAGCACCGCGGAACAGCCATCACACACAACCATTCGCCATCGGATGGACCATCAGCTCCCCCTGTGCTTCGCAGAGCGTCCAGAACGGCTGCTGTTCGCCGTGTCATCGTCGCTGACTGAAAGAAAGACATTCCGGTGGCGCAGACATTAGCTCGACTTGCTTTGGAGTCGCCTGGTACTCTTCTGACGGCAATGGACGTGTACAATGAAAGCCAGAGTGCAGCGAGAGCAGGTATCACCGCCCCAGCAGTTACCGCGAATGCTAGGACACCTGTGGCTCCCTCAACGAGCATTAGTGGAGGACTATCGAGTGTCTCTCCTTTGCCTCTGCAGCCGGACACCAATCCGATTAGTGTCCCCGCATCAGACGTGACTCGGGCGGTGGAAGTCGGAGCACTACCTGAGTTGACTGCAAGCACTACGACTGAGCCAGCGGCTCCACTGCCAACTCGGCAGCGTCAATGGCGGTGATTCAAATGACGATTCAGGGTGAACTGGAAGTCTGCAGCAGCCCAAGCGGCTACTAACGCCGTTGCAGCTAGAAATGGCTACGCTGTCGTGAGCAAGGATACGGTGTGAAGCAGCCTCGACGAATTGTTCTCGCGTGTGATCGGCATGGGGTGAACCGCCATCATGCTCCAAGTGGTGCAAGACGCAGGCTAAACACTGCGTCACGCCGCTGTGGGTGTCCTATGCAGCTGCACGTAGTGCGCGTGCTCTCTAGTGATGGAGGAATCGAACGATGACAAATCCAGCACCGCGGAACAGCCATCACACACAACCATTCGCCATCGGATGGACCATCAGCTCCCCCTGTGCTTCGCAGAGCGTCCAGAACGGCTGCTGTTCGCCGTGTCATCGTCGCTGACTGAAAGAAAGACATTCCGGTGGCGCAGACATTAGCTCGACTTGCTTTGGAGTCGCCTGGTACTCTTCTGACGGCAATGGACGTGTACAATGAAAGCCAGAGTGCAGCGAGAGCAGGTATCACCGCCCCAGCAGTTACCGCGAATGCTAGGACACCTGTGGCTCCTCAACGAGCATTAGTGGAGGACTATCGAGTGTCTCTCCTTTGCCTCTGCAGCCGGACACCAATCCGATTAGTGTCCCCGCATCAGACGTGACTCGGGCGGTGGAAGTCGGAGCACTACCTGAGTTGACTGCAAGCACTACGACTGAGCCAGCGGCTCCACTGCCAACTCGGCAGCGTCAATGGAGACTTCCAGCTCACCCTGAATCGTCATTTGAATCACCGGCAGCAGCCCAAGCGGCTACTAACGCCGTTGCAGCTAGAAATGGCTACGCTGTCGTGAGCAAGGATACGGTGTACGATAAGAAGAAGCAGCCTCGACGAATTGTTCTCGCGTGTGATCGGCATGGGGTGAACCGCCATCATGCTCCAAGTGGTGCAAGACGCAGGCTAAACACTGCGTCACGCCGCTGTGGGTGTCCTATGCAGCTGCACGTAGTGCGCGTGCTCTCTAGTGATGGAGGAATCGAACGATGACAAATCCAGCACCGCGGAACAGCCATCACACACAACCATTCGCCATCGGATGGACCATCAGCTCCCCTGTGCTTCGCAGAGCGTCCAGAACGGCTGCTGTTCGCCGTGTCATCGTCGCTGACTGAAAGAAAGACATTCCGGTGGCGCAGACATTAGCTCGACTTGCTTTGGAGTCGCCTGGTACTCTTCTGACGGCAATGGACGTGTACAATGAAAGCCAGAGTGCAGCGAGAGCAGGTATCACCGCCCCAGCAGTTACCGCGAATGCTAGGACACCTGTGGCTCCCTCAACGAGCATTAGTGGAGGACTATCGAGTGTCTCTCCTTTGCCTCTGCAGCCGGACACCAATCCGATTAGTGTCCCCGCATCAGACGTGACTCGGGCGGTGGAAGTCGGAGCACTACCTGAGTTGACTGCAAGCACTACGACTGAGCCAGCGGCTCCACTGCCAACTCGGCAGCGTCAATGGAGACTTCCAGTTCACCCTGAATCGTCATTTGAATCACCGGAAGCTGCGATAGATAAATTTGGTGAACGTACTCGAGTTGATTAATTACGCGAACGACTTGAAAAACTCTCGTACTTCGTTTGCTTTCAGGCGAACGGATTGAATCGCCTCACGCACCCGTTTGTCACGCCGTAGCCATTTACCAGGAAAACTTTGACGCACGACATTTGGCTTGGTAGTAGCGAAATTGAGAAAAGAATACATGTGGACTACTACTTGAAGTACTTAATCTGATGAGTGAAGTTGATGATTGTGTGAATGCTCGCTTGAGGGACAAACTTCATTGCACTAGTGCAATGAATTCTTTCTCTCAAGCGAGCATTCCAATGTCCGGATAAGACGGCATGTACGGAGCTAGAGTCCCCGCACCGCTCCGTTCCTGAGGTTCAGGGACCGTGACTGCCTCACACTTCGTATTCCAATCCCATCCAGCCGAAGGTTGCGCCGGTTGTGCTGGTTGAAGATGGGCGAGTCAAATCTTGAGCGAGCCCATCTTGGCGGGAATCGAGCCGCGGACAAATCTACGAATTTCCAAATTTGCCGCCTCCCCATCAGTGCACCGCCAACCCCACCCACAACAGATCACTAGCCTGTATCACGGCGTCGGTCAATATGCTGCTATTCGTCGTCTAAAAGTGAAGGTGGGCGTCATGCTGAAGTCGTCGCGCTGAAGCATGTATGCCATGCTGCCGGTCGCCTCACGTCATAAATCTGTACCGTGGCGTTCTTGTCTGCTTGTGGCTGGTCGTTGTGCTCCTGATCGCCCTGCTGCAAGTCGGCGTGCTGTTGGCTGCCATGCTTCTCACTTCATCGGAATGCTCAACGCCGGCGTGCACAAAGTTGATCTGCTGCCCGCTATGACCCCGTTTGGCGTGCTGGTGGTTATTGTACTTCGCTTCTGAATCCTATTCGTCGGTATTCTCGGTGCTGGCATGCTGCAACTCGGGTGTGCTTATCGCCACCGTACTGTTAGTCGATGGGCTTCTCGTCGGTGCGATACTGGTTGACGGGATTCTGGTTGGCGTGTTGCAGGTCGATGGGCTAGAGACCGACGTGTCGTCGGTCGGTATGATGTATTGCTTACTGGTGGGCTTCATTTCATTGAAGGTCGAGGTGTTACTCATCGGGGGCTGGATGTCATCATGCACTAGTCGGTGTGGTTCCTGGCGGCGAGCTCCGCACTACCATTCTACGTGCTCCATTTCTTGCTGGGTGTCCTACGCCGGCTCGGTGATATCCTAATCTTTGAGGTGTGTTCTCCGCCGCGATACTGTTGCTGTGCGACTAGTTGATGTGATTGGGGTCGATCAGTTCCAAGCAGGTGTGACTCTGGTCACCGTTCTATGGATCACCGTGCTGTGACTGGGCTGGGTTTCATGCTGATGGGTACCACCGGGCTGCCGGATGATGTACACCATGTTTCTTCACGCTGCCGAAGCGCTTGTAATGGGATCATCCATCTCCATGGTCGCAACTTGGGCCAAACATAGTACGCCTGAAGTCATGGGGCAATCATCATCTTCATTATAGGCACGATACGGGATGCTACGACTTCCGTCAGTTAGTCCGCACTCGGGATTACCGGTAGGTCAACTTCGAGTAACTGAAAGTGTTTTTAATAGCTTCTATTGCAGAAGTAGTACTACAAATTGTAGTACACTGGCAGTTGAACGCTTTTGCAGCTAAGCTCGCTTTTTTATTTTACTACTACTAAAGTAACTTGGTTGCTAAGGTGATGGTACCGGTACATTATCACGGTCGGTGTTATCTCGACACGTGAAACCCTGAGTGATTCGTCGTATAGGACCGCTTCCTTGCAAAGAAATAGTAGCCCAGAACGTCAAACAAACTTCTCCGCTTGTGCCAGCACATATCGTCTAACAGCTGTGCTCCATTTGCGATTTCAAGATCTCGTCCACGGTACCGGTGAAGTTGCAGGCGTAGAAACCATAGTTTTTGGCGTCAATATAGCTCTACATGAAGCGCGCCAATCTAATTGTTCGTACCCATTAACACCCCTTAGCCTGACAAGAAATGCAGCGAATGGATGGGCGAGCAACCGCAGCGCCTACAGAATGGCGAGCAAACGCAGCGCCAACAGAACGACGAGCATCGTGAAAACACAGCACTGAGAGAGATGTATTGAGAAAAGAAGATTGAGTAACGGGGATTATGTACGACAAGCTATTTGGGGGTTCTTTGAGAAGTCTGAGCAAGGAGTAAACGAAAATTCAAAATCAAATGTTTTTCAAAAGATGCCTTGAGATGTCTGAGTCTGATATCTAAAAACTATTCTTCACCCCTTCTCCAAATGTCGCAAAGCATCATTTGAGATTTTTGGTAATGTCACGCAAGTTGTTTCGAGACGAATGTCTCCGTCGGCGGACACCAGGGGTCACAATTGAAGTAAGTGCCATGGTGGATGAGCTGCGTATGGCGTTTCTTGAGTGCAATTTTGATCGAGATGATATGATTCGGCAAGAGAGTTTTTACGCGGTTCCCCGGAACAGATAAACTGTCAGGACGTCCGACATGTGTTCTCTCGCCCCAACTGTCTAATGACGAGACGTCAGTTCCAGATAGGCGCCAGCTTAAGATGTCGGATGCCCTGTAGTTGAAGAGCTACCAGATCAACAACTGGTAGGCATTGTGGATGCATCACTGGAGTCACTGGTACACGCACCATCATAAACACACCTTAGATTCAAGAATTAGAAGAACACGAACTATCGGACCCAGCGACAATTGTACTGGATCCTCCAAGCCCACCGGTAATAATTCCAGACGAAGAACAAAATGCCGTACAGCTAGTACCGCATGACGTACCACCGGTATCGGTCGATCCGGCGGTGGATGTACGGTGAAGCTGTACTGCTGCACGCACGGGTCCGGTGGGGAGACACCATCGAGCTTGCGACCAACTTGGATCCAGAAGATGTAGCTGCATTTCAACGACAACATCGTGAGCAGCGTCACCGCAACCGAAACAGAATGCGCGCACGAGGCTTCTAAGGAAATGTTCATCTGTATTTGATTTTATATGTGTCCGTGCATACACGCGATAGTCCTATCGATCTCGTATCTTGTGAGGTCGTTCACATTGTATTTGAGTCGCGACTTGACCACCTCGTGCTGCGACTGCGTTTCCTTTTGCTCTACTTTGTGTTACTACTTTGGTTTCGCGTACGGCTGCTGCCAGAGACTTCACGAGCTTTCGGTTTGAAGACGAGGAAGAACTTACAGGTCCCCAACCAGGCGACCAAGCATATCATGTGCTCGATTACGCGTCGCCGGGTGTTTGGAGCACAGCTGACCAGTGTGGACGTCCATATCAGCCACCGACGACAAGTCCTCGTACTCGTCGTTGTTGGTGGTGGTGAAGCTGGAGCTCATCCGGGTATCAGGAGGGGCTTCCACTAGGATGGACCCCAGAGCCGGCAACAGGTCTTCGTTACCGAATTTTCAGGTGTCCGCCCATCCCACGCATAACACACAGCAGAGGTTCTTGCGGACGTCACCTACTCGAGCTCCACCAACTGATATTTTTTCAAATGTCCCAACCATCAATATCGCTTCTTGCGGGCAACCTGAATAGCATTGATATTTTTATGACCGAAACCTGCAAATATACATTTTCTGAAATTTGTCGATGGCAAACAAATTATGACAGCACATGACAACTTCAAGCTTACATACTACAGCATGACGCCATCCACTCTTGAAAAATATATTCTAACATGTAAACCAACCCACTGTGGATAGATATGCTTAGCAAAGACGGCCACACCAACGTACAGTACCACTGGTAATGGGTTTATAATATAAACCCATAATATTCCCAGCAAAATAGTACATTCATATTATATATGGGTGTACTATTTTGCTGGGAATATTATATTTGTATCATTTTCTTGCTGGGAAGTTCTCATGAGTACTATGTTATCGAACCCTGTTTCGTCTGACATCTATGGAAGATCGGGAGGGGAGCGGAGGACCACATCCTGTGGTTGAACCACTGGTTCACTGTGGTTGAACCACTGGTTCACTGTGGTTCCAACCATGACGCTTGGCAAGAGTTGCCAATGGCTTGCAGAAAGATATGACCTTGAAAATGGCACGAGCTGGATTGCCGTGATTTTCCATGAAGGCTATCGGTCATAACATAATCGGAGAGCACTAGCATGGACGCCATGTCGGGTGGCGAGTAATGCTGCTGCGCCGAATTCATATCTGAAATCACTTCGGCATGCGCACTTCCCAAGTAAGAGAGACGGCCGAGCTACAATTAAGCCGCGGAGCTCAGTACCACCAGCAGTACCCCTACGGAGCGCGCATCTTTTTTGATCGCAACGATGTAATTTTCGCAACCTCGGATCTTGTTTTCAACACTGACGTGTGACTTGGGTACACTGGATTTTCTACCACGGTTCCTGTCAGCTACATTTCTACTGTGAGCGTCCTACAAAACAACTTGTGGCGCAGCTCTATCGTGTAGTCGGGCACGCTGCGGCTGCTTAGTGCGACGCCAAGGAACGAGTTGTAAGCAACGACAGTCGAGTTAAATATACGTTATTACACATGTCAATGCTTTTAGTACGATTGCTTACAAGTATTGCGCGTACTACGTTCTTTCGAGTCTCCCCAACAACGTCGAAGAACAAAACGTCAACATAATGCTTCTACCGGTAGATCTATCCAAAGTTAGCCTGGTGTACCCTCGCTTGACAGGACTATTTCCTCCCTTCTGGTTTCATTCTACCCGTCATTTCCCAGACGGCCTGGAGACGCGCACAAGGCAAACGATAGTGTGCGGGTTAGCTAAGGTGAAAGAAAACATCCGATCGAGGTACGCGAGAGGGCGTCTAGCTATGTGTCGGTGAAATGTCTAACAACTATTGTAGCTGCCACACTTGTATAAGAACACGCTAGACAACTGGATATAGATGTGCGTGTTCGTAATATTTTTAGAGAGGCATAATCACGTGACGAAAAATGCCCCTTCTGTTCAAAATCACAAAGAGAAGGATGTTCCTGCGACTGTACTCTAGGCCCCCAGGAGATGTGAGATTCGAAGAACAATTCCAAAATATTCTTGTCCGCAAACCAGGACTGTTGTTTTCATGATAGTGAATTCCCACTTTCTTCAATGGGGACGGGTGCATAATCTTCAATTGGTATATACGACTACGCCGCCTTGGGGTATATCAATCCACACCATCGTATCGTAATTAACTGAATTCTATGATATTTCGGTATACGAAGGACTGGTACATGATATGGGTTTTTATGTGCTTGCTGACATACTCTACATGATTTATCGTTGAGATATTTGAAAACCAGCTTCACTGATTTGTTGTCGTTATGAAATTGTGATAGAGCAAAAATCATTACCTTTCGTCACTTTTTCCGTCACTACACAGTAAATCATCATCAGAAGAGAGATCACCTACACTACTGTCTAGCATACTTAGCTCCGTCAAAAACTCAATGGCGGCGTTATCCAAACCGTCGGTTGCTCTTGCCTCCTGTCGTGTTGGGTTATGGGCCCAAGCGGTCACAGCTCGGTCACCCGATTACCGACGTTGTGCCTTTCGGTGAAAGGCCATAACGCCACCCGATTGGCTTATCTCATTACCCGCGCGGTAGTGACAAATGAGCGATAGTGACCGAGGTCTCGGCCGGGTATAATAAACTCCCGGCTGATGAAACAAACCCTCGTTTGTACCATTTCCCTTTCGTACCCTCGGTCTTACAGAGCCAGGTACGGGATCACATACTGGGATCTGTTCACACTGGATATTTGTATCTACGTAAAGGACTAGCTATAGGATTGACCACCGAGGCTCTCAGAGCCATAGATCAACAGAAATAAATCAGCAGTCTTCCCCCAAGTCACCAAGGGTCAAGTCCGTCTTCGGTAAGTCTAGCTAGTTTATCTTATGGTCTGGATACGCTCGGCTTGTGGGATGCTGGTCAGCGAGCCCAAGGTACATTGAACCGAGGGTTTGTTGCTGGTGAGTCCAAGAGGTTTGAGTGGCCGAGTGTTGGGAGCGACGAGAAGCGTCGTTCGCCATATATCATAGTGGAACCATAGTGTTCCATACATATTTCACTACCCGCCGAGGTTTTACCTTGGCAAACCCGTATTAGGCTTGACAGCCTGAACCCTTCCTTCTGAGAGACTGCGGGGTTCGCGCGAAAGCGCAATATTGCATCCTAGCCCTCGCTCGTGGCTAGTGGTGCAGGTTATTGGGTTGACCTAATACAACCTAGGTGTACAGAGGGTTCACATCCAACCCGGCGTAAGGGATCGTTCCTGGCCTTCAGGTTTGATACAACGCTCGTTGACCTGACAAGGGGAAGCGAGTATTGTTGGTGGGACTCATACCATTTGGTAGTGAAAATTTCTGCGTGATCCTACACGACAACCGATGCCGCGACCCGGGGTTGGTGTAACCTTCTGTGTATCTTGGTTGTATATTGGTTTTACCTAACGAGCATTCGAGAGAAGAAAGAAGAGAAGAAGAGAGAAATGGCGAAAGGAGTAAAGTCAGCGAGACCAGAAACTCCGACGAAGTCAAGTCGGACGCGCACCGAGGATTCAATGTGCTCCTGCTGCTACTCCAACGCCAAGTACATTGGTGCTGGCTAACGAGTTCGGACAAATTAGTCGACCAGATGTACTACTCTGATGCCAATGAAGAAGATGAAGAAGATAGCTTGGAAGAGACTGCAGCGATGTCCGAGCTTTTGAAGCCGCTGCGGTATCCGCAGGACGCAGCGGAGGGTGAGGTCGCTCGCGCAAACCTCACCGAGGAATTGGTCGAAGGGGATGGTCTTGAAGCTGCTCACGGGGACAATGAAGATGGAGCCAACGGTATGTGATTGGTGATATCCGAGGATGCGAATCCTCGGTCGAGTGGGGCCGACCTCCACTTAATGGGGGTACTCCAGCCGTCAATAGAGTCCTCGGCCGGTGTCTGGAAGTAGATCGGACGCCTTGTCGATACTACGATCTTCGAGACGACTCGTCTGACGAAGGCTCGTTCGACGTTGAAGACCACGGGGTGACCTAACGAGAGAGGGTGCGCGCCAAATCCGAGTGTTTGGCTTTATGGAGAACGGGAGCATGACACCGAGACCTAAAATTGACACACATCTACCCCTCGGCAATATCAAGCCGTACTTCGAACTCCGCGATAATGGTGAAAAGTCCAAGCAGTGGCTCCGAGCTTTCATCTATCAGATCAAAGGGACGCGCACGCCGCCCAACGAATGGTGCATGGTGTTTGAGCTGAGTCTCCAGGACGGGGCTCTGTACTGGTACCGACAGCTCTCGCGCAAGACGATGCGTACGTGGAATTTGTAGACCGAGGCGTTCGTCAAGTACTACTGCTCCCGTTTTAAAAACAGTATTTAACGCCGAAGGCCGGCCCTCATTGACTGAAAAATGTCCTTTCAAACAGCAGGGCGCAGCGACGATAGCTGGGGCGAAATAGTATGAGAGACGATAGTATGAGAGACCCATAGCTGAGAGACGATAGTATTGAGAGACGACATGATAGGTAGCGATTGTTAGACGGTAGATTGACGAACTGCGACGATATGTACACGATACATTGACGATAGGTAAACTGTGATGGGTAGATGAAAGACGTAGGCAATAGCTGAGAGGCGATAGGTATGCGTGGGACGATATTAGATGTACGAGAGACGATAGTATCAGAGACGATAGGAAGTATGAGAGACGATAGTATGAGATATATGCAGAAAGGGACGATAGGTATATCGATTGGATGAAATAAACCATATATATGAGAAACGAAATAGTATCAGATACGATAGTATACAAGACGATATTATGACTGGCGATAGTATGAGAGACTATGAGAAAAGTAAAAGACGATAATATGAGAGGTGTAGTATGGAAGACGATTGTATGAGAGACTATAGTAAGCCGACAGGTATAGATATGAGAGCCTATACGTTGAGACGAGAAAGTATAAAAGACGATAATATGAGAGGCGTAGAATGGGAGACGATTGTATGAGAGACTATAGTACGCCGACAGGTATAGGTATGAGAGACAGCATGTAGGCAAGATAGGTAGGTGCAGTCGATATAAAGGTAGACACGATGGGGAGACACGATAGATATACACGATAGATATGAGATCGATATGATATGGGGAAAGATCTATATAGAGTGACGACAGGTAGATACGATAGAATGTCAATAGACACTGCGTAGAAGTAGAAAGAGACAATAAATAGATAGAGATAATATGTAGAGACGATGAGCTGGGAGACCGTAGGTATAGAGGATACGAAGAGAGACACGATAAGTAGAGAGGTACGATAGGTAGAGGACATAGCGTACATGTCGCCCTCACACGCTATGTAGGAACGATTAGACTAGCTCTATATAAATGATATTCATACAAATTTGATGTATTGGAGACTGGATAGAAAAATTGCCCCGTGGAGCGAAACAAAGGTGGTGGCTCATTTAACTGTGACAAACCATGCCCCACCGCAGCGTAGTGGCTGCAAACAGCTAGTCTAGAACAACTAGTAAAGATCCCTGTCTGTCTGACTGTCTGTCACGTCGCCGCTGCCGAGCGTAAGCGAAGGCGGCTCCCGATTGGCTATAAAGCGTCCGAACGAAGCGAAGGCCGCTCTCTTCCCCGTGATTTGCAGGACCGAAGGGCCCGCCCCAGCCTTTATTAAAAAAATATTTTGGTGAGTAGTGCAGCGAGCTCGTGTGAGCGGAACGGGTGCACTCTCCGAGACTTAACTAGTAAATACAAACCGCCTCGGAGAGGCGGCACTACCGAATTCCTTGATGAGTTGGTCCCCTCAAATTTCATCGTTCGTTGTTTAATGCTCACAGAAGTTGAGGAGTATTTTAGAGTCTACATGTCACCTGCAGTACCAAATCTGATAATTCAATCTCATCTTCCTCATCAGCCTCTGGCGACGCATCAATGCGGGTTTCGCGCTGGTCGTCACGGCCGATTGTCTGCTGTGAGTTATTTTGCTCTTTGTTCTGCTGTGAGCTAGGTTTAACACCATAGCCGATAGATGCAAATGTTTGAATGACAGTTTCTTGTGAAATTGTCTCCCAAGACCTGACCAGTCACGCGACGATATCTTCTTGTTCAGGAACAGGAACAGTTTCTCCACTAGCCAGCATGTCCATTTTGAGAATAGCCCAATCGTTGTACTGCGATCGAATGTCATCTTTTAATGGCTTGTTTGTACCAAAATCGCAAGTTGCAGCACGCATGTGTCGCCACCCGGGATTACCTCCAGCTCGGTCCCAATATCGTTTAGGCTCCTCACAATAGCTGCCTGCATATGGCACTTAAAGCCGTCGAGCATCGGCATTGACGGGCTGCATAAGGCCTAAACACTTTATCCAACCATAACCGACAGCCTCGCTCACCCTTCCACCCATTTTCTAGACAGCAGCCAAAACCACCTTCCGGCAGAACTTAACTTCTTCTTAATATTTGTGCCCGGTTTAGATTTAAAGACGACGAATAAATGCAGTTTTGTACTGTCTTGAGCACACGTCACGCTCGCTGTAAGCCGTCTTGAATTTAATCCACCTTCGAGAATCGATACAGTTCTCTCATTGATTGGGTTAATTAAAGTGGTCGGTGCCATCTAAAAAAATACCGCGGTATCATCCATGTTCACTCTGAGGGCTGGTGATGTGCCTTCCAAGGTACCACCCGGCTCGAAACGCTCATTTACTGCAGCTACAAACTCACATCGCTTTTTCGTAATTGCGCATCATTAGCTCGCATCGCAAATAGTCAGGATTCATTCCATGTCCAGCCTCAAAATACTAAGTAATTCGCTGCCAGAGAATCGAAGCAGCCTCCATTTGGTTGTGAACGTCGTCAATCTTGAACGTCGTTCGCAACTCCACAGATAGTGACAGTGCCATGGTCGTGAAGGCCTGGGTCTGTCGCAGCTTGTACCACTCAAAGTACTTGGGGCGATTGTAGCCCTCCACGGAGTCGAAGCGCTCATAGCCGTACGTGATGCCCCCGAGCATGCAGCTCTCAAAGTGCAAGGAGACATCACTCTTCCCCTCTTGGTACTGCTCCTTCTTCGTCAGCTCCGGGGTTTGATGTTCAGATTCTGAGCGACTTGATAATGTCCACTAGCTCTCCATCATTGTAGCGACTACCTGGATTCTGGTTATCAAACATTCTGGGGGCGCTGGTCGACGCGTCAATTGGAGCCTCGTTGCGTAGGTCTCGGTTGTCGTTCGCGCGGTCGCTCGCGCTGGTGGAGCTTGGTGCCGACGGCGGTGTCGGCGGCGGCGGCCTCTCAGCTGCTGGCGTTTCTGGACTTCTTCCAGAATGGGAACGACGTTCCAGAAGCGACCGGATGAGTGGACGCCCGCTTGATATTGGCCAATGAGCGGATCAAATGTTCAGCCTGCTCATGCGACAGATTCATTCGCGTCATCTTGGACTAGCGGAGTTCCAGCCAATCGGTGAGAGCCTTGAACCCCATTCGCGGAACCTTCTACTCGGTTCATTTCCTCCACACTTGCCCCGTCCATCGAATGGCTCATACCTGAGGTGACGTATGGTGCGCCAACGTGCTCTCTAGCTGTCTATCACTTCTAAGCGTATGTGCCATTACATCCGTAGTGTACTAGAAGGGCAGATTGCCAAGAGTAAACGTAGCAAGATCGTAAAATACGTGAGTGCCGGGCAAACAGCTACGACAGGGCAACAATGTTCTGGTGGGGCGCTCTCTTCTCTTGCGCTCTCTCAGCAGCAGATTTCAAAGTGACAGTAGAGAGTGCGCCGCACAGGGGCCATCAGAGCATCAACGCACCGGTAAAGGTCTATTGAGCGCATACAAACACCTCATAGTCCTATAATAATCCTAAGAAAGTCGCGTACGTCGTACGCACGCATGGCGTACATGTACATTCTCCACACACAGACTGGGCTGCTCAAAGCCAGCACCGTCCTTCAGCATACAGCAACTAGTATTGTCTTCACTTCGGCACGCGGCTGAGCGGAAGCAGTGAAGCAGTGTGCTTTACATGACCATGCGCAAGATCGTGTTCGAGATCGGACACGCTGGTCATTGTCGGTGTCCTGGGTTCTGGAACTTGACTGGGGCGCCGGCAGATAGCATTGTATGCACTACTGCAGGTCCATAGCTCACATTTCTTTTGTATGCAAAAGTATCCGTCACTCTTTCACGTCTGTTCACGTAATTCCACTCCTACTTACTTTTTAAGTTATCAGTTTTAAATTTTTGGCTTGACATGAAAAAATATATCTTAATTTTAGATTTCTACATATATAGCGCACCTGTCTATCCATGAATCATGTGGGCCGCATCAAGAAATTGAACAGAACCTGCTATCCCAGTCTCCGCATCAGAACGCCTGAAGCACACAGTGCTGCCATGGCAAAATAAGTCTGTGTGGGTTTCATAGAAACTGGTCAGCACAAGACATCACACTGCCAGCACCATCCAAGGCGACGGCGCTGGAAGCGCGCAAACAGGGCGTGGCTAGGTATAAATCTGGCCAACCAGCATCCGCCATCAAAATAGGTGACAGATCGGATCCATTACCGAATGCTGGTCCACTGGAGGCGTCCAGCACTTGCGGTGCGTGACCCACATTTTTTCCTGAAGGGAAATCATGCCGATCCGAGATAGCTGGTGCGAAAGGGCTGTCGACGTCGACACCGCTGAAGCCAAAGCGGTGTTGGCGTTGGTCAAGTCCTTTGACTTTACCGAGAGCCAAGCGATGGCATGTACAATCTGCCAAGGCGCCGAGCACAAGATGCGCTACCGCCTCGTCAAGTGCAGCTCTGAATCGCGCAGCGAGGCGAGCCGATTGAAGTGCGCATGGCGGGGAAAGGTGGTTACGTGCTTGGACTCTGGGAACGCGTCCATCTTCGAGTTCGGGGACCACAACTCACCTGCTGCGCAGAAGGCCTCCTGCCGCGACCTGGCGGAGATCCAGTTGCGACCGATGCGAATTCGGCATGCGCTCTCATGCAAGTTCGCCACCCTCTGGATAAGGTACCTTGGCTCGAGACGGTGCAGAACATTGTAAACCACCACGGCCGGACGAAGATGGAGAACCACGATCGCGTCCAAGAGCTCACGACGTGGATTCGCGAGCACGCGTACAGCCGATCCGAGCTGATGACCCAACCTTTCACAGTCGGATGGGAGAGGGACAACCTGGGCAAACTCATAGTCGGCAACGGATCCGAAAAGAGGCCGTTGTTGGTGGGCATCTCGACGACGGCGCTGACGTTGAGGCTGACTGTGCCGCCCGAGAGCTTCACCCTTCCCTTGTACGGGACGTACAAGACGAACCCGTGCGACTACCCAGTCCTGGTTGTTGCGGTGTCAGATCAGTCTTGAGGCTCCACCTGGTCGCTCTCTTCGTGATGTCCCAAGAGATGCAACCGATGTTCGTGGCTGCCCTGCTTTCGCTACGCCGGGTATACTTCTGGATCACAGACAAGCATCTTAGTGTTCGCTACGCGATGGCTGATGGAGACAAAGCTCAATGAAACGCTCTTTGTGCTGTTTTCGGGGACAATCCGAGTTACCGCTTCCTCATGTGCTACTTCCACATCATGAAGAAAATCCAAGAGCGAGCCAATCTACTTTCCTCTGGCGCACAAGCACGAGTTCTACGAGAGATATACGACCTGCACGTCGCTCGTAGCGAGACGGAGTATATGCAGCTGCTGCGTCCCATTTGAAGGGATGAGTGAGCCAAGTTTGGTTCCATTTGCGTAGTACGTGTACGGGCAATGGTTGACTGGGCACTTCACGGCGTGGCAGGTGTTCGCGAATTCGCGTCCACGAACAACCTCAACGCCTTCTTGAAGCGCTACTACACGCTGCGCCGCCGTCTCAAAATGGGTACGTGGGTTTTACGTGTGTCTTCACAAATTCTCTAGCTTTTACGACGTCCTCAGCCTAATAAGCATGTCTGGCGTTCCATTCAATCGGGCGATTGGTCACCGGCGTACTATTTTCAAGAGGAGCAAGTTGTGTAGCAAAACTAACTTCTTCGTCTATAAACACGTACTCGGGGAGGGAGGTGTTCTAATACGTACAAGGTATTGGCTTTCTTCAGCAGCTCAAGATTGTGCTGGCGGGCAATTTTGGCGTTTGATTCCTGCAGCAGCTCACTATCCAGATTTCTTTTCTGTGCAGCAATAAATGCAGCGACGCAATCATCATACGTGTGTGGGAGTTCATGCAATGAACGCCATGGCACGTGAAGAAACAGCTCTGCAAAGCAAAAGTTAGGGTTGTTAATGTCAGGGCCATCCAAGGTGACATTCGAATGACTTGACTCTTTCCTCGTTTTTTATGTATCCCTCTCCATCGATTCTTTTCCAGTATTCTTGTTTGGATCTTTGACTACCGATACGCTCAGTCATGTCGAACCCTTCGACAAATGCAGCGAAGCTCATCGTATCGAACGTAGCGCACTCTGGTCTGGCCATATATGCACGCTCAATAGACTCAACACGAAATCCGAATTCCTCTGCACTGTCTAGTCTGACAAGGGTTTGCAAGTGAAACCTTTCTACACGATAGCACCGCAACTCGTCACGTGAAGCTTTGACCCGGGTAACTGTTCTAGACTTTCCGTGAAGAGATAGCTCACGCAGCAAAATAGAATAAACCTCATAAGCGCCAACTTCTCTTATCGACAAAGCAGCGTTTGCAACCCGCTTCAGCATAGCGTGATAAGGTAAGTTGGGATCGCAACGCTTAACTGCAGCAGCTAACACCTTTTCGAACCGAAGTGTATCAGGTTCTGCCTTACTTACGCAGGCGCCAGTATATTTAGCAGCGCCGTAGGCGTTTCCTATCAACTAAATATCCATATTTGCCCGCCACGAGGATAGCACTAATTGTTGATGGTTCGCACTTCGCGTTTCAGTTTGACGGTAAGAGATGGTGTTCCATCAGCAGCAATTGTTGCATCAATTTCCGTATTAGGTTGAAGAGCTTTGGGGTAACCAAATCGGCATTCACTACTTTTTTTCTACAAGGCGCACCAGGATAGCAGATGTGTTGTTGTACTCGCTGAACTAGTCAAAAAGATCGCACTCCCATTCTTCTGATCCATGAGATGGAGGCCGCATCGCCAAGATGTCAATATTTTCTTCTTTTTGAGTAGTGCATGTAGTGCATGAGCACGCGTCAAGGGACTGGAGAGATTTCGACAATACTGAAATGTGTTTGTCAACGAAAGCAGCTAGCTCAGTTCTACCTTCTTCAGAAACAGACATATTAAGTACATCAGGTGCATTTTTTTATCCAAAGCAGAGCATGAATATGCGGAGATCCACGTTGTTGAAACTCAACTCTCCAGAAGAAATCCGCAATCTCTCCTAACGGTTTATCTCGACCACACAGTATATGGTCTACAAAAGCTTGAAACCGATGATGAAAGAAACGAGCAGCGATATCTGGATTTTCCTGCAAATATCTCCTTCTGTCTTTAGATGACAAATGACGGCATTCATCTAGAGTCAAATCTGGGTTACATGCTTTAAAAACCTCAGGCCAAATAGTGTCTGCAGCGCTGAGCGTCAAAAAGGTAGGAAAGCGCGAGGGAAGGACCCGACTTCCAATCATAGCCATCACTTCGTCTCTAATGTTCGCCCAGTACAACCCACGTCCACGCACAACGCGAAAGTATGGCTTCAACGATTCCAATAGTTGCATAGCCCTACTTGTGTCTTTATCTGTCTTAGTGCTGTCGAGCTCATCATCATCGGAGCCGTCACTGTTTACACCCACCCTTCGAGCTAATCCGTCGATTTGACGACGCTGTATAAGGTGAAGGCAGAAGAATTTGAAGTTCCGTGTATAACGAAGAGACGGTCGTGCCATTTCATCAAATGGGCGCAAAACTCTACTAAATAAAATTAGTGCGCTCTTGATTCTCCCTCTATCGGGTTATATCCTGCGTCTCCGTTAGGAAACAGTGTTGGAAAACACTTTTGCATCATCAGCTTCGTTTTGTATTCATCAATTGGGTCACTATGGCGCTGCAACTCTTTCACAGGGTAATCGGAAGCATCACAATTCAAATTGGCAGCCTCTACAATTTTTTCTAATTCAGTTTGAGTGTCGCTATCATTTCTCTCCAGCTCAAAACTTTCAACTAGATCGTCGAACGGGTCGGTTGATTGCCGTTCATTTGTGGAATCTTGATCTTCCAGGGTTTTACTGGAGCATTCTTCACACAACCCGAATATTGTTTTTAAGCAAGCATGTCATTGTACAGAGCTGGAGTTCAGAGAAGTAACGTTTGATGGCACGAGTGCACGGTTTTCATCTAAATTGCGAGCACCCACGTTGTCCGTATCAGCTGCACCAGGCGCGCGTTCACCACGGTGTTCATTGACTTCATTCTTGGGACATACGAGTTGTTGAGCTTCCTCATCGGTGAGTGGTATGCAGGGTAGGTAAGTACCGACGTCAAATACTTTTAGTGCAGCCAAATTTTCCTCAGAAATGCGAACATTGCTATACAGTGGATTATTTCAATCAACCAGCATAATGCACGACGTACCAAATCCGGTCGAACCTTGAAAAAGTTTCCAGCTTGATTGTTGCACGTCTTGAGGAATACGATGCCGCATTTTTTATAGGCCGAGGCAGGTCAAGCACGGTATCTACAGCATTGTTCCAGAAGTTAATCGAGTTCCCTCGGGTAAATGCTTCGCCGTCACTATACAGATTCACACAGATTGTGAAAGAAACAGGCGAGCTTCCATACGATTGAGTACCGATACTTCCACTGGTACAGGTGGAATGCGAAAACCGCTAGCTCTGCAAAACTTCGGAACTTGTTTTTTTAGCAAACTTTGATCACAACGCCTACAGAGCCATACACATGCATTGTTCGATCCAGGATCAGTAACAATCGACTCCGGAATGATTTCGCAGTCTCCCGTCCTATTACAAAGGGGAGCAAATAGGTCACCACGGGGTTTAATCGCTTGAGCACAGCTTGGTCCGATTTCGCCAATTCTCCGCAGCTCCCACATATCCGCAGAAACGGCGCTTCGACGGCGGAAAATAAGGCTGAAATGCGCACAATACGTAGGTTAGCAACGGATTTTCAGCATTCACTCCAGAACTAAGCATACCTTTAGCATCTTCGTTCAGGTGCGCGCTGTGTTCATCTTCCTCGCCTCCTTTGGCTTTCGACTTGCGTTTTTCTCCTGTTTTGGCTGAAGCTGAGCTGCAGCATTCCGCTTCCTCGTCTCATCGTGCCGAGTAAGGCGCATGGCAGTGTCGTGAGCTTCTTGATCCTCAACAGAAGCCTGCTTCTTCCGCCGTTTCCCGGTTGTCCAGCCCCGCCGTGCTTGTCCAATGCTTTAAGCGCCCGACGAGCCTCCCTTGCAGCACTCGATGCAGCTAAATGTTTCACCATTACTCCGACAGACACTGCACTTCCTTCGACATCAACAGCGACACACAAATGAGTACACTGACCACGACTGTAAAGCGCTCGGGGTCCTTACACTGATTTTTAGCGCTGCTGCAGCGTGCGGATCAAGCTATAATGTGATTTTGAAGCACAGCAACACGAACATACACTCATCAATTGTGGCTTGCAGCGAAACCTTTCAGCACGGTACGGAGAACTTCCTTCGAATCGGACAGGATCCCTTACGTAGCTCAGAACACTAGAGGCGTATGAAGCTGCCACTATTTAGCTGAGCAAGTATCCAGAGCGATTTGACGACTGTGCGTTGCGTTGGTTGAAACTGAACACGCAGCCCTTAATTTTATCTACGCGGTCAACACACACAAACCACAGATAGCTTCGATTATCATGCCTTCAATCGCGTCATGAGTGCGCATGAAGGGTGACGACTAGATATGGCTGCACAATATGGTGTACTTTCTAGTCGCGATGGCCATGGCCACACACTTGTAGCACAATGACTGCAACTTGAAGCTGCACACGTAGCACAACATCCTGGCAGCTGGATCTGGCAGAGTCAGCTTGGGCATTGATATGGCTACCTTTACCACGAGCGATGGGTTGAAGATGAATACGTAGGACTGCAACCGTACAGTGGATAAATCTCGAGTAGCGTAAGCGTTCTTTAACGCAAGATCGCGTGTAGCACAATGGCCAGTGCTGGCAACGGGTGTATAAACGTTTATTCCATAAAACGCGTAATAACGCGTCATTTGACTGTTTATTTGATCGGACGCGTATAAACAGAGGTCCATGACCGTTCATTCAAGTGGCACAGTGTACCCATGCGCTCAAAAATGCACCCATTCAGTCCGCAGAAGTCCCACATCTCACGGTGGGTTTACTGATATCAAATCAACTTTTAGGCGTAATTACCACACTGAGTTCGTAAAAACTGTTAGTACACGCTGTCTAAACTGTACAAATAGTCCAAAATGTTTAAACGTTTTTAATCGTACTGTCACTACCAGCACTGCAATGGAGGCGTTAGGATCTTCCTCTCGTTGAAGATGGCTGAACACATAGTTAAGGCGATGAACAGCTGCGAGTACACACACGCCGCAGCCTTCACACGAGTCCGTGCGATATGAATATTGGCCCTGGATGCAGAACGACACTATCACATATCTTCGGCACTATTACCCGTGCACACTGCAAAGAAAATGTGCTATAAAGCTCCAGGTACAGATACAGGTAGGCTTTAGCTAGCGTTTTGCTGCACATCTCTCCAAACCAAGTAGCCATAGCTGTCGGAACAACCATCAATAAGATTGAATAGAGGTATATGTACGCTAAGTAGGATTGCTGAATACCGACAACCGATCTCGTTTGCGCTTCTTATTTTGGGAGAAATCCTCGACATCCATCAGCATTGCAAGCGCACGGCATTCGTCCCTACACGAGTAGAGTTTAAGTAAGTAACTCATCAGCTACAAAAAATAACTTGCTGCTCACTACTATGGCGTAACCTACCTCAAGAGCCTTGTTTTCGGCATTGTAGTCGATAGTGACTTCCTCACCAGCACCAATATTAGTCGACGCAAAATCCGCAGCACGTTTCACCTTGTACTTCCCACCGCTCCACGATGCAGCTTGGTCGACAGCTGTGATTCGCAAACCGAGCAAGGTTTCCGTGGTGCCGAGCGTCGATCACTTCGTTTTTCCCGACCACCATTCCGTAGTAGTTCACTGCCCCTGGATTTCCTACAAACAACGATTCTCGGTGAGACCCTTCACCACGTCCTACTGGGACATGCCGTCAAATCGATAGCTTGAATACCCGCGCCCGGCGCCGATATTCCCGAAGAGTAACAATTTCGCCGATGTACTCGCACACAAAACTTCTGACAGATCCTTATCCACGAAGAGAGATTCCTTTCGAGGGAAGCTTCTTGACCGATAGAAAGGGGATAATGTCGTCCTGCATTCGTTGGTTGCTGCATTCAGTTCCACTGCTACAGTTACCTTGTGCACATTCGACTTGCATCTGTGCGAATATTGTTTTAGAAAGAGAGAAAAGTAATTAGCATAGTAACATTACCGATCGGTTCTCACAACCAGAACCACAAGTCTGTCGTCAGCTCGATTGTGCAGCGCAGTGACAGTATGGAATTTCATCCTAAGCACATTTCCACAAACACAACAGTCAACTCGCTACTCGGTCAGTCACATCCGATACAGAAATATTAGCCTCGTCGGAATGGTGCCGCAGTCTTGACCGATATTTATTTTGGCATATTGGCTCGTATTCGATAAGCGCTTGCAGCACTCCACGATCCTCAATCAGCTAGCTACAGCAATAGTGTCAGAAAAACGTAAACGGACAGCCGCATGATCCTTACCGGCACGCGTCTCCAGCGTGTAGCAGACCATCTAGCCGAGTTGCCACGGTCCACATATATGTCCGCTTTTTTGCATCAATGCTAGCGATCACAGCACAACAAATCGATTACTGAACGCGGCTTGACCAAAGCCTTGCCAACATTTTCTCAGCTCATTCCAAATTCCGTTTAGTCTCGTACATCCCCTGCTTGCGTCACGAGGAGGTATTGAGTTGTTAGTAGGGAGCGTAGGCCGGCAACGGCATCTTGATCACCCCGAAGTTCAACCGAACCAGCATTTTAAAGCACCAAACCGCAAATGAATACAACACAAGGCGATCTATTCCTGAAGAGGTACAAAGTTTTTATTTTGATTTAGTTTTCCAGACCATATAATCATCAGCGGCGTCTCCAACATGACTCTCAAGTCGTCCAGAAACTATTATGACTAACTAACATCTCGATACGATTTTTCTTGCTTCTCAAGTTGTTGATGAGCGCTCGTCGCATGTAGGACCACCAGCGTTCACAGGCGACCTCGTACCGCTCTTCGCCATCGCAGCCTCTGTCTTGGTGGACTTAGAACGGGCGACTAAACACGAACAGCAGCCGCACCACGAGTGCGCGGAGCGACATTTGCATCAGCTGTAGGAGAGGTGTCATCCTTCGTTTCTTCGTCCGCTTGATTGAATACCAGTGCTCTGGCCTTGAGCTTGCGGGTGGCCGTCTCGCGCTCATTCTTGCGCTTGAGAATTGGAGGCGCCCGCATCACAACTCGGTTCAGGACACCTTCTTCCAGCTGCACGCTCCCTTTCGGGATGTCGGCGTAAAACCCCACGTTGTGCACTTGCTTGAATTCGTCCACGGCCCCCGGACGAAACTGCATCGGGGCTGCCTTTGGAGAACCAACCCTCTTCTTGGCGTCCCACACAGTTATTTGCGCGATGTACGGCTGGAGGTTGACAACATTCAGCTCGGACAAGTCCTTGTTGATTCCCTCGAACCCACCATGCGCGAGGAAGTCCAGCAACGTCACCCGGGTCCCATTGTCGGCAGTCAGCCTCTCCGCGCCCGAGCACACCATCTTCACCGTAATCTCAACACCAGGAGTTGGAGCGTGAATAGTTATGAACTCGCGAACGTCGTCGACACCGGTGAAGTAGTTGGTAACAGATTCTTCTTGTTGACGGAGAACAGTATTGCGGATGCGATCACCAAGCGCCATCACACTGATACTGGGTTGGAGCAAGCGGGGTTAATGGGTTGCGTCTTTCAAAGTAAAACTTCAAATGAATGAGATTTTTCACCTTTACGCCATTCCGCTCCTCCTCAGTACAATCCATTGCCTACTCCTTCGCAGCAAAAATTCTCCGCTTTCGCTCGCAAAGCTTCTATCGAGCCATCTTCAACATTCAATGCCAAGTCCTCTCTCTAAATCCACCGACGCGGTGAGATCTCGCGCGTAGGACACCTACATCTCGCTGTCGTTCATATCCTCGGAGGCGATGCGCCGAAGTAAGGTGGTATGCACGAGTCTGGCACACTCGAACCAGCTTCGAGTGCGCTTTCTGATCATGATGCCCATGACCACTTGCAGCGTAGCGCTAGGTTAAACGCTGGAAACGTAGCTAGTGCGACACCCTGGCTAGTCGAAGCTGAACACTCAGCCTTCGTGTGATGCCCAAGCACGGTACTCTGCCTACTCAATTCTAACGCGATTGACTGCTGCTTGAAGCTGAACACGTAGCACTTCCGTACAGTGGCTAGATCTGGAGGAGCGTGCGCAAGATCGCGTGTGGCGTAAGAGTCTTCCTATCGTTGAAGATGGCTGAATCCTCAGCTCAACGATGAACTCCTGCGAGCGTTGCTAGATACAGCGTCCGACCCACACGCCGCAGACGTCACACAGGGCTAGCTCGCTATGAGTTTTGGCAAGCTAACATGATATCCTTGTTGACGTCGCTCGTGCTACAAAAATAACCATGTTTTGCCGTACTACTGGAAGTCTTGGCGCTCCGATGTACACCGCCCACTTGTAGTCGCCCTGCTGCTCTCTGGCTCCTACACTCCGTACACGTGCACACCTCCTCCTTGACCAACGTCTGTACCACGAGCATACCTAACTTGCTCCTCGCCTTGGCCGCGCATACGCTCACACTCACCCTCCGCCTTGTACCCGGCCCTCACATCCAGCACCTCCGAACGCCCTCACCCTCCACCACCAACATCCCGTGTGCTTCCTGCCGCTCCCAAGAACACCCCCAACTTGTACGCGCCCTGGTGCTCTCCGGCTCTTGCGCTCCGTACACGTGCACACCTCCTACTTGTCCTCCATCTCCACCACGAACATGCCCGTCTTGCTCCTCGCCGGGGCCGCGCACACGCACACCTACACCGTGTACTCGGCCTCCTCCTCAAGCACCTCCGATCGCATTCACCCTCCACCATGATCATCCCGACTCGTTGTGCGTCTTGCCGCTCCCATGCACACACCTCTTGTACGCCCCCTGCTTCTCTCTGGCTCCTGCACTCCATACTCGTACACATCAACAACTTGCCCTCCATCTCTACCACGACCATGCCCGACTTGCTACTCGCCCGGGCCGCGCACACGAACACCCCCAGCCTCCACCACGAATACCCCGATTCGCTGCGAGTCATGCCCTCCCATGGACAGCTCGAACTTGAATGTGCCCTCCGCCCCGATCGCCTCAGCCTTCCTGCCAAGCGTAGCCATCACACTCAAACCTCGCACTGTCCCTACGAGACACTGTGAGCCGTCGTCATGGCTCCAGCTTCATCCTAGTCTTGCCCGCAGCTCCCGGCGTGGCGTCCTCCCCGCGGTAACGTTCGATGTGAGCGACGAAGAGGCGCTCCTTGACTTTTACGGAGCCTCGACTTCTTACGCATCAAGTCTTACGGTTTTTACCTCTGATTAACTCCCTCATTAAGACAAATCATACTGACCCGTCTTCTAAATCATCGAAGCAGCCGCGGGACGTCTACCTACGAATTATACAATTATTGCTTATTTCGTTGTCCCGCAGTCGAATTCTGGGGTCGCCGGCGCGAATAGGCGGCCAGCGTTGCCCTAAAAAAAACCTCGAGATAGTGGACATCCGGGCTGTATGAAAAGGCGTCACTAAAATTTTCCTCAATGATATTCATGCTGTGTTCGTTTTATGTCCTTAAACCCCAGGTAAAGAACCACTTTTTCGCTTCCCCGGGAACGCTATCATGTTTATCAACCCTACCCCATTTTTAAAACTTATATTTTGCCTCTTGTAAAAGGGTACCACATGTCGTAAAACAACACAAGATTATAGGGGGCTTCGCCCCAATAATAGCAGGCCCAGGACTTCTTCCAGGACGGCTAAAGCTAACTAACAGAATCAGTGCAGTACACCATGCCATGTATATTAATACGGTACGTTGCTCAAGCCGCCTGGAAAGGCTAAGGGTGCTACTCTCAAACACGTAGTATTATTACTAAATGGTTTACAATCTGAAATCGTTGAGTATCGACAACTTCGGATCCTGCAACTCTAAAGAATAGTTTATTTATATCAATATTGATGCAGTCCTCCCAGCCTAACGTGGGCGTCGATGCGAGACTTGAACTGCCTCTTAGGGACATGTACCGGTATGTACCCCTGGTAAGACCGAGTCCTTCCTGTTGAATACGGACTCCATACGGAGGGCTTCTCTGATAATCGTCGAATAAAGCCAGTGTTGATTTCTTTTCGCAAAAACGGTGAAGCAGCCAACACCGGCCGGGCGACTACCAAAGTTGACAAACCTTAGGTTCTGGCAATTCGTCCACTCGAACGAGCCGCGGACATCGTTCTTATCGAGCATGATATATATGTACTTTGACAGCGGTATGGCGTCCTCGTCAGGCCAAAGCACTTAAACACGGCAAAATGCCCGGACGAACTCGCCAGATGTTGCTGATCAACGCAGAGCTCAGCTCGCCACCAGGACTCGGGAAACGTTTTCCAATATACGATGTGCTGCAAGGGAGATGTATCACCCGCAGACTCCAGGTCTATACGGCGCGAATGTGTAGATTGGTAGGCAGCTGACTGATTGCTATCAAAACTATCTCGCCTGGGGTGTGGAGCTCGTCTTCACAACAGCCAAAACTAGGCTTTAGTCCCAAGTCTTTTGCAGTGTGTTCGCGTGAGTTCAAGCCAAGAAACATCTAAAGCTACACCTTCAGCATAGCCCCAGTCGGTATACTGTACATGTACTACAATGTAAAATACCTGTATGAATACATGTACAATACATGTTGTGATGATCTCGATTGTGCGGGTGCCTTGATTGCGCCGAGAGAGCCCGCCTCAGCAATGAGCCGGAGCCAAGTGGCTCAAAGATGGTGAACAGCAATTTTGCTGAAGCGCTCTACATGTACTTCGAAGTACAACTTATCTTGTCACATATTTTTAGTGTCTTTTTAGTGTCACTACTGGTGCTGTTAGTTTGAAGGGACTTGACGATGGTGTCGCAGCCTTCCGCGACCAAGTTTTGTTTTGTTCACTTCCAAATTTCACCGCTTCGGTCACAGTTCACTCGACCACACGGCTTCACCACCTCCGACCTGATCACCATGGGGAAGGGCCCTTTTCTCACCGGTGAAGACTTCAAGACGTGCTTCAACCTCTTCTGCTGCATCTACGGCATTGGAACGCTTGGTATGCCGGGGAACTTCGCTCGTGCAGGTCCTACGCTCGCATGCTTCGCCTTGGCCTTCATGGCCTTCGCCAACATCTACTCGTCCATCACCATGTCCAAAGTGATGCTGCTCGCTCCGCGGTCGGTCAACACGTTCGGTGACCTTGGTGAATGGAGCATGGGCTCAACTGGCCGCTGGCTGTGTGTCATCTCGCAAATGGGCTCTTGTTTGCTGCTACCATGCGTGTTCCTGATCCTCGGTGGCCAATTGCTCGACGGACTCTTCCCGGATGCATGGAGCACCAACACTTGGACCATTTTCATGGCTCTCATGGTGTTGCCCGTGTGCCTCGTGCCCACACTAAAGGAAGGTTCTGGTGCTGCTTTCGCTGGCTGCTTCGGAACGATCGTCGCCGACATCATTGGCGTAGCAGTCGTCATGCACGGTATGCGTGGACACCCGAGCGTACCGTTTCCCGATCTCAAGTTCGAACAGGTAGCTAACATGTTTGGCAATTTGTCACTTGCTTACGGCGCCGGAATCATCATCCCGGACTTGCAACGCCAGCATAGCGACCCTACCCGCATGCCCCGCGTGGTCGGTGTGACTGTTGCCTTCGTGTCGTGCCTCTTCCTGACCCTTTCAAGCACGGCCTACTCGGCTGTGGGGTGCCAGATCTCGGGTAACCTGCTCTTCACGATCTACCCGGACGCTGACACGGGTCTGACGTCGCTCGGCTTTGCACCGAAGTGGGGTGTCGTGGTCATGGCCTACCTGCTCATGCAGCTGCACATTACAATCGCCTTCTCTGTCATCCTGAACCCCGCGTTCTACATCGCCGAGCGTCTGTGCCTGGGTATGCACAAGAAGAAAACGGAAGACATCGATGACGACTTCGGCTTCGAGGAGTCCGCCACGCCGGGTGAGCTGCTATCGAAGCAGTCAGACTCCGGACTGGTTCCCCCAACCACTCGGTCCCGGTTCTCCACTCGAGTCGTCGATCCAAGATGTCGTACGTGTCTGTGGCCGACTCTGAACGAGTGCACAAGGACAACGAAGAAGAGGAGGCTGCTGAGTACACTGGCCCCAACGCGCTCAAGTACGTCGCGCTTCGCATCACCATCGTGGTTATCTTGGTGGTTTTGGCAATCGTCTTCAAAGACCACTTCTCCGATTTCGCAGACTTTGTGGGCGCCTCGTGTCTCACAATGAACTGCATCCTGCTACCTATTATCTTCTACTTCAAGAAGGCCTGGCAGTGTGTCCCGGTGTACGAGAAGATCGCTGGCAGCATCGTGGTCGTCGTATGCTTCGTCCTAGGTTGCTACGTCTCGTACACCACCGGAAAGGAGCTCTTCTTCCCCACCGACAACGACGCCGACTTCCCGTTCTGCGACTCCGAGTACGAGAACAAGGTCTACTACAACTACACGGCTGAGCGCGAGTCCTAAGCTTAGATTAATGATGCTGGAGTGAGCTTTCACTTCAACAGGAAGTGTCTATACCTCGATTGCAGACAAGGCGTGCATCAGCAGAATGTTCAGCTCGAAAGCTCATTATTAATATCTGTACTCGCTGGTAAATTATTAACGATTGAGAAGTACATTTCCCGGTATCGTTACCCCGAAGTCACGCTTCGTGCCTTTTACTATCTTCTAACCGATGAGCTTAGGTCTCGTGTACCGCCGTGTAGTTGTAGAACACGGTGTTCTGGTACTCGGGCTCGCAGTATGGGAACGTGGCGTCCGAGTCCGACGGAGCGAACAGGTTCTTGCCAGCCGTGTATGTCGAGTAGCAGCCGAGCACAAAGCACACTACAAGCACGATGATAGCGGCCACCTTTTCCACCACCGGCACATTGTCCCACGCCTTGATCAGGTAGAACGCCACCGGCAGCAAGATGCAGCTCGTCGTCAAGGACGAAGAGCCCACAAAGTCGGCAAAGTCCGAGAAGTGATCCTTGAAAAGAATGGACAGCACCACAAGGATCACAGTAATGCAGATGCGCAGCACAATGTACTTGAAGGCGTTGGGGCCACGGTACTCAGCAGCCTCGTTGTCAATCCCGCCATGGCAGTTGCAGTGGCACTTGTTGTCGGCAGCAGCCGGCGTAGTATCGGGTGTCTTGACGATTTCATCAGCGGGTGTTCCAGACTCGACGTACTGCAGTCCGTGCTCAATGTCACCCGACTTTGCCTTCTCGTGCATGCCCAGAACCACTTTCTCCACCATGTAGAAAGCGGGGTTTAGAAGCACCGAGAACGCGGTCGTAATGTGCAGCTGCATTGCGAGGTACGCGAGCACGACGGCACCCCAATTCGGCGTGAAGCCCAGCGACGTCAGACCGGTTCTCGTGTCCGGGTAGATCGTGTACAGAATGTTGCCCGAGATCTGGCACCCGGCGGACGTGAAGGGCACCACAGAGAGCACGATGAACAAGGCCGAGATGATGACCATCGTGAACATGATAACGCGCGGCATGCGGTGCGGCTCGCTGTGCTGGCGCTGCAGGTCCGGGATAATGATGCCGGCACCGTAGCTGAGCGCGAGATTGCCAAACGTGCCGGCCACCTGGGAGATGCTGACGTCCGTCTGCGGGACACTCGGGTGGCCGCGCATGCCGTGCATCACGACTGCCACACCGATCACGTCAGCTACGAGGGTGCCCACGCAACCCGCAAATGCAACACCGGAACCTTCCTTTAGCGTCGGCACAAGACACAGCGGCAGAACCATTGAAGCCATCAGGATGATCCACACCGTCGGGTCGAACGTGTTGGGAAGAGGCCATCCAACAGACCACCGCCGAGAACCAGGAACACACACGGGACGAGGACGCACGACGCCATCTGCGAGGTCACGCACAACCAGCGACCGGTCTTGCCCATGGCCCATTCACCGAGATCGCCGAACGTCACGACGGACGTTGGCGCGAGCAGCATGACCTTGGACATCGCGATCGACGCGTACACGTTGGCGAACACCATAAAGAGCATGGCGATGCTGGCGAACACGGGGCCGGCACGGGCAAAGTTACCCGGCAGACCCAGCGTTCCGATGCCGCAGACGCAGCAGAAGAGATTGAAGGAGATCTTGAAATCTTCGAGAGTGAAGAACGATTCCTTCGCCATGGTATATCCGATTGGGTTTTGCCGCTTGGTTTGACTCGAGAGTAAAAGGCGAAGTGAGGGCGTGGCAATGTGTGGTGGTCGCGTCGTGTCGTGCCGGTGTCATAGAGCCAAGGTGGTGGTGGACGAGCTCGACTGGCGGCCCCCGTCCATTCATGCCGCTGCGGGTGATGAGACAGACGACAATGGAGTGGCAACTCCGCAACGCGGGTGTTAGAGATTGGGGGACCGGTGTCATAGTCTTGAGTCTCCGTGTTATAGTTCAGGGAAACCTGATACCACAGCAACGACAACAACAGATTCCCACGAGATTCCCCGATACGCGGAGGAACTGCTCCTTCCAGTATGCAAAATGACACTGGGTGCTGCGACTCCCAGCGCCATTGCAACACGAAGGAGACTGCGTCGCACCTCTGTATGAGTATCGTCAGCGGTAATCGCTGTTCGTCTACAGTTATACTGGGATTTTTGCCAGAGTCAGCAACAACACTTGAGTGTGGGGGCTAAGTGATCAGCTTTCATTTCGATAAGAAGCTGGTCCAGCGAGTGCCTGCGCTCGCCTTCCAGGGTGAGGTTGTGGTGGGTTTTGCTTCGCTTGGAAAAAGGTGGAATGAACCTTTTCTACACTAGACTACGCTACGACTACGACCGTTGGAGTGTTGGTCCGCGTAACCACCGATCGTCCGTTTTGCTTGGAGTTGTCTTGCCCTTCAAAATCCGTAGCTTTGGCGTTACCAACAACTACCCAGATAGGTAACGAAGCTAGCTGAGCCCAACGAGGACTATTTGACGTCAACTGGGTCAACGTTCGTGGAACATGAGTGTGTGGTCAACACATATTTTGCGTGGTCAACAAAGTGTGAATTTAGAGTCAAGCCGTCAACCGACTCGACTGAGTGTGAACGAGCGAGCTTGTTGGACTGAAGGTATATTCAGTGTGTAGAGTGTGAGCCCGTTGAGTTTGAGTGTAGCGTGTGTAAGCTCGATGGGTTTGGAGTGAGCCCATGGAAGCTCAAGACAAGTTCTGTGTTGAGTGTGTGCGCCGAAAGTGTAACGTTGTGTGAGCCGTCGAATAGGCTGAGTGTTAACGAGTGAGTACATGGGAGATGAAGCCATGTCCTGTGTAGTGTGCGCAGGTTGAGTACGATTGCGTGCGCAAATTTAATATTGGCGCAGGGAATATGTGAGCCTATGCACTGTGGATTCGACACCATGCACTGCGACGACAGCTTCGAGTACGCGGGCTTTCGTGAATACCAATAAATAGGGACGGGGTGAAAATAAATTCCATCAATGCCAACGCCACGCCTAATATTCTATCTCCCAGACAGGGGTCTGAATAAAAAGTTCCGTACAACTCAAATCAGTTTTCACAGTATAAAAACGGATCATTGGAGGACCCATTATTCCAATAAAATTTACGAAAGTAAGTCTTGGACAAAATCAAGTAGCAAGCAAACTACTGACTGCCTGTAGCCCTCTTTATCCGCACTGTCCATCGTATCTTGAAGATACTATACCAAATACTTCATCTTAGAGTACACAAAATCACTGGCTAGCAAGCCAAAGAGTACGCGGCACCTCGGCATTCTATTCAGGTACTCTTCAAAACCTCTCCATCCGACACGATGTCAGCGAACAAGGGCGTATGCGCATACTTCTACGAGACCCTAGACCAAGGCCTCTATCGCTGCAAGCTATGCGGTAGCGAGGGCAAGCAAGCGCCAAACACTGGCTGCTCCAACCTCGTCGCCCACCTGACGCTCAAGCACGAAGGCTACAAAGTGCAGCACGCAGCGAACCTTTCCCGTGACGTCCGTCGCCTCCCCGACTTCGGTTTTGTCTCCGAGGAGGCGTCCCACCGCTTCCACTGGATGCGATGGGTCGTCGAGCGGAACATGCCGCTTTCAGAGGTCGACAACGAGCTTACTCGCTCGATGTCGCGATGGGCATCGTCACTCGAGGAAGGCTCCCAAGACGCGGACGCGTACATCAAGTTCCTCGACGGCGTGCTGGACGTATACGGCAAGACCCTCGACATGGTGGCGTTGCTCGTTGCCGACAACTGTAACACTAACCGTGCGATATCCACCCGGCTCGGCGTACCTCTGGTTGGTTGCGCCAACCACCGCTTCAATATTGCGGTTAACAGGTATCTCACTGATTATGAGCCGTTACTAACCCAGGTTAACACATTGATGTCAAAGTTAAGCCAAGTTAACAATTTCTTCGAGCTTTCCAAGTCGACCGACCTGCATGCTATCAAACGGAATATTACGCGCTGGAGTTCCAACTTTGAAATGCTGCAACGGTACGTGCGCATTCGACACCAAATCAAGGCCGTGGACGCTGATGAAGAGCTCCTACCGACCGGAGCCGTGCACCGCAAGTTGCTTGGACTGCTGGAGCACATGAAGAAGTTTCAGAGCATGACCAAGAAGCCGCAGTGCTTGATTTAGCGGATGTCTGCCTCCTCTTCGTCTCAGTGGTTGCCGAGTACCCCTGCATGCGGGATCAGCTCAAGTCGACGGCCAAGATTGTCCACTCCCCATCTTCGAATCTGCGGTGGTCAAGACTATCAACGGGGAGTCCTGTCAAGCGCTGTGACCGCAGCGGTAAAGCGCTTTGAAGAGCCAAGGTACGGCAGCAAGCGGAAGGCGCCCGAAGCGGACTATGCAATCAAGATACTTCGCGGTGGGTAGGCCAGGGCATGCATCAGACCAAGATCGTCTACAGCGCGCTGCTAAAGCAGCTACCCCGACGTCGAACGCGTGCGAAAGGCTGTTCTCGCAATGCAAGCTGGTGCTTACGCCACAGCGTACCTGCATGCTGCCAGCGAATATCGAACTCCTGATGTTTCATCGTGCGAACACGAACATGTGGGATGTGACGACATTGGCTGCCGATGCTAATGCCTCCGATCAGCTCTTGTGAAGAATGGTATTGTAGTAATTGCGGCAAATTTTATTATTGTTTGTTGCTGTATTGCCGTTATTATTACTGAGATGCTTGCCAGGCAATTCAGTATAATACTGAATTGGAGAAGGCCTGCTCCCAGGCTAAACAACGTACTAGTTTCAAGCACAATCTGACGCGAACCGATCAGCTGCAGATACAGAGTTCCCCGGCAAAGGGAGAAAGGTGGGACCAATAAATTTTTCCAGGTTAAAAGATTTGCAAAAGGATTTGTATTGCGGTATAGCAAGAGTTTGTGACAAATGTACTAATTTTGAACGGTAAATACGTAGTAAGGAATTCACACTAAGTCTGATTCGTACTTACTGTGAGACTTGTGTTGCTTTGGGCGACATCGCAAATGACATGCAAATTGTATGGGGCGGTTAAGCGAACCACCCAACATCTGCAAATTTGGACGGAATTCACAATAGCATCAGTGGACAATGGCCGTATCAGGTATATCAATACTACCATATTTGGCAGTAGACGGTAACGACAGTACAAGCTAAAACCACCACTTGACGCAAAATAATCGTACCCACGATACTACCAGGGCATCCTGATCTCGATGAAAGGCTGCTGAAAGACCTTCGGAAGCTGCAGTTACGACTGCCCGAGTAAAATTGTCTCGACCAAGAAGAGAAAACTCTTCAGACATCCATTATGAGCTACTTTCGTCCTCGTCAGGTAGTAAGAAATCCCGCCAAATCGGCTATCAGATATCAGGTTTCGATAGGTAACAAATTTACTCTTTACGTTTTGCTAACTTCGATTTCGTATCAGATATAGCAGTGTGTCAGGTGTGTCAGGTATCATTTAGGACAGGTTAATCTGTACTACTAATAAAAAACTTGTACCCACAAAACTATCGAGGCTATGTCTTCACCATATGGAATCTGATGGGTTTCACCAAACTTCATGAAGTACAAAATACGGTATTTTGTTCGGTAAATATCGCGCCCATGTTTTCAAAACATGAATTACCCCGATATCAGTCCATGTGACGCCCATGGCACCAAATTCATTACACAGTCATTTAAAATACATTTCACACCATTTTCTGCGCTGTCCATTTTTCGGAGTATCTGCACCATCGGTTGGAACCATATCCTTTCAGCTTTCTCCGCCATCCATACACTCGCATTTCCGACGCCTACACGCTGCGCGCTGCTCCCGATACACTGCACGCTTCTCCCGACCCTATGCGGGCTACTCTCGACCTGCTGCGACCCACCGCGAGCTTCCACGACACGCCGAGCGCTGCTCCCGACACGTTGTAAGCTTCTCGGACATGCTACGCGCTGTTCCAGACCTCTGTGATCATCCCCGACCCGCTGCGAGCTTCCACGACAAGCCGAGCGCTG
This sequence comes from Phytophthora hibernalis, assembly GCA_012656075.1. Classification (NCBI taxonomy): domain Eukaryota; phylum Oomycota; class Peronosporomycetes; order Peronosporales; family Peronosporaceae; genus Phytophthora; species Phytophthora hibernalis. The sequence continues at coordinate 870,767 of JAAKBF010000027.1, read as the reverse complement.
TTCCTTCTCCAAGAGACCAAGGTCCCTGATTTAAGGTACGTCTGACGTGTACATGTGGATTCGAGAAACACTTATCTAACATCTTTGTGTATATGTATTGCGTTGTCTTTCAAAACAGCTACTGCTACTAGTGCACTTCCTTACGAGTCTGTTGCGCATTCATACGAGTGCCCAGGTGCGGAGTTGATCTTAATACTCATATTGTTGAGAACGTGCTACCAGGATCCATGTTTTATCCATGAATTTTCTTGTTTTGCTCATTGAAGATCACGTGAACCAAGGCTCGTTCTTGGAAGACGGCTGTGACAATGATGAAGATGATAGAACAAGCGGAGAAAGAAGCAAAGGCTAAACTTCGACAAGAAAAGGATGCTGAACGCGAAGAGAAGGCCGTTAGGGGTGGAGTAGATGGTGCAGAAAACCAAAATGAGGCTGAAGAAGAGGAGTATTTGAAGAAGAGAAGGATGCTGAAGAAGATGAGGAGGTTGAAGAAGATGAAGGAGGATGAAGAAGAGGCGGGCGGTGACGGGAATTCTACATCGGGAGCGTGAAGCGCAAACGCGCCTCTCCTGATGAAGATATTGACCTGTGTTACGTCCCGCGATCAAGAAGCATCACGTATCGTGGAAGACGTTCGAGGTGTATTTGAAGAAGTATTCTAGCCGGACAAGTACGAAGATGGTGGTCAATGAAACGCTGAATGTGTCTGAATTTGTCCCTGCCCAATCCAAACTGCAAAAGCAAAAACAATACAAAGGTCGATCGCTTGCTGAGATTCCTCTCGTCCCAGACATGAATCCGTTGTAGCGCGTGTACATCTGCACGCTTGAAAGGAAAGAACGCTCACGATCGACTGGAAAACGACCAACACAGCGCATATTCTACACGGGGTATGCGGCTTGCTTTCTAGCTCAGGTGTACCAGCGCGCTGACGCCGAGTGGGGAATCGAGGTTAAGCGCGATTTCTACGGTCACAATCACCATGTTTCGGACGAGATTTTCCAGTCACACCCAGGTATTGGTCAGGTCCCGAAAGCTTATCCCGTCATGCGAGATGTTGAGTCGATGGTCGATTGTGGAGGCTAGGCGTCTCGCAGTTACGACTACATTCGAAGTGACACTGTGCATCGCGTTACGATGACGGACTTTCTCAATATGATTCGGAGGATCAAGCAGAGTGGTGCGTATGTTAATGTTTTGCTGTATTCACTTACGTGCAGAATGCTAACACATTGGTTCTATTTCTATGTACACAAAGCGATCTATTTGACGAGGACCATATGGATGAGCTCCTCGTGAATTTCAACATGTATGCAGAAGGCAACGTGTCCACGGTGAAAGAAAATGCTCGTGGACAAACTGCAGTCGTCTCCATATCGTCCGAGCTCATGCGTAAGCACTACAGTCGTTCCCCGAGTTGTTGCTAATCGAATGTACCCACAAAACGAACCGGTATGTGAGTACCATCATCTACAAGTTGATGTTCCCATGTTGTGGGTACTTTATTTCTCCTTCCAAAGAAACCTATACCAATTGTGCACGCTGATGGCGATGGATCAGTTTGGAAACGGGCAACCTGTTCAGCACTTCGTTATCGAGCGCAATGCTGACTGGCACGTGGTAAAACTTGAGCACTTTTAGACGGTGAATGAATGGGAGCGCACGCAGGTGATGATGGTTGACAAAGATTTAAATGAAGTTGAAGTATTGAAGCGGTTGCTGCCTCGGTCCCGGATTTTGCTGTGCTATTTTCACGTTGTCAAGTGGTAGGAAAATGATGTGTGCGATGACAAGAAGTATGGGACGTACGCAAGCGAAGTCTTGAAGCAAATGGACTATTGCGTGCACAACGTGGTGTACTCTAAGACGGAAGCAGACCTGCACGACAACACCAGAGAGTTCAAAAAGCTATCTTTGCGTAATGAGCGAGAAGACTTGTGGGACTACTTCGACAAGAACAGGATGACATGCCAGGATATGCGGGTCGACGTGTCCCAGCTTCACTTGCCGCACTTCCGCAACAACACTAACAACCGTTTCGAGAGTTTCTTCGGCAAGCTGAAATTGGATCTGGACAGTTCATTTTTGCAGTGCTTGTTGTGTGTATTGAACTTCCAGCGATGAAAGGAGGACACATACGACATGAAGACACTGATCCCAGGCTCTACGCGAGGCGCAAACTTCGGTGAAGCGATGAATCGGCTACTAGGTATGGCTACTGAGTGGTCTCCAGCGTATTCTTTGAGAAGTACCAGTTTGCAACAAACCCGGATATTATACTTTCATCGAGACTGACAGCACGGTGAATGTGGTGAGAGGAGATCAATGACATCATTTGAACAAGATCTCGCTGCTCTGTGATTGTAAATTCTGCGACACGTTGAAGCTTCCGTGCCGCCATGTCATCCTCTATCAAAAGCATGCATGCATCCTCTTATCGTTTCCTTACGCTTCAATCCAGTCCTGGTATGTGCCAGGATATTACCATGTTTTCTCCATTTAATGATATTATGTATTGGGCATGATTTAACTATGTTTTGTTGTGTATAGAGACGGTTAAGGACCGGTAGCCTCGATGCGATACTACCGACTGTCGACGTACCTTTAGAGTGTTCACGAGCCGTGATGAAGTGGCCAGGAAGAAGCAGATGACTGAAAAGGGCAAGTTCAAGCGAGCCCAAAACGTGCTTGGATGTATATCTTCAGAGCTGGCCGAGTTTTCGGACGGCATATTTGAGCTGGTCATTGATAATATGGTAACATGGTGGGACATATTACGCGAAGGAAAGACTGATGTCGTCACGGAAGCCAAGACGCCAACAACGGCTGATTCTGACTCACAAGCGGAGCCAACACCACTAGTGGAGGCGGATGGTGAAAAAGGACATCAACGTCCACCGTGGATCTCCACTGACGGTACCGCTGAAGGTGAAGCCATTCAATATTAGAGCGCCAAAAGTAGGTCGACCACGGCTTGTCCGAACTGATGCTGCCTCCAAGCGTCACGCAGAGCAGAAATATTACAATCAGGGCAAGCCGTTACGCAAGGCTTTTCGTGACAAGGCCAAGATCGAAGTGGCGGAGTATTTTCAGACGCACAAGCCCCTCTTGAACAACTCCAGTCATTCTAGAAACTTTTGAGGTCCATTTCCAGAGGCACACTAAGGAAAAGATGGCTGTCGAGTCACGCGCCCCTACTTCCACCCAATCACTGAGGTTTCGACTGCCCCAAGCACTTGTCACCATGGCGATTGAAGCGATTCAGAAGACCATTGGTAGTCCATGTGTAGACCTTTCACGTTCGCTGAGCGACAAAGACGTCCAGTGGATCGCCACGATTAAAGGTGCAGGCGATTTCAGCGAGCAGCAATTGCAGGCCATGTATTACCTGGGAGACATGATCAATACCTGTAAAGATGGATCGCAGTGCTATTGGTAGTTAATATCGTCGGTTGTCCCGATGGCTGCTGAACGTAAACAAATTGTTACAACAGTGTGAACAAGTGCACTAACCAGAAGCATTTACAGGCAGTTACATCCGATATTATTGACACGACAGTAACGGGGCTCACACAGACTAGGATGCACAGTCCTACACAGAAGGATAGCGATAGCTGTGGCCTGTTCATCTGCCTGTTCTTTTGGAAGCGACTGTGGGTCCAAGTTGGAAGTGATTATACCCACTTGGGACTGAGATGGAGACGATGGGAAGTTCTATGCGCAGTCATCGCGTTCAGCAAAGAGCAGAGCGAGTAATATGTCACTGAGATGGAGTGATTAAAGTGATAACTTTGAAATACATGCCGTTTTACTTTTGATTCCGAGATCATATATTCTCCAGGTTATCGCCAGATATTGTTTTAGCGAAACGTGCGACGTTAATCCAGCTGTGATTGATTGGATGCATGCGTAATTACGTTTGGTATCAGGTACTTTGCCGACAGATAGATCCGACTGCCAGTCTTCATTTTGGGCTAAGTGCTGTCAACATGATTCCACCAAGTTCTGAACCATGTTCAACACATGGAGGGAAATGATGTCGTGATGATGGCATATGTTTCGACATAAAAACGCCTTTTACAGAGAACGTCCTCGAAAGAAACATTTCGTACTTATTGATATCTTTGGAATAAAATACCCGTCCATGATTGGGCACTGGCCTTTTCATGGTATATACATGGACATACGTAGTTCTAACCCTTATACAAAGCATGGGTAATATCACCTGCCTATTTTGTTTGGTACTTCCTCCGGGCGTGAATGACTGCCTGTCATGGCTTTCTAGAGGCTTCAGCAGGCCGTCTTGCCTCCATTTAGTCGGGACGTTGGCGCCAATGATGTACATAAACACGTCTTTTTGCCTTGGACAGATATTGTAGTTCTTCAAACTTTTGGCCAAAGTTTCATCATTTTCAATTTTTGGCGTTCAGAAAGCTTAGCGCAAGCCGCATCGATTCCACCAATCAGCGCAACAAAGAAACAGAAAAAATAGACCACCATTTTTTACAGGCAATCATTCACGACCGGAAGAATTATGTAATACCTGGTACAGTATTAACCAAAAAGTCATTTTAACCCATGTAGCGATTTATGCACGCTGAAGCTCGAAAAGAGGACACAAAAAGCTTTTGGCGACGAAATGTACGCGGCATGGAGTGCATCTAACGCTTTTAAAATGAGTCAGAACTAACCACTGTAAGATATGCAACGCGTACGCGCACGAATTCTTTCGTGATTTTTACGGTTTATAGGTTATGGACAAAAATGTACTTTCCACTCGCGATTTGCATCACTTTTTCGCGGCAACTTTTGCTTCGCCAGCGACATGAAGGCCAGCGGGCCTACGTAGATTAGCCCTTGCCTGCAATCTATGAGCTACGCTCTTTCCCGGGCCTTAACCCCCTATCCTCAACCGTTGTATATTGCAACATGTATAATACAACATGGTATGAAAAAGGCCATGTCGCGCCAGAGCTCGCATGTTGCAATATACAACCGTTGAGGATGGGGGTTAAGGCCCGGAGAACCCGTGAAATGCACGCGGGTGGGTGCCAATATTGCAGAAATTGCACAAAGGTTTCAAAAAAGAGACAAGGATAAATCCCGGATCTGCGATCACACGGCTGGTTTTGGTGGCTGCGAGACCGCGAGCTCGAATCATTTCGGAAAAGGACCAGAACGAAGAAGAACTCGGGATGGCGGCTCGATGCGAGCCGCGACGATTTGGCTAAACTAGAAGGCAGGAATCTAGCAGAGAGGCACCGCCTGAGCACGGAACACCGTGAGTTCCTGACCATCAAACGAGCTGCAGACGCTGACTTTGGCACCGAACCACCACGTATAGCAGCACCAGCGGATGCGGGGGTGACACCAGCTCCTCTTCCGGCCGTACCCCGCCCGCGTTCAGTCCCATCTTTCTCACCCCGAGAAAACAATGCATGTTACCTCGCGAATGCAGGAAAGAAACGTTTAGCAGAAGAGAGGGTGAAGAAGAAAGGGGCGCCGGGTAAGAGGAAGATGACAAAGAAGCGAGCTCCGAAACTTAGAAGGGAGGACGAGGAAGAGAAGGAGGCGGTAGCGATTGTGCGGGCTACGAGTGCAGCTGTTGCCCGGTCGGCGAAAAGCTGAGCGAGCGTGCACGGGTATCTGCAGAAGAGCAATGGGGTTGAAGCGCTGCACGGCGCTTTTACATCTTCAGAAGGAGAATGGTGATGGAGCGACGGGCAAGAAGAAGGCGGGAGCGTTGGGCAAGAAGAAGGCGGGAGCGTTGGGCAATCGTAAGGCTCCTTTGAAGTCGGGGTCGAAGGGGAAGATACAAAAGAAGACCAGCCCCCATGTTGTCGACTACGAGATGGACGAAGAAACAGACGACGAGAGTGCTAGTGCTGTAACATTCTCGTCCGCTGCATGCGGTCACAGATATGCTGTTGTGCGCATGCTGTATATACTACATGATGCTAAAATAGAGAGTTTTCTGCGGGCGCCAGTACCAATGGAGCTTGCACCTGAACGAGAAACACGACAGGCTGCCAGGTAAGTCTTTGTCACCATGGTGTGTATACAACATGTTCGTTTTGGGGCAGGTTGTATACTGACACACATATTATTTGGGTTATATGCAGGTCTCTCAGCATGGGTCGGGTGACTGAGGTGAGTGATGCCACTGTTGCAAGTGTGGTAGGGCCAAGCCCGCAAAATGCAGAATTCGACATTTTAAACTCGGACGTCGAAGGCGACGTGAACTACGAGGACTGGTACACGGAAATGGAAGTGCCCGATATGGTTCCCTCCGATGGCGTGGATGAATCCGGGGCCGAGCAGCCACCAGCAATGCCATACATGGACGAAGGACCGGAGGATGAACTGTCAGCCGAGATTGAGGGTGGTTTGGATGGTGATGCGCTTTTAGCGCGCGAGAAACGGCGTGCCAAACGAGAGACCGAGCGACAGCGTCTTGAAGCAGCTATGGCTAAGCTATATCGAAACTGGTCTACAACTACCGACAACGGTGACACACTGACACCTGAATAAAAGTGCATGCGCTTGATCAACATGCGTTGAAACAAGTGCGTGTTGATGGTTGAAACTTCGGTAAGTTTGATCACTCTATTGATGTAGTATATACAACATGCTCTGACGAAACACGTTGTATTATCCACCTAGACCATTCGACACATCCTGACCTGACCGAGCCGTATCCTGGGCTGTGTGCCGGAGAGTATGGACCTACTCCAGCTGTGATCGACCTCGCCGAATCGCCGTTACGACTATTTTTGTACTTCATGCCACCCAGACTATGGAGGCGTATAGCTACCGAGAGCAACCGCTATTACAGCGAGAATTTGAACGAGCGCGTCGACCGCATGCACACAGCGCAGCAGGCAGGAGGAGACGAATCAACGAGAGAGGAGGAGCTGATGAAAGGGACAAAGACTAACAAGAAGATTCGATCCGAAGATCGATTGCACTGCATTGGCTTACTGGTGGCATAAATGCGGTGTCCTCACAAGCGACGCTTCACAGATCATTGGCGACGACGGATGTTGGTGCTGTACATTCGGCGCTTTGGTGCGCAAAGCACGTTTCGATCGTATCATGCAGAAGCTACACTTCCCCAACAACACTGACGCACGGGCCGAGACAGATCGCGCGTGGAAAGTGAGGTCAGTCGTGGACACTTTTGCAGGAGACTTTCGCGAATGGATACATGGGTCCCCCTGTCCTGTCATTCGATGAGGTCATGATCCCGTCCAGAAGCCGCCACGACGTAACGCGGCAGTTCATGAAAGATAAACCGCACAAATGGGGGACGAAGGTGTTTATGACCTGCTGCGCTGACACTGCGTATTGTCTTCGGTAAGATGCAACGGACTCCACCGCGGAGTCCACCGTTTGTTTTGCTAAGTTCGACATGTTTCATATTAACCATGTTATATATACGTGCTCTTGTATATACACCTTTTTAGGATTGAAATCTTTTGCGGAACAGACCAGTATTCATACGAGTTGGGAGGAGCTCTTAAATGCAGTTTTCTGCTGATCCCAACCCGGGTCCGGTCGCAGTGATGCGGAACCTAAAAAATGTTGTTCCTCCACGGAAAGACGGAGTCTATAATGTTGTGGCTACATACCTCTTTTTCGTCGTTGCAGCTACTGACTCGCAATGTCTACATTGTGGGCATTATTCAGACAAACAATTAAGCTCCCACCAGCTTTGATCACCAAGGTGACTAGGCGCCCTGCGGACGTTCCGCGCGGCACAGCGACAATGGCCATCGCAAAATGTTGCCCACAACTACAAGTTATGCGGTGGTGGGACTGCCTCCCAGTTTACCTGCTATCAACTGGAAGTAACACAACGGTTGAGACGTGTGGTGAGTTTAGATATATTTACATGCTATTCTAATGTCGCTATTTTCTGTATATTGCTCCTTTTGTTGCAGGCCGACATGTTCCCGGTGGACGAAAAGCCATGATCTCCTGCCCGTCAACAATGCGTGACTACCATCGCTAGATGGGTGGGGGCTGTCCGTATTCGGAAGCACTACAATACTATCTTTTTGGGCCTGGTTGATATGGCAATGGCCAACGCTTTTATTGTCTATCGCGAGGTGCAAAAGCAGCAAGGGAAACTGCCAGCTGACCACGCAAGGTTTTTAGGTACTTCAAGCTCAACTACTGGACACTATGGGTGCCAACTTTGTCGAAGAGGTATATACAACATGTTTGTGTATCGACATGTAGTACATGTTGGATATTTTCTGACATGCTGTGTTTTACGAACAGATACTATCACCTGGACCAGCAACGCCAAGTCGACCTGCTACTACAATTGCTGCCGCGCACAAGCTTTCTTAATTCCTCGAGTGAGTTCAGATCAGGAGGGCTTTCGGGAGCGACCGCAGCATCAGTGTAATGTCTGCTCTATCCGAAAGACGATGGTTGAGCAGCGGAGTGCCACCAGATTTGTAATGTGGCCACTTGATAGGGGGCGACCATTGTTTTCTGTGATGTGGTCCACACCATTGGTGTCCGTCACACGCGTGGTGTGTGGCACGTCAAGGACTTAATTCGTACTTCAGTCCTACTTAAGTGGTACGTCAGTTGTGTTAAAGCAGTACATCTAAATGGGTGGTCCCCATTAGAACAGATCATATTAGACAGGGATTCAGTATGCAGATAGTTAGCAGTAGTTAGAACTACAAGTGTTCTTAATATAAATCAGTTTAACTCTAACCCGGAAGTTCGCAAGTCAATTGGTACTCGGGTCCATATTGGACAGGAAGGCCAGGCCTTTGCAAGCTTACAGCAGGAACGCTAGGAGTCTGTTGTGGTTAGCGCGTTAACGCTTCCTCTAAAGCTAAGGTGCGTGTGACCCCGTCACACCTGGTAGCACTTGTAGTCATTCCCGCGACCGGCGCGGACTACTACAATCAAGATCTCTCTGAGAATGGACGACTTAGGGAGCCGGCTGCCGTCCCGGCAGGACTTTCCTCACCGCTCAGATGACCACTGGGCTACACTGGAGAAGATGGTTAGCCTCCTGGGCGAGACAGCATTCGCTGGATTCCCCAACCTGCCTGCGGAGCAGCAGAGGGCGCTCGTGGAACGCTTCGACAAATACGAGTCGTCGCTGGTTGCCCACGTGAGCGCTGCAGCGCAGGAAGCTGCTCGCGAGACAATGCGAGCTGAGGCACAGAGTGCGGCGCAGGTGATCCCTCCGGATTCTGCTCCGTATGCTGCGCGACAAGGAATAACGAAGCCCGTCAAAATGTCGGTGCCGACATTTGACGGCAAAGAAGCAGACAGTCTGGTCTTCTGGATTCGAGAGATCGAGATAGCGCTGAGCGCTGGACAGATCTACGAATCCAGCGCCCAAGTCGCCTTCGCGTTTTCCAATCTGGGAGGGCGCGGCGCGCATGGGCGATGACACGAGAGACGTCGTCTCCGGGGAATTTCACCTCGTGGGCGTTCATGAAACAAGAGCTGGATTCGACTTTCCTCGTGGCCAATGTGGCTTACCGCTATCGGTCGCTCTTCTTGCGTTGTAAGCAAGGAAAGCGTACGCTTCAAGACTACGTCATGAAGTTGCAGAACCTCGAGGCCGCTATGGCGGGCGCTCCCTCTCTGAGGACGTCAACGTGCCGGATTTCATGGACGAGGTTCGGCCGGGTCTGGTCCGGACGGAGCTCTTCCGCAGACAACCGAAGTCTTTCAACGATTTGGTGCACTGGAAGATCATTGCGTGCGCTCGGTGCAGGGGTACTCGGGCCGTTCAGACACGGCCAACGACGGTCCCACTCCCATGGAGATCTCGTTGGCTGAGTCGGCCCGACCTCAGCGTAACCAACACGCGAGTGGTCGATGCTTTGGATGCAACCAGCTTGGCCACTTCCATCGGAACTGTCAAACGAACCCGTGGAAGGTAGGCTAGGCCAAGGCGGCTCTGCCAACCCTGAACATGATCGAATCTGCGCGGTCAGAAAACGACGACTCCCAGTAGGTGCTGGACGCCCTTCTGGGAGACTTCGCTCCTCTTCGAGGTCGGTGGCTCTGCCACCTCCGCCTCCAGGAGGGAAAGTCCCAGGGACGACACTGTTGTGTCTATCCGTGGCCGCCGCGCGTTCTAACCTCGTGGTCGTCACCGCCAACGTAAAAGGGTACGACGAACCTCTTACGATTCTGATTGATTCGGGAGCGTCCTACAATTTAGTGACGAAGTCCAGTGTGGCCAGGAACAGTGCATTGTATGCTAGTGCTTTGGAAGCATCTAAGAATAATACCAATGTATCTATTCGCCTGGCGACTGGGTCCATCGTGTCTACGCGGCAGGTTCTTCTATCCTTGAACGTCAAGTTTGACGACTTCAACTCGGTCGAACCGTTCATTGTCCTTGACATGGATGATCGGTACGATCTTATCCTCGGCATGCCGTGGTTGACAAAACACGAGCCGTGGATCGACTGGAGAAATCACACCATCGGTGCTAGTCACAAGCCCCTCGCGGACAGAGCCCTGTCCCCTCCTCTTCCCGGGACGGGTTTGTGCACGAGCATCGCATGCCACGCGGCGAACGGCACTTCGCAGGTACTACTGAAGTACTCGATCTGCCTACGGCGTTGCCGTCCGCGTGCTTTGCATCTTCGAGAGCTCAAGAGCCTTCGGTGGATGTGGGAGAATGTACGGAGGTTCCGTGTGTGTCTCACGATGAGGCTCATGGATCTCTCAAGATCGAGAGCGTCGCTCAGGCGCGTGGAGCCGGCGATGGACAAGTCGCTAGAGCCGGTGCTCACGCAACGAGGAGTGGTCGAGCAGGTCCCCCAATACGCAAGGCGTCGATGCATGGTCAGCTCGCGCAGGACAAGCTCGCTGGGGCCGGTGCTTGCGCAACGAGGAGTGGTCCAACAGGGTCTCCCACTACGCAAGGCGTCGATACTGGGTCAGCTCGCGCAGGACAAGTCGCTGGAGCTGGTGCTCGCGCAACGAATAGTGGTCGAGCAGGGACTCTCACGTTGGACGATGCTCAGGCTGGCTCAGCCGCTGTAACGTCACACCGCGGGGCGGTCCCATCGGGCAAGATGACCACACCAGTGGTGTTAGATGTTCTCACGGGAGAACGCAAGGAAGGCGTTAATATGGCTCCTCTGTCTACCGTAGTGGAGCTACTCGAGCTGGAAGAGCTCTCATGTGTGGATTTTTATTCACCGAAGGCGGGCGAGTTCGATGAGATGCTCCTCATCCACCGAGAGGACTACTCGGTCGAGCTGAACACCTCTTCGGTCATGGACCCGGAGGTGCTTGAAGACGAGCGGTCCTTGTTGAGGCAGAAACGGTATGGCGCGGCCATCCTGAAGGACTCGTCGGACCCGTACTACCCTCTCCTGATGGAGTTCTCGGATGTCGTCAGCGATGATCCACCGTCAGTGTTGCCTCCGGATAGGGGGGTGGCACGCAATCGACCTGGTACCGGGCACCAAGTACTGCACTACTCGCCAGTGGCCACTACCGAAGGATCAAGTCGACGTAATCGACGCCTTCTTCGCAGCGAAGTATGCCGCGGGCGTGGTACGCGCACCGAAGTCGCCGCACTCGTCCCCGACGTACTGCGTGAAGAAACTCCACGGGAAGTGGCGCATGGTGCACGCGTTTAACAAGTTGAATGCAGCGATGATACCGGCGTCCACGCCAATCCCTCGGAAGGACGTGTTGCAGAACAGCATGGCAGGATACACTATCTTCAGCGCAGTCGACATGGTCGACGGCTATTATCAGCTGCTGATGCGCGAGTCCGACGTCCCCCTCACAGCGGTGAGTACTCCCAGTGGGATGTTGTGGGAATGGCTTGTGATGCCGCAGGGGCTGTCAAACGCGCCGGTCACGTTCAATCGCCTGGTGACGCAACTTTTTCGGCCGATGCGAGCGTTCGCACAGACATACTTCGACGATATCTTCTTGCACAGTGGTGCGTCGGAAAACAAGACGGCCGTCGCGGCTCACATCGAACACCTCCGCGAGGTTTTGATGTGCATGCGCGAGAATCGCTTGTATGCGAACATCAACAAGTGCATCTTCGGCGCCGAAGAGATTACCTTCTTGGGATGTTTCCTTGACAAGGACGGCATCCGCGCGGATCCGGAGAAGGTGTGCGCGATCGCGCAGTGGCCGGTTCCCGTATCACAGAAGGACCTACGCAAGTGGCTTGGCCTAGCCAACTACTTGCACAAGTACAGTGCCAATTATGCCGAGATGGTGCGGCCATTGACCAACCTCCTGAAGAAGGACACGGAATGGTCGTGGAATGACGAGGCTCAGCAAGCTGTTGAGTCAATCAAAAGAAGCTTGCAGAGCGCTCCTATCTTGGCTTTGCCCGACGACGATCGCGCGTTCAGTGTGGTATGCGATGCATCGAACTTTGCCATTGGATGTGCGCTTCTGCAAGTCGATGCTGATGGCAGAGCGCGAGTGGTCTCGTTCCAGTCGCGCCAACGAAAGGCGGCAGAGAAGAACTACCCTGTCCACTACAAGGAACTTCTCGCTATGAAGTACGCGCTGGTGAAGTTTCGGGCTCACATGCTTGGAAGTAAACCCTTTGTGATCTACACAGACCATGAGTCCTTGCGGACTGCGACGTCGTCGACTCATCTCTCCCAACGCTATGGCGCGGTGGCTCTCCTGCTTCGCGGGGTATAACTTCACAGTGGAGTACCCGCCAGGAAAGCAGAACGTCCTCGTGGACGCACTTTGTCGACAGTCGGACTACGAGCTGGCGCAACTTGCGTACATCGAGTCCCGCCTCTATGAGCTTCTGCGAGAGGCGTACTCCGAGGACGAAGATCTGGCTGATCTCGTTAGAGCACTCGGTACGCCGAAGGCAGCGGTGAAGATAACGGTGTGGCAGCACTCGCGGTTGCACCGCCACTCGCTGGAAGATGGTCTGCTCTATTACCAAGTCGATGAAGGTGATGAGCCTCGAATAGTCGTGCCTAATGACGAGGCCTTGCTGCATCGCGTTCTCTACGAGGGTCATGACATATCGCTCAGCGGCCATCATGGACGTGAGAAGACGTACACGTTTGTGGCGCGCACTTCTGGTGGCCTCACATGTACAAGTGGGTTCGGAAGTACGTGCAGACGTGCGAAACGTGCCAACGTGTGAAACCCGCTCCCCGTCATCGGCTCCCTTGATGAACTTGTCGTTGCCGGCCGATTGTTCGCGCTCGGTGAGCATGGATTTCATCTGCGAGCTTCCGGCGGATGCGCGCGGCCACATTGGCGTCTTAGTCTTCGTTTGCCGTCTCAGCAAGATGGTGCGGCTAGCAGCGGTGAAAAGAGTGTGACGGCGCCGCAAGCGGCTCAACTCTTTGTCGATAATGTCGTTCGATATAATGGCCTTCCGGAGGCGTTCGTGAGTGATCGGGATCCCGCTTCGTCTCACACTTCTGGACACACTTGTTCCGTCTTCTCGGAACGAGATTGGACATGTCCACGGCGGACCATCCGCAGACAGACGGTCAACCGAGCGGGTGAACCGCTTGTTAGAAGACATGTTGCGCAGCGTCTGCGCCGAAGAACCCACAAAGTGGAGCACGCTGCTGCCGCAGGTGGAGTTCGCACTGAACAATGCTGTGCATTCGTCGACGGGTTTTACCCCATTCTACGTTAACGGGCTACGCCATCCGCGTACGCCGTTGTCGTTACCTCCGGCTTCAAATTTGGGTGGTGGAGAGGCTGACGCCGAAGATACGGGGGCTTAAAGGCCTGCGTCCGTCCGTCAAACGGAACCTGTTGACGTTTATCGAGACTGATGAAGCCGTAAAGCAACGCGTCCGGGACGCTATGGCTGCTGCTCAAGACACACAGAAGGAAAACAGTGATCGCCAGGGGCGGAGGAACGTGAACGTGTTTAAACTTGGGGACCAGGGCTAAGAATCTCCCTATGCAGGCGGTCACTACGGTGGGCAGCACGAAGCTTCGTGCAAGGTTTGTGGGGCCGTTTACAGTGATTGGGGTGCATGCCAACGCGGACGCGTTGGACCTGCCGTCGGCTATGGCCACGCACCCGACATTCTACGTCGGACTTCTCAGGCCGTATCACCAGGCCGAGGCAAATGACTCTGAGAGTCCGACGAATTCGCGAAGTGACGAAACGGGCCCGCCATCATCTGCATCATATCCTGCGGAGGAACGGCCGCAGCAGGAGGAGCAGCCGCAGGTGGCGGAGCAGTCGAATGAGCACGGCTCTCCAACGCCTCGACGCGTGAGTAGAGGTCGCGGAGCCACCCAAAGTGCTTTTGAAGCTCAGCACGGTCATTCGCGGCAGCCCTCTTGCTCTCCGAGCATCGATATAGCGTGTGCCGGAGGTTCTCGCTCAGACGATCGAGCTGCCGCTGGCGATCACTCGCACGATGCTCCAGATGAGCCACTCTTGGAGCCAAGTGGTTCACAGTCGACTCGACGGAGTGCAGAGACCCTCGAAGGGCCACTATGTCGCTGCGACTCCAAGAGCCGCTGGCAACCCTTCACAGCAGTCACAAGCTTCGTGTGATCGGAATGGCCAACAGGGGCTAGAGCTTGCGACGCCGACGCCTGACGTGGAGCGTCCCGATCCGTTGACGCGTCCGTTGCGTCCCCCGCCCCCACTGAATGGTAAAGAGGGCGCTCTCTACTTCCATGTCGAGCGAATATTGAGGCGCCGCGGGCTGGCGGTCACTACCAATATCTGGTGAAGTGGCGCGGCTATCCGGAGGATCAAAGCACGTGGGAGGCTGGTAGCCTCTCTCGGAGGACTGCGCCGACATCGTGTCTGCTTATGACCGCTCCCTCGGAGCCGGTCGGCGCTAACCGCGCCAAGAACACTGAATAGTTCTACCGGCTGCGAGTGCGACGACTTCTGGATCTTCTGCACAACCTCCTCGAGAACAACGCTCGGGGTGGGTTTCGAGCGCTTAAGATATCGGTTGCGCCACTGGCCGTCCACGATGGACTTCGCCATGAGGAAGCGAAGGCGCCGTTGGGCAAGCCAGTCGTTGCGATAGGGCAAGTCCGTGAACTCGGGCAAGGGTACCCCAAGTGATGCAGCCAGCCTGTGAACTCGTGTTGGTTGGACTGGCGGCCAAGGCGTAGCAGCCTCCCTCTAATCGCGGGCGCGATCATGAAGGTGCTGGTGGCTGTCGGGCTGAAGCAGCTCTTCAGGTACGTCATCACCGTCGCCGACGTTGGTGATGACTTGGGTTTCCCGCTTGGCGGCTTCAGCTGCAGCACTGCGAGGCGTTGCAGGGCTCCCTGAATGGAGACGCCGCTCTGCTCTGTGAGCTTGGGTGAATTGCTTGGGTTGTTGACCTCGCCCGACTCCAGATCCGACTCACTGTAGTCTACCTCGTCCGAAGCATTCTCCTCCGAGCGGTGCTTCGCATCACGTGCTGCGCCCGGCTTGTGTTTGCGATCGGTGGCTGAGGCAGCGTCCTTGGGTGCGTCGCTGTTCTGCTTCGCAGTCGCCGACTGGGACTTGTCGTCGCCGGCCTCGGAGGCCTTGTCTCCGTCAGCTGTGGGAGCCTCGCCGTCGCCGGTAGGGGCTTCGTCGGCGTCCCTCGGGACTTTGGAAGGTTGGCCATCGTCGCCAGCAGCTGTGTGAGCCTCGTCGCCGCTGTCCGAAGCTTTGTCGTCAGGACCCGGGACTTTGGAAGTCGCCGCCGTCGTTGCCGTCGGCGCGCTCACATCTCCCGCTCTTGGAGCTTCGTTACCTTCGCCCAGAACTAGGTTCGGGTTGGACTCGCTGTCGGAGTCCGACTCGTCTTCGCTGCCGCCTTCGTATGGTCCGGGCAGGGTGGCCTCGGTGCGCTTCCTGCTCGACCAGGATCTGGTCGCAGCGGGCTTAGCCCTGTCGTCGGGCTTCTGGGAAGCTTTCTTCGGATGCCGAGGCGGCTTATTCGATTGGGCTTCGCCGCCTTTCTTCTTGTGGTCGGCGGCGCGGAGCGCCTTGGAGTCGGCGCCCTTTGGCATCGCAAGTGGTGCTGGTCTTGGCCTGGTGCCTGGTGGGCGTCTTGGGTTCTCGGCGGGTGTTCGCTCGGGCGCAGACTGCAGAATGAGGCGTTGCCTGTGCTGTTCGCTGGAATCCCCCTGGGACAAGGTGCTTTCCATTTGGGTGTGGGAGGGTATATAATGGGGCCACTTGACAGGGAGCGACCATTGTTTTCTGTGATGTGGTCCACATCATTGGTGTCCGTCACACGCGTGGTGTGTGGCACGTCAAGGACTTAAGTCGCACATCAGTCGTACTTAAGTAGTATGCCAATTGTATTAAAGCAGTACATCTAAATAGGTGGTTCCCAGATCAGATACGACACCGATTCAGTAAGCAGATAGTTAGCAGTAGTTAGAACTACAACAGTGTTCTTAATATAAATCAGTTTAAGGCTAACCCAGAAGTTCGCAAGTCAAGTGGTACGCGGTACCAGATTGGACATGAGGGCTAGGCCTTTGCCAGCTTACAGCAGGACGCCAGGCGTCTGTTGTGGTTAACGCGTTAACGCTTCCTCTGAAGCTAAGGTACGTGTGACCCCGTCACAAGATTCTTTTGTGAACCGGAAGCGGTGAGCCTAAGTACATGCAGTTGTTGCGGCCCCAAGTCTAACTTATTGTATGGATGATGCAGTGTATACCCGTGTGATCGTGTTAGGCCCTGCCACTACGCGAACAACAACATGACGTGCCACCAGATATGGCATATCATGTCGAAGAACTGCGACGAGCGTCCTCCTCCTCGCATCGACCGTGGCATTCAGATGCGAGGACTTGGTAAGAAGCAAAACCGCCGCTCGTCTGCCCAGGAGGATGAAGCGGCCAAAGAAGCTGAAGCAGATGAGACCGCGGCTACGGCGGCTGCGACAGTGGAGGAGGCCGCGGCGACTGTGTTGAACACTACGTCACCGAATCGAGAAAGGACGGAGAATAGCAAGTGAGAACAGCAGTAACGTAGGAGAAGGTTACGTGCTGCATGATTTACAAATCGATGACATGCATATTTGGGCGAGTTCGTTCAGACTTTGTTCGTTTCAAATAAAAGGGACAAAATCAAATACAGTATATACATCATGCTCCTATTTATAAGCCGGCGTCGACGTATTTGACAGCGTAGCTGGTACAAGATGTGAAAACGATCATGGCCGATCAGGTCACCTTCCCGCAGTACATACATTTACATCGTACTTATTACAAGCAACACAAAAATCAATATTAGCCAGGTTTTAATATGTAGTATTTAACAACATGTTAAGCGCCGGGTAAATGGCCAAAAATCACTAAAAATCGCTTGAGGACGGGGATTAAAATTTGAAGTAGTTTTGAAGTTTTTAGCAATTCAAATGTTTGGTGTATCCGTTCATCTCGCCTCGCCAGTACAATACCCCAGAGAGGAGTTCCGGGTACGGTGAAGCCCGTGTGGGGAGACAAAACGAGAGTTGAGCGTCATAAACGAACTGGAAACTACAACGACACAATTCCGTGTTGGAGGAGGTGCTTCAAAGCAAAACGCTCATCCATCACAGTGGCTTCACAGCGAGGACTCGCCGAGTACTTAATAAAGAGATGCAGGTACGCGATCGACTCAGCAAAGGATGTACGTACATTTGTGACGGTCGTAGGACGGAGGAGCGGAGGAGATGACACTTTAGTAGAAGCTAGTAAATTGAGTTGTAATTGAGAGTTTAACATGTCGGGCCAATGAATACAAGGTTATGGTATACATAGTGTGTGTATTCCACCTCTAACTGTTGAGTAGAATTGTAGTCTAGAAGGGAGGTTTGTGTGGTGCACATCGCACCTTCCAATACCTCTCTGGCGAAAGCGCCTCAAACTCACCCGTTCCAAATTTGTCGTGGCCGTGCCGTCGAGCATGCAAGTTCTTCCGCAGCATCCCGTGTCGCGGCCGTGCCGTCGAGCATGCAAGTTCTTCCGCAGCATCCCGTGTCGCCGCCGTACTGTCCAGCAGTTCCAAGCGCACAACTTCTCCGCAGCGTCCCGTGCCGTCGTAGTTGGATGGCTAGAGCGGTAAACTGCGCCACCCGTCTCAACTAGACAGAGCGCTCTTATTTTTATCGTGTAGTACAAGTAAATTGGGACAGAACAGATTTGTATCTAATTTAAATACATTTATTGTCAACCTTCTGTGGGACTATGTTCATACGTGTTTCCACTTCATGCTTTTGCGATGCTGTTGCTGTTGATTTATTTGGTTTGCGAAGATGCTGATACTCATCTCCTTCGCTAGCACTAGCGTTGATGTATTTATCCAGCACTCCGTGCTTCATTTTGCTAGATAGCCGTTCCGACTTTCACCAAGTAGTTCAAAACCAAGTCAACTTCAAGAAACACTTTCAAGGTGGGTTTTCTTTTGTTACGAGTACATCCACCATACATCAATACAGTGCATTGGTTGTCGTTAAGTTTCGGGGACCTGTCCGGCGCCACAGCCAAGCTAGGATGCAGGCTTTGCCTGTATTCCGAAGAGGCCTCGGACTTAATGATGGTTTTTGTTCTTATTTGATTGTAACACTTATTGATTTTGGCTGTGTGTGCTTGTCGTTATTGCAAGAAGTAGTCTGATTCCGTACAGATTTCATAAATCGTAGTATTCTCTGTTCAATGACAGAGGCTGTGTGTGCTTGGCGTACATAGTGGTTGATGTACGTGGGTGACAGCGGCTCTTTGTGGCTTGTCAAAAAAATATAACAGACTTTGTGTTCTTGTTGTACGTGTTAGTGGAATCGTGTGTGTCGTACTTTAAATATTTCATCGTCGACAGAGGCTCTTCGCGACTTGTCAAGCATTCTACAGGTAAAACTCATTGAGAAAAGCCTGTGGCATTTGGAATGTTCTCGTTCGAGGGTGATTTTATCTTTAAGGGAGCTTTGGCTTTTAGGTTGCTTATCGTAGAAGTTGCTGGCTTTGAAATTGCAACAGCGGTCACATTTTGGCTCGTATGATCCTTGTAGTACATGTATTAATTAAGCAAGCTGGCTAATCGCCTTGCTAATATAACTATTGCAATTTCACGGAGTAGCAGCTGCAGCTGCTCATTAGCAGTAATACTTGCTTGTACATATAGTACTTGTGTATGCATGCATTTCATGTGATTGACGATCTTACAGCTTGTACACTTACAAGGGCTTGGCTAGTAGACGGCATTGCCTCACACAGAACATTAGGGTCGGCAGAAGTTCTGCTCTCTCAGAGCTTCAGCTATGTGGTTGACACAGTGGGCAGTGGCTCACAGCACGACATTGCCGGCATTAGCATGGCTTTACACCTTTGCGGCTGGTGCAGATGGGCATCATGGTCTCGATCTCGGCGTTGCCGGATGAGGACGGCATAGTGCGGCGCTACAGCTTTTGACTGGCGCAGTGGGCAACACGGTCTCCTAGCTCGGCAAGTAGTCGACTAGCACGGCATCATTTAACTAGTGCGGCGCCACATCTCAGTGGCTGGCGGAAGGGGGGCATCATGGTCATTTAAGGCAGCATGGCCTCAGAAATACCTTGACACGTGGGAGCATCGCGATGGTCCTCTAGTCAGCGTTGGTCTCATGACCTGTGACGGTCGTAGGGCGCGGAGGAGTGGACTATAAATTGAGTTGTGATTGAGAGTTTAACATGTCGGGCCAGAGCTTCGCTCTGGCCTCCAGTCATACTACGTAATGGATACATTGTGTATGGTACACATAATGTATGAATTCCACCTCTAGCTGTTGAATAGAATTGTAGTCCAGAAGCGAGGTTTGTGTTTCGCACATTGTAAATTGCAACAACATTCAACCGAAATCGTGTTCTGGTCGCTGTACAGGAACGTGTCATCCACGGGGCGAAGAGGTTCTTGCCGGCTGTGTACGTTGAGTAGCATCCAAGGACGAAGCACACCACAACTACGATGACGGCTGGGAACCTCTCCTACAACGGGACTTGGTTCTAGTTCCTAATGAGATAGAAGATAAAAGAAATGGGACGAGGACGCTGCCGTTGAAGTAGCAGAGGTTTAACCACACGTGGCTTGATCTCAAGAGCCCGTTCATGCCAGAATCTGAGGGCTGCCACTAAATAAACTCCTGGTGCTCAAGGTTGTTGCCTGCGCCACCTTCAGCACCTAGTGCTCTTAAGTCGTTGACTTTCTCTTAGGTTATGAGCCCAAAAGGATGAGCATGGACGGTCACAAGGTTGATACCATTCGCTCGCTCAAGTTTGACGGCAAGAACTTCCTTGCGTACAAGGAAGGCCTGAAGGCAGCGTTGTGTGCTCGGAAGCGCTGGAAGATCCTGATCGGAGAGGAGATGAATCCCGAGAAGGACGGCACACCGGCGACGAAGTAAAATCGCAAGGAGTGGCGTGAAAAGGTGTTGTTGCTGAACGACATCCTGACGAATACGCTGGATGACGTGACGCGCGTCCGGCTCTCTCATCTAAACAAACCTCAAGCCAAGTGGGCTGCACTGGTTGATGATTTCGAGAAGAAGTCGTTTGCGGTGGTGTTGTTCAAGCGAAGAGAGCTACTGAATGTGGAGTTTGATCCAGATAGTGAATCAGTTTGCGACCATATCCATCGGGAGGAGGCAATTCGGCAGGTACAAACCTTAATTCACGAGGAAGTGTCAGACAAAGAGATGGTCGCTGCTTTGCTTACTGGATTGGGTGCGAAGTATGAGAGTATGGTCGAAACCTTTGACAACTTGGACGGCTACTCTCTACAGCAAGTGAAGATCAAGTTAACGAGTCGTGACGAGCGCCTCAACCAAGCGAAGGCGGTGACAGAGGCCAATGTCCGTAAGCAAGAGAAGGGCGAAGCTGGCGTTGGTGGATCACAGTTGGGATCTACGCAAGGGACGAGAAGGAGGTTTCGTTCGTGAAGAAGAGGAGAGGTCACGGAGGTGGTGACCGTGGTCAAGCCAAGCGACGACGTGCCGAGATTGACTGCCATAACTGTGGTAAATTAAGGCACTACGCGTACAAATCCCGAGCTCTGAAGAAAGACCAGCAGCAGAGTGGCAAACGGAGTCAAGGACACTCGCAGTGTAACGTCAAAAGCGGCAGAATGATACGACACCTGTGAGGATCTCTCAGGTTACTATAATCCAAGCAAGACCGGCGGAAAGAAGGGCAAACCTGTGAACATGATCGAAGTAGTGTAGGAAATGCCGATGCCGTGTTATACTAGCACAAAAGGTAGAAAATGGATCTGGCAACAGTTTCTCCATCCCGTTTGTGTTGGACAACGCATCTGGCGTGCATATCGGTGGATGCAAAAGGCATAAGTGTCTCTAACGTCTGAGTGCGACACTGTGATGAAGTGGTTCAACAACTCGCGTAAGAAGGCACAGATGAAGAGATTGATCAAATTCGTGATCGTGGATGCGTAGACTAATTCTCGAGTGTTGATAAAAATGAAAGGTCTCTATGTGGAAGGAGCTTCTAACCTGCTATCGCAGAGAAAGTTGTACAACGAGTATGTTTTTTTCGCGCAGACTAGTGAGGACCAGGAGGTGACGACACATACGAACCGAGTGAAGCACATTGCCGGGAAGTTTGACATGGTGGGTGATCTCTATAAAACGACGGTAGAAGTTCCGCGCTCACAGCAGACATTGGTCGTGCTGCAGACCTCTGCTCAGCCTACCAGAAAACTCCGGATGTGGCATCATCGCCTTGCCCATGCCGATTGGCAGGTGATCAAGGACGTGTCATCGAAGGAGATGGTCAAGAGCTGACAAAAGAAGAGAGGTGTGGAAAGGCAGACTGTCTCGATTGAGATATGGCAAAATGAAGAGAATGTCCTTCAAGAAGACGACACCCAAGCGTGCTTCGGTACCGTTCGTCAAGGTATTGATGGATCTGGGCTTTCTTAGTGTACCCACGATGGAGGGTAACAAGGTGAACTTGCTCCTCATCGATGAACGATCAAGATATGAGTGGTTGTATGGGCAGAAAGCGAAGGAGGAAACTGTGAAGCTGAAGTGCTTTCGAGATGAAGTTAGCGCGAAGCACAACAAGCTTGTAAACACGTTCCATTCGGACCAAGGACCTGCGTTTCAGAACCAGGAGGTGATTGCAATGTGTGCTGGTGAGTCAATCAAGTTTCTCGCTCACCCCATACACCTGATGAGGTCTGCCTCATTGAAAAGAGCACAACGTATTGATGAATAAAATCCGCTCCGTGTTGTACAGTTGATGTCTTGCTGGCATGCTGTGGGGAGAAACTTCTCAATGAAACTTATCGGTTGAGAAGATCCAGCGAGCAGTTCGAGTACGGCGGCAGTGGACAACGGGCGACCGACCGAGGAAGGTGGCGCCCATGCGCTCGGCCGTGGTGCAGCGACGACGGACAGCGACGGTGACGGTGCGGAGGCAGACAGCACCAGCATCGACAAGGTGCGCATGGCCGCCAAGCAGATAAAGCAAGCGGCCAAGCGACAGCGAGCGACGAAGGCGGCAAAACGACAGGCGACGAATGGCGAGCGAGAGATAGACGCAGCGGTGGCTGCATTGGACGGCGAACGACGAGAGCGGCGAGAGCTGCAACGCGACGAGGCACGCGCGGGACTCGCACAACGAAGGCAGCAACACGATGGTGGGCACGTGCCCGAGGTCGGCGATGTGGTCAAGGTGCGGCTAGTGCAGCGACGCGGGGCACCAGTAGGCGGTGAAGCGGCGGACGACAACGCTGTGTACGGTGTTCTGGAGGAGGACGGGTTACCAACAGCGACCATGGACGTGGAAGGCGAGTGCCTGCCGGTGAAACTGGACAGCGGGGCTAGATATTCGGTGGCCGGCACCGACTGAATGCTGCGCGGTGAAAAAGCGAGGAGGCCCGCCCCTGTTGACGTTGTGGAAGGCATTGATGGGCTCATACTCGACGTGCTGGGCGTATGGACGGACGTTTACGATGTGGAACGTGTTCGGCCAAGTGGTGACAATTGACGCGTGCATCATCGACGGCTGTACAGACGAGTTTCTCGTCGGTGTAGACTTCTTGCAGCACCATCAAGCAGCGATGGACTTCGAGAAGAACGAGGTGAGATACTGTGAGCTGCAGCAGCAGATGGTCATACCATTTCGGATAGCAGTGGTTCGAAGGTGGCGGCCGTGCGGCTAGTAGAGCTAGCAAGGCTCACGCGTAGTGCAGTAACGCCAGTGGAAGTATCGGTGGCGGCCCCAGACGGCGAGGATGGCATCTTTGTACCCACGATGACATGTGGCTCGGTGATGTTAGCCGCTACCGTGACGACTAGCAGGAATGGAAAGGCGATAGTTCCAGCGATCAATGTGCAGGGTGGCCGTACGAAGCTGCCCAGTGAGAAGGAACTAGGTGTGTGAATCCCTCTCGAGAAGGACCTGCAACTCTTATCGATGAGTGGGGAGCTCGACCACAGTCAGCTGAATGAGTGGCTGAAGGAACTCGGCGACACCGAGACACCCCTCGACAATGAGGATGAGGTGCGCATTGGCGAGGAAGGACCTGGCGCACGAGCATTAGTGATACGGTTGTTACGGGCATACCGCGAGGTGTCCAAGGACAAAGGAGACTGTCCGCCAGAGACGGCACTAGATGTGCAACACCACATTGACACCGTCAACGCAGCGCCTATTATGCAGAAAAGGAGGCGACACGCGCAGATGGAGGACGGCATAATTGAGACTAATGTGACGAAGATGTTGACCGCCGGCGTGATTGAAGAAGGTAACGGGGCATGGGGATTCCCCGTGGTGTTGGTAAGAAAGAAAGACGGCGAAGTGCGCTTCTGTATTGATTACCGAGCTCTCAACAAAATCACGAAGAAGGATGTGTATCCTCTTCCCCGCATAGATGAAACTTTGGAGGCACTAGACGGAGCGAGACTGTTCACTACGCTGGATTTGCGTTCCGGCTACTGGCAGATCGGCATGGCGCCCGCCGACTGTGATAAGACTTCATTCACGACGAAGCAGGGCCTTTATCGCTTCAAAAGGATGCCATTCAGTCTAATTAATGCACCCTCGACGTTTCAGAGGATGATGAACGGTGTATTACGGGGGTTAACCTGGCTCACCTGCCTAGTGTATTTGGATGACATTGTCGTGTTCACTCGTG
The DNA here is from genome assembly GCA_012656075.1 of Phytophthora hibernalis. Lineage (NCBI taxonomy): Eukaryota > Oomycota > Peronosporomycetes > Peronosporales > Peronosporaceae > Phytophthora > Phytophthora hibernalis. The sequence goes on along the minus strand of JAAKBF010000027.1, from coordinate 846,659 downwards.
GAGGGATTGAACGACACGTAGTTGAAGTGGCCACGGTTTTGGAGCGGCTACGAGTTGCGGGTCTGGCGTTAAAGCTCAAGATGTGCGTGTTTGCTACGAGAGCTATGGAGTATCTTGGGCACGAACTGAGTGGCGAAGGTGTTCGACCGGTACAGCGTTTGGTGACGGCGGTGGCAGATTTCCCACGGCCCCGTGATGCAGTAGAAGTTAAGCGTTTTGTACATTTGGCTGGCTACTATCGGAAGTTCATCGAGGCCTTCGGCTCGATAATGGCTCCAATGACTCGCTTGCTGAAGAAGGACCGATTGGGAGTGGACGGAAGCACCAGAGTTCGCGTTCGAACGCGTCAAGGCGGCGCTGACAACTAAGCCCTTTCTCGTCTACCCAGAATTTGCTCTCCCTTTTCGTTTAGTGACGGCCACGAGTAAGACTGGCCTGGGTGCTTGCCTGATGCAAGACCAGGGGCAGGGCTGGTAACCGATTGCCTATGCTAGCCAAGTCTACAGCAGCGCAGAATCGAATTATTCGATCACCGAATTGGAGTGCTTGGCAGTAGTGTGGAGTGTGAAGTTGTTCCGCCCCTTTTTGTATGGACGACGCTTTGCATCATTACTGACCATTCGGCGCTCAAATGGTTGATGACCAAATCTTGCGGGTAGACTGCACCGCTGGTCGCTAACCCTGCAGGAATATGAATTTGAGATCGAGTATAGACCCGGCACGACGAATGTGGTCACAGATGCCTTATCCCGGGCACTGGCGGCAGTACGAGCAGCAGTGGGCAGGGCTTTCGAGGAGGACATCGGCGACCCGAACGGCCGACAAGACGAAAATTGATGACGACGAGCCCTCGGAGAGGCTCACAGTTGTGCACGGCGGTCAGGACGAGGCGGCAGTTGCCACCGCAACTGGCCAGATACGAGAAGTGGCGCCTGTGGTACGAGATAGCAGCCGCGACGCTGCACGAGCCACGGTGAAGGCCACGACGGGACCGGACGGAGTGGTGGGCGTGGCAGTGACGCCAGCCGACGAAGATACGCGAACAGGGAAGCCAACGAACGGCGCGCGATGGCCAACGGACCGACCCCTGACGCGGCTCGCCAAGCGGCGACTGAAAGAGGCGGCAGCAGCGGCGCTGGAAACGGCCGGCAGCCCACGGCAGCCTGCACGCGAGACGACAGCAGATGGAGGCGATCATCAACGCCCGGCTAGGGGTGGGAATGCGGCGACGCATCCCCCAGTCGCGGGAGAGGAAGTACCAGCGACAACTGCGAAGGAAGCTACGGCAGAAGCGCGTACGGAGGGCACTCTGGCACCTACGCCAGCTACGACGGAAGAAGCGACACCGGGTCTGGCACTGGGCGTTGCCGAGCCCTCGCCGAGCCTGGGCAGTGCGGTGCCGGCGGTACGAGCAGGTGGACGAGCGAAGACGGAAACGAGTGAGTCGCGAGTGGCAGGAGCGCCACCGACAACGGCTATTCCCGCAGTTGGACGAGCCGCGACAACCGGTCGAAGGACAGTGACGGCGCTTGCGGTGGCAAAGCGGCGACCAGCGGTAACGAGCAACGCGACTGGACGAAGCGCGGCACTCAGAACAACTGCGACCACGACAACGGCGCCAAGGACGAGCGGAGCGACGTCAGCAGTGCGAACTGCAGTTAACGAACAAGGCACAGGGGCAGGACGACAGACATCAGTCGGGACGACGACGGCGGCAACCGAAGCGGTGACGAGAGCAGTGGGTGCGACGACGGCGGCAACCGAAGCGGCGACGAGAGCAGTGGGTGCGACGACGGCGGCAACCGAAGCGGCGACGAGAGCAGTGGGTGCGACGACAGCGGCAACCGAAGCGGCGACGAGAGCAGTGGGTGCGACGACGGCGGCGCTTACACGACAGCCGCCGAATGCGCATTCCCGGTCCAAGGCCACGGCGACAGCGGCAGCAACGGACGATGTGATGCACGTGTGGCACGACCATGATGATCACAGGCGCACGCGGCAAGCAACCACGGAAAGCAGGACGAACGAAGGACGCGAGCACGACGCGGGCAATTCCGAGGCCAACCAAGAAGCAGAAGATTGGGCAGGCGATCAGCGCAGCGAACGAGTCGACGGGCGGAGTGGCGACTCCGGCAAACAAGCAACCGGCAGGACCAGCACCGGCGAGAACTACGACGCTGGACGAGGGTGACGACTTGGTGCCGGCAGACTCGACGCTGCAAGTAACAAATACAGAAATAGTGGCGGCGCAGCAGCACAGTAAGTTGGTGCGGCGGCTGCTGAAGGACGGCGTGTACCGCGACATGCCCGTAGAGAGCACGTACGGGTTGGTACACCGCACGGCAAGCGAGTGTTGCTACCCCCGGCGTTGTGGGCGGTGGTATTTAAAGCGATGCACGGTTTGTTGTGGGCGGGCCATTTGCGCGGGCCGCACACATACGGACGGGTGACGCAGCTGTACTGGTGGTCCCGCCTGCTTCGAGAAGTAAATCAGTGGGTGCATGGGTGTCAGGAGTGCGGCAGCCGGAAGGCTCGGCCGCGCGAGGTGATTCCGCCCCTGCGCAGCCTGCGTGGTGGCGATGTCGGTGACAGATGGGCGTTGGACGTGGCTGGCCCCTTTCATGTGGCTGACGGCGGAGAGCGCTACGTCATTGCGGCGTAGAATACGTGACGAGATATGCTGTGGCAAAGTGCGTCACACAGCATACTGCTGAGAGCGTCGCGTCTTTTCTGATGGAGGACGTGGTGCTTAAGTTTGGTGCCTTCCGGGAGATTTTGACTGACGGGGCCCCTGAGATGGTCGGTAAAGTGATTGAGCAGCTGGTGGTCTTGCTGCAAGCGGAGCAGACCAACCCCGTGCCATACCGACCGCAGATGATCGGTTTGGTTGAAAGATTTCACCGTTCATGGAAAGATTGCGTTGCCACGTTTATGACAAGCAATGCACAGAACGACTGGAACCTCTGGGTGAAATTTGCTGTTTATGCGTACAACTCGTCTCGGCACTCGACCGTAGCCCTGACCCCGAACGAGCTGGTGATGGGCAAGCGATTGAGGGCGCCGAACGAGCTGCTGAAAAGAACGGCGGTGGCGGAGGCTGGTGAATTGATGCAATACCATGAGAACTTGTTGACGGCGATTCAACGCAGCCATGCATGTGCGGAAAAGGCTAGGATTAACAAGCAGCCGCGTCAGGCGCGCTACTACAACCGGAGGGTGCGTCAAAAGCGGACGTTTGCTGTTGGTGACCGCGTCTGGGTGTTCAACCCGCCGCGCGGGCCAAAAGCAACTAAGTTTATCCACCAATGGATGGGCCCAATGCGCATTGTTGAGTCCGCTGGGAACGAGAACTTCGTACTTCAGCGCGAGGATCAGAACGAAGCGCCGGAGATGATGATAGTCCACGTGTCATTTCTGGTGAGCTATCACCACCCGAAGTCTCTACTGGGGCAGGTAGCAGAGGACTTGTGTGTGCAGTTAGACGAAGAGGATGCAGACGAAGGTGCAGGCAGCGATGGCACGCAGTCAAGAGCGCCTGTACGCGCAGCGACTGCGGCTCGCCCGGCAGCTTCGGCAGGAGCAGCTGCGAAACGACGAAGAGGAGCAACGAGCAGTCAGAGGGCAACCCTCAACACGGGTGGCAAGCTGGTGGAGACCAGACGTCGCAAACGACGTAATCAGGCTGGGCAGTATGTTGTTGAGTACGAGCTCAGACCCGCGGACGACGAACGGAACGAACGGTGGCGGACGGGAGTGGGTATCGATCAGCAAATACGACCGCCTGCTGCAGAGCGGTAGGGTCGTGGAAGACCCCACTGGAGAGAAAGTCGTGTAACAGGTCTGGCACGTTGGCGCCCCCACGCCACACGCACTACAGGACGACGAGGATGGGCTACGGGCAATGACGGACGATCTGGACGAATGATGGCACGCGGCTGGCACGACTGACTGATACATGTTGAAGTACCTCCGGCGAGCGGCCGGCACGCAAGTGAGACCGCTGGGTCTGCGCTTTGGACGGCTGGGCGGATGATGAACGGAGCACTCACTTTCGAAGTGGCGTTGGAGAACGCAAGCGGCTGGTAACGACTGCGAATTGGACGAGCGAGCGGGCGGACGACTGCTGTTGCCTACGCTACGTACTGGTGAACGACGGCAAGGAGCTGGTGCAGGACAGGCGTGTTGTCCAAGTCCGCTGACAGTTGCGACGTAAGGGTAGGCGCCTGAGGTGTATCGACCCGAGTGACCAAGCGGGCGTTGACTGGCAACTGGCCGGAGTTGGACGAGTGCAAGGGCGACGAGTAGGAAGACAGTAGTCGTGCGTACGTTTGTATTGCATTTAAAGGACGTTAAATAAAGTAGGTGCTGCTGTCAGTCGGGCACACACCGGCGCAGTGAATCGGCGTTGTCCACTGACGGCCAGACGGACTTTGGCGCAATCGGCACCGTGTCGACCAACCCCGACTACAGAAGACACGTTGCAATGAGATAATGGCCGCCTTCAAATGCAACCATGACGTACAAGTTTTGCTGGGCAGCAAGGATTCCGCCGACCGAATCCATTACTGTACGAAGTACGTGATGAAACAACAGAAACGCTTAGATTCGGACTTGCAGCATTCCGAAGACATCAACAGAGAGAAGAAGTAGCTGCATCGATTGATACGATTGGCACTGCAGATGCTCTAGCTAGGTCTAGAAAACGCGTCGCTTCAATGGTCTACACGATGACCAACAGGCATGAAATTGCTGGACCACTGGCAGCACTATACCGCGATAGAGGTATAGTGCTGCCAGTGGTCCAGCTTCTCGGCTCGTGCTGCTACGATAGTTCAGGATGTACGTTTCTACCGCTTCGAGATATGATTCACCAGCTCTGTTCAACTGAGGAATATTCTTGTGAACTCGTTAGCGACAAGTGAGACTCTGCGGACTATGTGTCCTCTCGATATCTGGCTGTTTCATTCCTGGACGACTATATCTATCGGTCTGACGATTTAAATGGCGTCTACATCTATGAATTTGCGGTGCGGTATTTCCGTAAGAAAGATGAGCATGCTCTGTCTTCCAACTTGCCATTCAAGGCTCCACATCCACTTTCTCGCATTCACAGCATTGGCAAGCAGCGCAAGGAAGCTGTTCCAGTCGTCCAAAGGTTTCGTATTCCGTTTCTTGATGAGAACTCTCCTGATGAAGTTCGCCACAAACATGCAATCCTTTCACTTGTGCTCTGCTGTTTCGATCGCTTTCAGACTTAATTGGTGCCTCGCCCGTAGCGGGTGAACAATGACTAAATTCTTTCAAAGAATGTGAACCCATTCGCTATGATTTCGTTAGAATAATTATGAACCATATTGACGACGACTACTGCGGAATAGATCGAGCCAAATTTCAGAATGAAGACATACAAGCAGCTCAAGTTAGCTGTAATGGTGTTGACGAGAGCAGCAGTGATGACGATTCGTTATTTTGTGGCGATGAGTTCGACGGCGAAGAAGATGAGTTGGGAAGTTTTGAAGACAGCGGCGATTTCATCAATCCGTGGCTAGAAGTTGAGAATAAAAATGGTGTTCCCCTGGACAGCCAAGGCCTCCATCCTGCAATATGTCCTACAGCAGCCACTCCGGATGGTCGTATTGCAAGAAATTTTGACGTGTTTCAGACCCATAACATGCTGCTGGGAAGTGCTCAAAGCACAATTGCACACCAGCATTCCGCCGGGCGGGATAACTTTCCATTTATTCCTTACATGCGAAAGTGGGTTCAAAATGCAAATACCGACTGTAGTCTGCGTGAGCCAGCAGCCACAGCTGAGAACCAAGCATGCGACACTAGCGTTGAACGTTTTTGGGGAGCACTGCAGGATGACGCAATGATGTGGAGCCCACATCATATTGTCAAACCATAAAATATGCGACTATCGCTGATAGTCTCTAGAGGATTCACGCTCAACGAAAAGCAGCATTACGCATTCCGGCATATTTGAACGGCGTTATTGAAGCGGTGGCGAAAGAAATGTTGAGGATATGGTATATCTCAATAAAAATTTTAACGCGGCCCTGGAAAGCGACCAGCTCCGAATGTTCTTGGGTGGTGGGGAGGGACGGGAAAAAGTCGTGTACTTGATGCAGTTCAATCGTTATGCGCAAGCTGGAAGCGCCCAGGTTGTCTTGTTAAGACGGCTCTAACAGGCAAGGCTGCAACAGTGATAGGTGGCCGAACCTTAGCCAGCCTAATGATCCAACTGAAGAGGAAACGCAATGCCTCCTCTGCAATTTGTATTGATATTATTGTGATCGATGAAGTGTCGATGATGAGAAAATCGTAACTTGCGCAACTTGACAAGTTATTGCGCGCAGCGAAGCGAGTTGCCGATGTTGCATTTGGTGGGGTTCACGTGGTTCTGGTTGGTGATTTTTGCAGTTGTCTCCCGTCGGAGGAGAGCCGCTTTACAAAGCCCCGGGCTTAGATGGAATCCAACAGCAAATGAGCTGACTGGCTACCTTTTGTGGTTATTGTTCACTGATGTGGTCGTTCTAGAGGAATGGGGATTTCGTGCAGATCCAGACTGGGGCCGAGGGTGCGGGTTTGCTCGGCAGGGAGTGTGGCTACCAGACTTTGTTGATATTATCAATTCTCGGATGGTCGGGAATCGAGCCACAGCGTTTCCCGATTGGAGTCCTGGTAGTACGGTATCTACCTTTGCACCTGACAACACAACGCGTCTTTCAATTAATAATTTTTTCATTTCGCCTGCAGCCAAACTGCTACCACATGGAGAATATCCTATTCGCGTGGTTGCAAACTTTAAAGACAAACTATCCAAGCTAGGATCATCCGAAGTGAAAATGGTGATGGCACTTCCTGATTCTAAGTTCGACAGGATGGCTCCGTACTTATGGTGATGGCACTTCCTGATTCTATGTTCGACAGGATGGCTCCGTAAGTGTGCCCCCTCCTGCAGTGATTGTCCGCATTCCACGAGGATCGTCAGCCACATCAATGCACGGATGGACAGACTCGAATCTTTTTCCTCTGTTTTCGAATGATCGCCCATTCAATCTCTTTGATATCAAATTGGCTCCATCCAGAAGCGGTATCCCTCGATCCCTCTCTGTTCAGGTCGAACAGTTTCCTTTGGTGTGCACTGAGTCATCAACGGTTTATAAAGTACAAGGAGAGACTCTAAGTGACATGGTGGTGACGGAGTGGAGGTCTGAAAACCGCGTGACCAACAAGAGACAACAACCATATCTTCTAGTTTCACGTGTTACATCGCGGGAGGCGTTTAGGACGCTGCAACAGATATAATCAAGTAGGCACGACCTCCGATCGAAAGTCTGGATGAGGAACAGCGGCTGCAGCATATCAGTGCTAGAACGTTAGGAATGCTGATGAGGTGAACGATGAATACAAAACAGTTAAGGTCAGTTATTGCCGTGCATCCTCTTTCATTCTGGTTGTTATACGTACTCGTGACTTTTTAGATTTTAGCATGAATTAATTCTCTAGTTTGTCTGGTCTGGTAATGTTGGCTCGAAATTGAGACGTTCGTGAGCAGCTAAAAGACCGAGTAGCGCTGCTCGCTCTGGTAGTCCGGCACGAGGTTCTACAGGGCGTTATACGCCAGCAGCCTTCTATTGTAAATGATGGTTGACATGAACATAGCCAGCGAAGCCTGCCACACGTGGACAGAAGCCCCTATTGCTGCTAGTAGCAGAACACGTCCAGCACGATGTAGATGACGCTCTCCTCGTGATAAACCCGTCTCTTCGATAACCTCGTCAATTCGATGCGCCACCGGAACACGCGGATACAATACTGTCATGATGTTTCACCTGTCCTCTTTCAGATTTACCAATACTGGAGTCATGTTTTTCAGTTTGCTTGTCATGAAAAAGTGATATCTTCCATTCAAAGTGCAGCCTCAACGATAATGCTATAACATTGATGAATTAGTAAATAACACTCAAATATAAGGCCACTTAACCGCCGCCATGATGAATTGATCACTAACGCGTGGATTTGGATATTCCGAATGATGGCAGCTACGCAGCTCCCAGCAAAGAACAGGGGGTGGGGCGGGCTCTACTCGCTATACCAACTGGCAGGCCTCGGAAAATACAGTAACATACTGAATTGCTTCGAGGCTGTTAACGCAATAACGATGGCAATACAAGGACAAACAATAATAAGTACGGCGCAATTATTGACAATTCCTCCATTAACAGCTCTAAGTGTCAACGACAAGCCATTCAGCCATGACACGTACCTATAACAGGCTGGTGACATCCCACATTGCCTTGTTAGCGCGCAGGAAGATCAGCATCTCGAAATTCGCAGGAAACAAGCTGCTACATTGCAGTGTGAGCACCCATCTGCACTCCGAAAATAGACGTTCGCAGGCGTTAGACGTCGGAGGAACTAGCGTTGCCAGACCGGCGTACGGCATTCGCTCACCGTGACGCCTCTTGGACCCGCCTTGGTTGATGATCTGCGCCGCGTAGTCACCTTCGCGCTCCTTGCGCTTGCTGCCACTAGCGCGCGCTTGCTCGACCACTCGGGGGCGCTCAAGACGCTTCAGCGCGGCAGCTTCCGTCGGCGACGGGTTCTCACCAGATGCCAGCCTGACCAAGCCTTTCTCCAAAGCGGCAGAGTGTACAATTTTAGATGTCGGTTTCAGGTACTTACCCATAATTGGGTAGTTAGCCACAACCGCAGGCGCACCTCGCTCATCGTCGTCGTCTCGCACTGCAAACGCTTGCACACGCTGTCATGCTTGCGCAGATGACGCAGCACATCCCCCAGCTTCTTGTTCTCACTACTAGTTGGCACGAAGTCCTCCACCGCCTCCACAAGCCGAATGTGCGGCCGCAGCTCCATGCAGCGCTCTAGCATCTCGTAGGTCGACGATCACCGCGTCACGTTGCGCTTCTTGGCCCGAAGAGGAGTGAGCTTGTACAGCTCAGCAGCGTTGTTGGGCTGGCGAAGCTGAGACATGAGGTTGTTAACCTTTTGTAACAGCAGGTCGTGTTCGATTAGGAACGTGTTAACCACCAGGTTAAACCGGTGTGAGGCGCAACCGACCAATGGGACGCCGAGCTTTGTGGCTATGCTGCGGTTGGTGTTACAGTTATCAGCCACGATAAACTGCACCATATCAACCCTCTTGTTATAAACGGCTAACACGTTACGGAAAGGCTCAATATGAGCATCCGCATCCTGGCTCCCATCGTCCAGGGGCGACAGCGCCAGCAACGTGCGTTGGAGTCGACCTCCAACAACATAGAGAGCGTAGACGCCGATGAAGTGCATGGTCAAGTGGCTCCAGCCGTCGAACAGTAACCCGAAGAGGATGCCCATCTCCTCGGTGATTACGACCCCAGCTTCTTCGTCACCGCAATCATGTCAGCCTTGAGCGCCTTGGAGTTGGTTGGGAGCCACTTGGACATGGACCTGGTCCTCTCGTCGTCCACCTCGCACAGCGGCATGCTCCGCTCGACAACCCACCGCAACCAGTAGAAGCGATGGGTTGTTTCCTCCGAAACGAAGCCAAATGCTTGGAGGGGCTGCTCGGTTCCGCGGTGATGGGCGGCGAACTGCTCGCGAAAGTCCTCGTGGCGGCTTGCCAGGTGCGAGATCAGATTGGAGTAGCCCGTTCGGGGCAGCTGCTTCCGGTCCGCGCCACATAGCTTGCACCGATGACTGCCTTGGTCTTGAGGCTCGAAGAAAAAGCGCAGAGGTCTCTGTTTGCAACCATAGTTGTAGATTTTAAAGTGAGACCACAGTATTACTCCAAAGGACAGCTAGCCACAAGCTCAACAAACGTTGGGAGCCACTCACCATACTCTAATGATGTCCCCTGTCTTTAATTGACACCAGGGCCAGTGGAAGTTGACCGCAAAGTGAACCGGGCTTTTTGAACCGGCCTGCCTCCTATTGTACATAATTGTACATGTATTGCCATTATTGCGTCAATTAATTATTTTATTGGTTTGAGACTGAGCCAATAATCTAAATTACAATACAAAAAATACAGTAATATCAATTCCGCAATCCTTTTTCCCGAGGTCTGCCAACTGCCTACTTATCAAATGCTAGCCGCATCAGCTTCAAAACTAAACCATATCAATACTAGGTGGATAACAACCCATCTGCACAAACCTGTGGCCGGAGCCAACTGGAGTACTTCTGGTGGCCCTCTTCGACAGCAATGACAAGAAATTTTGAAAATCGAAAGCGGTTTTCATTGAATGTGGGTGTTTACACGATACGAGAGAAATGATGGTATTCAGTAGGCTTTCAATAGCACAATTAGCGTCAATGCTCCATGATTCCCCAGCATCGAGCGTTCGAGGCCAAACCCGTAGGTTGGGAGACACGGTGTTTGGGCCCTTGGTCTGCGGAAGAAGAAGCCGTGGAACCGATGCAAATTCTTGCGTAACGATGTCGTTCCGCTACCGATGAACGGGCAGCTGTACACGTAGCAGAAGAGATCGTCAATCGCGGAAACATCGTCGATGAGAGGAACCGCTCGGGGATGGTCTTGACCAACGTTACGCTGATAAAACGGCGTGTCCAGATACCCGTGCACAAAGAGGTTACTCGTAGTGTAACCCGCCGGCGCGTACATGAAGTCGCCACGCATCATGAGCATGTCGCCCTTATTCAGAAGAAGCAGCTCGGCGTTGGATCGAAGAGCGACAATACGGTTCCATCCGTATCCGTAGATCACGGTATCGTCTTGAGTGGCCACTAGCAGCGAGAGCTTAGGTTCGCGGTGCCATTAGCAGCGACGGCAGGTTGAAAATTGCGCCGAACGGGTTGATCGAGAGCCCCCGCAATGGTGCGTAAAACGCTCCATTCCGTTATGGCCACATGGGGAGAGCGTCATGTATTGGTGGCCATCAAGATGAGGCTCAATGCATCTGGCAGTCTTGCCCGAAGCCGTTGAAGACCGAAGGCTTCACCGTTCCAAGTGCCATTGTTCCAGTCCAGATCATCGTGACGCGCAGCATCACGGAGGTTATCCACCGTCTCGTCGGACACGGCGTTGTTAGGCTTGGCTGTTTTGCTGTATATGACCCTCACTTGACACTTACTAACATAAACTTTACAGTTAGTTTCATGAAATAGTGTATATAAGGTATGAGGGTTTATGATTACCCCTGTAACCAGTGCACAAAGCGGTAAACAATACTAGGCTGTGAGGAACGCGGCCGCCGAGCAGATAAATCACTTGCACAGCCGAAGCGTACGCTAACGTTACCACCAAGAAATAGTCCAGGAATGTAATTTTTCTATCACGAATGAGCAGGAAACTATTCGGTTTGCAGAGTTCCGAGTCTCTGAAAACAATTCTGGGAGGCTACAGATCTTCTCGATGTTACCTTGATTTGCGGCCACTGGCATGTTTACGATTTTTACAAGACACTTATTATGCTTTTCACCTAATTTGGCTAAACGGCCCGAAAAACTATGTGTAAATCGGAGGGGTAGGTATTTGTTGCGGATGATTAGCAGCTCCACAGTACCGAATAATAGAAGAACAATTATAGACAATCAGGTGGTGCAATACAAAAGAAGACTTTGTTTAAAAACCCGGAGCCTTAGCTGATTTAAAAACTATACATTTGCGGATTGAAGTCTGGAATGGCGGCAATCTCTCTGCCATTCAAGCACTCGCTGCAAAACCGACGGGATAATCGGACAAAAGTAGAAGACGCAATGTACTCGGCCGACATCAAGTGGAGGGGCGTGGTTCTTATGTTTGCATACAACATCGACATCTCAACTGTCTCAACTATTCTCGGCGTTTCGGAACGCAGCATAAGTCGCTGGTACCTTGATTTTAAGAGGACGGGGAATGTTTTGAATGAGGCTACACGAAACAGAACATCGCGTTGGCCAGAGTCTGTGCAATTTTGTGCGCGAGTATGTCGACCATCACCCGTGTTTTTACTTCGAAGAACTGCGGAAAGAACTACAAGCTACGTTTGACGCCAGCATCAGCTCGACCGACGCAACAATATGCCGCGCGCTGTGATTTGATTTGGGACTGACCCGCAAGGTATTGACCAAGAGAGCCAAAGAGAGTGTTCGAGGGAACGTCAAGAATATATAAATCGTTTGCTCCCGTTCTACAGCGGCTCCGAGCAACTTGTCTTCGTCGACGAAACTTCGAAAGATGGGAGGTACGTTATCATATTTTGAAATGTGCAAGATCAAAATCAGCACGGTAATGTTATTTATTATTTTTGTTTTAGGTCTGTACTACGTAGGTATGGATGGTCAGCTAGAAACACCCCGCACATGTCGTCCTTCCATTTAGCCGTGGAGAACGCGTCTCGTTACTTGCTGCTGTTGATGTAAACGGGTTCTTTGGTTGGGGATAACTGACGGAACATTCACACGAGCCAACTTCCACGACGTTTTCAAGACCAAAATCGCGCCATTTCTGAATCCATGGCCACTACCGAGGTCGATAGTGGTCATGGATAATGCAAAGATACACATGTACGAGGAGCTGCAGGCTTTGGTGCATGTCACGGGAGCGTTGCTGTTGTTTCTTCCACCGTATTCACCGGATCTCAACCTAATCGAAGTCTCGTTCTCGCTCCTAAAAAGATGGATCCAAAGCCATGCCAACATGGCGTTTCAGGCGAACCCAGTTGCAGTGATGAAGGTTGCCCTTTACTATTGTACTCGACAGAAAGAATCGGTGGGTCTAAACTTGTACAAGCACTGCGGATATCATTCGCATAAACTTCAAATACAAGTTAGTTAGCTAGATGATCTAATGTCACACCTTCATCGACCTGAGCTCCCTCGTTTGTATCTGGTAATGCATGATCAGTGTCTGTCATGTTGTGCGCTGGATCTGGTGTATCCACAGTAATTGGCCCTCGGAACGGTGGGTACAAACTATACGGAGGCAAGCCCAGTGCTAGCCGCAAGTCAGGGTTGTTAACGCGCAACGGAACCGGGACACCCTGTATCTGCACGCGAATAGTTTGATATGATTCATCGGCTTGTTGTTGTGTTGATGACATCTCGGCGCTCATGCGCTCCTCTTGTTGATCTATGTGCATAATTTGCTGAAATGTCTTGCACCCTGGGGTAGCTCAATCGGACTTCCTTCAGGTAGCCTCGCCTGTGCGATTGCCATATAATTCTGGGTTGCTTGGCCGCTTGGAACACCTTGTTCATTTCAGCGCCCGTCGCATCTTCGTCGTTTCCTCTGTCGTGTCCTTCTGAACAAGGGCAGCCGCCACATCCATCAGGATCTCAATCCAACGTATCCTCGCCGGCCTGTTGGTACATTCGTCGACGCGAGGCTGTTTGCCTCGGCCTCCACTCCCTCCTTTACGCTCCTTTCGTTTTGTTATGCGAAAACTTGCAGCGTGTCTATCCCTTGTTTTAACTGGCACACATCGTTTTTAAGATGCAGGAATAGGACAACTGAAGTCCGATTTTGGTGCAAAATCGGACGGTATTTTAAATGCAAAGCACAATACTAACTGTAAAAACATGTACAGTTAGCTATACTGTAAGCGTACACGGCCCACCCTAGGCGTTGTAAAGGATGATAAATTCTCTCTCGATCAACTCTTGGCGGGCGTTCATCGCCAACGACGGGGGTGCGTCGGGGTGGGAGAGATTATGCTGGCCTTGTCAAAATTGATAATGATCGCATATCCTTTGCATAAGCGTCCAGCATATCGAATTTATCAGTACTTTTAAGCCCGAGTCGGCGGTTTATCACAAGCTATGGTTGCATACGGTGGTCTAGTGAAAGCCTGTTGTAATTCAATATGTAGCGTTTAATGCCAACTTCTACGAGGCTCAGACTTGTTGAAGTTGATAGGTTTAACTTCTAAAAATTAAGGTTCGAAAAGTGACGATGAGTAGGCTGATTGGCTGATTCAGTGAGGACAACTTGACTTTCCTGACTGCTGTTGCATGTACAGTGTATGGGCTTGGCCTCGTTCTTCGGTTACAACGTGGCATAAGCGAACCACGGTGATTCCCATAACTGGAGAAGTCGCCATCTTGGGCTTTACCTTGGGTGCGAGGACCCGCACGAAGATCATACCTAGGGTGGGGTCTCGCAGCTGCAGCACGAAGTCACTAGTTGGTCTTTACCTCGGATGCGAGGGCCAGCACGACAAGCACACCTAGGATTGGCTTCAACGGTTCGTTTAGTATTGTGAATCTCTGAATTAATCTGAGAAAGGATTGGTGCTGTGTTTCCTGTGTGTCGTGTTTAAAAATGCATTTTACTGAGCATGCGCACGCCAAGACACTTCACCCATCGGTTCATTTGTGGGCATCGATCTTTTGCATACTCGGGGTCCCCGAGTCGGGGATGTAAAGAATTGTTCGACACGTGCAGATCTGCACTCGTGCTACTTGCAGCATTTTGTCTGGCTTCAACGCGGTACACTCATATGCAATGGGCAGTAGTTTAGTCAGGAACGTCAGGCCATCATCATTGAGCTTGCAGGGCCATCCCTAAAGAAAACGGATGCACAATCCATCTGCCCAGCTGGTGTTGATATGTACTCATGCATATCAAATGCCGTCGTCCGTCAAATATGCGCTTCAACTTCACTTTCACAACTCAATCTGCGAAATGGTTGGAAAGGGCCATCTCTCCAAGATCTCTAGCCCAATCCGAGCGATGATAAGTTACTGCACGATTGGTGCCGCCTTCGAGTAACAAAGGCACTGTTACCGAGGGAAAGAACCGCTCACTCCATATCAACGCATGAGGGAGCTACTTTCATCGCGCACTGACGGAGCTGGAGCTCGGGAAATCTCGACTGTGAATGGTAAGACTTGAAAAACGATGGGTTTCCAATGTGACGTTATTAATAATGCTAACTTTGCGCACCACTTTGTGATTAGACCTGCAGATCTATCTACAGGAAAACCCAATCCCCGAGCCCATTCTGATCCGCATGAAATTGGTATGGGTGTCGGACCACCAGTACAAGCAGTGGAAGTTTGTTCGCCTGCATTGCATCGATGCTAGCTCACCTGAGCCGCTAAGTGATTTGCTAGAGGTGCGGGCGATTGTCAAAACGTGAGTAATGACATCATATGTTTCTAAAATGTATTGGCGTTTTGTGGACAGGTCTTCCGAGATCAATACTCAGCCAACGCACAAGCTATCGACTCGCTACTTTTCACGGCCACTTCCTGGACTGTCACCTCGGACGACAGCAAGCTACCTCCACCGGGTAGCATCGTACGGATCACCAGCTACTCCAACCTCGGGCTCTTCCGCGAGAAGCAATGCCAAGCTACCGTTCGGCTGGCAAATTTAACGTGGGTGTAAGCTGGGTTTCCAGAGTCGTCCGCACTTCAATTTCCTGCTGCATTTTAATTGGCCAAAACTAACTCCATTTATACCTTGCACTTTGCCCGCCCTTTGCATGATTGCCGTGATTTACGGTATCACTTCATTATCCAACTCGCGCTCCAGAAGAACAAGTCTGATCCAGTACGGAGTACATTAAGCTACATGTAATGGAAGGAAGTATACGCTGACTGACTGTGACAATGTAGATGCCTTAAAAGCGAGGGTCGTGTAACTACAGCTATGCCGAACAGATTCACCTCATCTCGGTGATCGGACGCATTCTACCGGTTAAACAGCGGGACTGGGACGCCGTGGCAAGTTGCCACTGGCAACCCACTACAACGCCGAGGTAACTTCGCGGAAGCGGGTTCGCGATATCGTGATCCTAAAGCGTAAGTTCAACAGCCTCTCGAGGGCGTAAGAGCGTGCATCCGAATCGAACCGGACAACGCTGCAAACGTTGGCTCATGAAGTGAAGCGCCAAGTCGACGAGCGCGCGTGTCGACAGAACCCCGCGAAAGCCGTCCACCACAATCGTCATCTAGCCTTATCTGCCTGGAACCCGAGTGGACTCCGCCGCGGAGTGGCGCCGATGTTGATGGGGGATTCGCGAGAGGGGCATATCACTGATATTATCAGAGAGGTTGCAAACCTGACAATGCTGCTGTCAGCTGCGGCTCCACGGATACATCAGAAGACACACACGTTGCAGCTGCGCTTTTGAACCAAAGCAGCGTACAGAGCAGTGAAGGCCACTCCGACGCGACTCCTGACATTGTCAGGGTCGCGATGCACCGTTGTCAGTGACAACGGTGCATCGCGTCACAGAGAAGTCTTCTCTAGCGTGATGAGTTGGGATTGTGCCCGAGAACTTCGTGCGCTAGAACGGCAGATTGACCGTTTGCAGGAATCGGTGATACGAGAACTAAAAACCATGTTGGAGCTGGAGCGCAGCGAGAAGAAGCGCGAGTGAGAGCTAGCTATGCATTCCTCCCGTGGATTCAGCGACAGCTACAAGAGTGTGTGTTGACTTTGTTAAAGCGAGTTTGATCGCACAACTAAATGCAATCCGAAGTAAACGTTTGAAAGCAATTAATCGCAACCTTTATTTATACAAGAAGCTTTGTGCTTTCTCGTCAAACGTTTCTTTTCTTTATATGAAGAATAGCCAGTTAACAACTTGTTATCATTTTTGCCATTCTATGAAATTGTGGGTGGGACCTCGCAAAATCGCCCAAAGGGTGGATACTAGACAGGGCGAGACCTCGCAAAATCGCCCAAAGGGTGGATACTCGACTGGGCGAGACCTCGCAAAAGAGCCCAAAAGAGTGGGTGTTCAAACGATACACGCCCCAGATTGAAGCTGAAATGAGAGAGGTATGCCACTGCCGCATCAAAAGCACGGGCTATCTTCCGACTCATTTTCGTTCTTCTCTTGGTGAGCACACTGCCGACATTGACATGAGTATAGTACGTTGATCCTGACTGTGTTTTATAAAAATGCGCAAGACTTGGTGCTACGAGCAGCGGAGAGCGAGAACAAGGGTTGGCGCCCAGCATGTGCCCGTTTGCGCTTCTGGTTCTGTAGTTGCGTGATGGTGGTGGTTTCTTGATGGTTGTGCTGTATTAGCAACCATTCTGTCATCGCAAAGGTAGAGCAACGGCAAGGGCGACGACCAACCCAGCTCGGTATCGCTGTGCTATGAAGTCTTGCTCACGTTTTCACATTATCTGGCAGCGCACAGGCACTCGGATTTGAAGGTGGAGACTTATATTTTATCGTTTGCCTGTTCAGTCATTTCTCATCAACTTCTCGTTGCTTGTCAGGCCCCTGTGGGTTATGCCTGGCCGTGGCAAGGGCGCTAAAGGACTCGGTAAAGGAGGCGGTAAGCGGCATCGCTACATCTTGCGAGACAATGCGTTGGGCATTTCAAGGTCGTCCATTCGGAAGTTAGCTCAGCGCGCAGGTGTTATTCGGATGTCAGCCCTCGTTTACGATGAAACCCGTGCGGTGCTGAAAGTGTTCGTCCAAAACCTCGTTCGAGACGCTTACACTTACACCGAACATGCCCACCGTTAGACGATTACAACGATGGACGTTCTGTTTGCACTTAAACGGCAAGGGCGTACTCTCTACGGCTTCGGGCATTGAAGCCGTTGAAAAGTATCTTGCCAAAAACAAAGTCTTCATTTGATTATATCTTTAAGCTTGCTCGAGTTGACGGCATCATATGCGCCTACGATCCTTACGCGTCACTGCCCCCCGACGGGCTGTCCTCACAAGGAGTTTACAGCGAGCCTTCCGTTTCTTGGCTGGAATCCCCCGGGACGGTACACCGTTCACCCTAATTAGTCGTGTGACCTAAATAGTCATGCACCTCTGGTAATCATTCCACAGGTTTTGAAAAATAATTTCATTTTTACCTTAAATCAAGAAAAGAACCCGGATTCTGAAAGATCTCAACAAGGCGGTTACGTGGTGTATTTTACTCTTATTTTAGTGTTGGTAGTAGTTTTTGAGAAGGACGGTTTTCAAAACAAGACTTCGAACCGTACACGGTAAATAGTCGTGGCACGACTAATTGGGGTGAACGGTGTAGCCGGGGTATGCAGTAAAAGACTATTACATGAACTGGTACCGGTATTGGCAATTGGCAAAGGCAGCGATTCTTGTGATGCACATCATGCAGAATCTTAAGCCGTTCGTGTACAAGGTAAGTGGCATCAACATTTGAGTACACTAGTTGCCGTCACTGATCCGGAGGGGTGACATGCACTTCAACTTGGCAGCGTCGCTTTGCACATGGACTCCCATGGCCAGCAGATATACATGATCAAAGCAGCACTTGCTTTCAGTCAGTTAATTATCTCCGTCCCGTTACTTTACAGGTTGCTCTCGCAAGTTCTGGATCCGTGCTGAAAATGCAGCGCCTGGTGTTCTGCTCCCCGTTCGAGGGCGAGGGCGGCCAGCAGTTCCCTCAACTTGCTGCGTCTTACTCGTGTGCCCATACATCTCGTGAAGAAAATGTTTAACACGGCAGCGGGGGCGTCCGGGAATTTATGTGATGATAACGGCAATGGCGTTCTTGGCATTTTTCAAAGATTTAGAACCGTAGTGCTCGACGAACGTAGGGACTTGGACGCAGCAGCTCTCGGATGTTGCGCATGGCTCGGTAGGCTTCGGTCACGGTCTCGTGGAGGGCGTCTCGCGCGTCGATCTCCTCCATGCGGTTCACCGCTGCCGTGACGATGTCGAGACACTCGTCGTACGCGATGGCCACGGCCATTGTGCGGGGCTGATGGGCGAGCACCACCATCCGCTCGGCGGCGGCGATAACGGCGCGTGAACACACTTCAAACGTTGGTCGGTCGACTGCGTCGTCGTTGTCTTCGCCTTCGGGACTGCAGGAGATGGTGGAGCAGCCACAGCTATACCGGGCAGTTGAGGTGGTCTGTCGCTCAGCTGCTCGAAATAATGCGAGGTCTTGGCTGGAGGCTGGGGTGATGGCGCCGTGGAGCAGGCCGACAGTGTCTGGGGTGCGCATGATGCTTGTTTCGGTCTTTCTTGGGGATTTCGGGAATGCCTTCGAAACCACGACGAACCGGCGAGAAAGTACTGCGGCTTAGTGACTTTGGTCATCTCACGCATTGGTCACTGCAGCTTCGTGTGAACTCGGGATATACGAGGCGAAAGTGGTCCCTGTGCCACGGATACGTTGGCATCTGGAAGACTGTTGCGGCGGTGAGTGCCATCAATCGTTGGGATGATCGGATCGGGTCAAGCTTTCGGCGCCTCTGTAGAGGTTGTTGGTCGTACAACTTCCTCGCATCCCAGAGGTAAACTCATCACGGACTGCTGCACCTTCAATAGATTGGTCATGACGTCCTGGAACTTCATATCGCTCACACTACATTGGGTAGAACTTGCCCCCAACGCTCGACCACTAGTTGCCGATGGCGCAACGTGCTTTTTCGTAGTCGTGCTAGTATCGACGATTGAATTACGCAGAGGTAGTGTGATGCTTTGGCGAAAATGAAGCAATCGCTAGTCATCACAGCCTCGCACCACCACCCAGGATGCCATCTAACGTATCCGAGCTGATACCGTGCTCTGAAGTTTGTGAAAACGATATTACCATCGTGTTTCCTCATCTTGAATTGGAACGGAACTGGTGAGGCGCGCTCTCGTTGATGCTGGTAGATACTTGAGCTCCACACGCTAATGAGGTGCAGCTCCTCCACGATCCGAGATAGATAGTGCTGAGCGTTATGCGCAAGATCAGCATAGTTTTCACCTTCCAAATCGACAGCAGAAGACATCGAACACTTTTACTGATTAAGTGTCACGTGAATGGCAACTCGGGTGATTGCTGTCCCAGGACCCACAAAAATAGCTAGCTGACGTCCAGGAATACTGCAGAACCAAAACTGGCAAGTGCTCTCCAATACGCTCACTCTTAGCCAAGTATTTCAGCTACAATGGTGTACTTTGTGAAGTTGTGTCATTTGCAGATAAGAGCATTGCAAGTTGTACAGATGAACTTGACCCTCACACCTCACAAAATTTTCGGCAGTATGCCATAGCCCGCAACTTAAATCGCGAGATGGAGCGATTCCATAACGAATTTGTCTCGGCGCTGCTGCGTGAACTTCAGCTGTCCCAGTTGGTCTCTCAACGCTGCGTTCTCCTGGCTAACACGCAGCAACTCGTTGCGGTACAACACGTTCTTCCTCTCTGCGAGAAAGCGGCACTTCTGTTCTCGAGCGAGAGTCTCTTCCATCTCACGGAGTTTCCTCTCCATCGCCTGCACCGCGTTCGCCTCCGTCGACTTGGACGTTGAAGTCACCGGAGCCGCTGATGCAACGGCAGCAGCGCTTGCACTCAGCCGCTGGAACATTGTCCAGCCCTTCGGTCGCCCCTTCTCCTCCACGTTTGCATCCTGCTCTTGCTCCTTGTGCTTGTGCTTGTCCGGTGTCTCCTCTGGAACTTCCACCTGCATCTCCGGCGACGCCTCGACGGTCTTGTGCGGGAGACGCTGGAAAACCAACGTCACGGGGCCTCTGGGCACCTGTCGAAGCTGCTCCACGATCTGTGGGAAGCGCAGGTTGGCCAATTCGATGTCGTTCACTGAGAGCAGCACGTCTCCAGGCGCGATAGTCCCACTTGCCTCTCCAGGAGCTAAAGCTCCCGACGGGAGGTGGTAGAACGGAACCCGCGTGTCCACAATGGCGTGGGTGGCATCTGCGGCCGCTGCAAAATAGATGCCCAGGCCGTACGCGCCTTTGACGAGATCCACAGAGTAGCAAGAGGCTTCGGTCGACTGCATGTCAATTGTCGGATCTTTGGATACTTTTCAGTGCGTCGCTTCGCTGACAGATGAGATGGCTACACTGAAGATGAGTCATCAGCATAGCTTGTCCGCCATCTATTCAACATGCAATGGCATTGACGACACTCTTCCAGCGCGGGGGCTCGACGCTGGCCTTGCCGCCGCTGCTAGAGTACGTGCCCAGGTCCTTGACCCAGAGTGCGAACTCCTCTAAATTGTTGCGCAGCCTAGTCTCTTGTTTTGGGTCTTGGCTGGTGATGTAGTCGATGTAGAAAATGTAATCCCTGCAGGACAATGCGGTTAGCGTGATGAAATATGGCAGGATGATCCCCAGGCCGATGGCATCGTACCAGTGCGTCGTCTGCGCAGTGAAGAGACTTCCGGCAGTGGCAGCTGGACGACTCTCGATCTTGACAATCATCACGTTGCGTAGTGCGAAAGCAGATACGATCTTGAAAAGAGCTTGCGGTTCGTTAGGCACAGCCACCACGATGCTGGACTTAGTAGTTGTGCTGGTACTAGTGGTGCCTGGCGTGGCACCCAGCGGCAGCGGTAGAGCATCAAGCCGTCCGAGGATCATGTAGCGCGTCTCACTATTGAGCTCGTCTCCGACGCCGCGCTCTAACACAACCAGTCCGTGCGCGTGAGCAGCCTGTTCGCTGGCGATTGCAGCCACGTGGCGTTTCTCCTCCTGTTTCACGGTCTGGCAGGCTCCAGCACTGTCCCACGCAGCATTACGCTCAATAATGGAGCCAGCCTTCCGCTCCATGGCGCAAATGTAGCTCTCGCAATGGTCCAGCACCGCCGGATGCGACGAAAGCTGCTTTATCTCGCTCATCGCCGCCCCAGGCAGCGCACAGAGACACAGCTCCTGCACACACGCCACCTCGCCCACGATCTTCAAGTGAGCCGCCACCAATCGGTCCAAATTGCCGTGAAACGTGCCGGAGATGGAGTTCTCCACGGGCAGCACGGCGAACGCCAGCTCCTTCCTCTCGAGCGCGCCGACCACGTCCAACACCTGCGAGAAGCCGACGGTCATAAAGTCGTTGGGAGTGAGCGCCTTGGCGGCCCGCAGCTCCTCGAAGGCGCTGCGAGCCGCGACATCTGAGAACGCGCCTTCCTTGCCCTGGAACCCGACCAGCATGTAGCTGAGCTCGTGGGTCTCCTGCTGCAGCGTCTCCACCTCCGTTTTAAGCCTCTTTTTCTCCTTATTAGATATTGCCTCTGTACTCCTCTTGCCGTCTGCTAGCAGCAGCGAGGACGGAGGACGCCCCGCACCCGGCAGCCGCTTGGCCGTCGGATCCATGACCAGCAGCTCCGACTCCTTGTCCCGCCACGCGCGTACACAGTTGCGGTCCACGTTGAACTGGCGCGCCGCGGCCCGCAGAGACGACGTCTTAGCGACCGCCACCACCTTAAGCTTCTCCTCCACCGTAAAGCTGCGCTTCTTGTCGCTCTTGGCCTCGGTGTCCGACATGACGACCAAACTGCAGTCCGGTACCGGTAACTGAAAGTGATGTGTGACACATTGGTAGCCATTACACATGTAGCCATCTGCAAATAGGCAGGTTGAAGCCTATCAATAGCAGAGCTGCTGGTATGCCCTCGTCCGAGAAATCAGCACGGAGGATGGCGGTGGAGCCTCTTCCGCAGTCGTCGGCACATGGGTCGGACCACCACCAGCAGCAGCAACGCGGACTGCACCAGTTTCTGGATCGCGGGCGAGTGCCGCCGCCTGAGCGACGCCCCGACCGAGCCACGAACGATGTGTCCGATATTCTGGGCGCGCGGCCTTTGCTGAAGAACCGCGTGTATGTCAACAAGCAGCACTTCTACGACGCGCACGACATTAAAGGATCCACGAGCATGGAGCTGCACCCGAAGAACAACCGACGAGGAGGCAGCGAGGATCGCTTCAGGCAGCTTCCGATTGAAGGCACCACTTCACTGCCTGCAGGGTTTCGAACGGAGCGAGTCGTAAATCCACTTGAGCCAAACTACAAACTTCCTTCCTTCACGACGGCGCCGCCGGTATGAAGCTGCTTCAATTTGGTGCCCATTGTTTCAAGTTGCTAACAACTGATTGTCGTCTCTGTAGCTCGAGCCGAAGTTTTTGCGCGACAGCTACAATGTGTCCGACATCGAGGGCACCTCCATGAAAGTCCGCGATATCCAGCATCCTCGAGACGGCATGAAGCTGGTACGGAAGAGTATTCTGCCCGAGGCACCACGAGTTTGAAGTTGACTGTAGTGTGTTGCAGGATGACATTGCAGGTGCCCAGTCCGGGTGGCTACCTTACCATAAGCGGGGGCTGAGAGATAATCCTCCTCGTGACATTCTCAACGTGCTTGACATCACAAACGTGGACTTCAAGTCCAGTCGTGTCACGTGAGTGCTGATTCGTCTTCTACGTTTGCTCCGGTCTACACCTAACGCTTCTGTGGTTCTGTTGTCAGGAACGTGTTGAATCCTGTGTACAGCATCAACGGGATGACGTTCCAGGACGACCCACTCTCACGACCACTAGTGCCACATCCTAAGCGAGACAAGCCTACCTACGCCCTGAAAACAGATGACATCGATGGTGCAAGTTGCACTGACCCCGCGACAGCAATTGTTGCGGGCATTGTCATGTCGAATCGACGCAACTTCCGAGGTACCAACGTACTCTCCGACATTACGGGAGCCAAAGCAGACACACTGCGGCACAGTATCCGAAGTACACGGCGAGTTGACCCCAATGCTCCACAGTATTCGGCGTTAGATGGATCGCGCGTGGACTCAAGTGCAATATCCGCCGGTAAATCCATCGTGTTCGCAGACCTGGTGCATCAGCACGAGCTCCTTGAGGCTGCTCACAAAGGTAGTGATAGTGAGGGGAAGCCATACTTGGTGAGCGGCGTGGGCAACGTAGGTCTCGTGGGCTCTGCTAATAGTCATCGTGAAAAGAGACCTCCAGGGAAAAGCGAGCATCGCTGAGTGGAAGCAATGACCCACCACCAAAATCCACGACAGTGAATGCAGCCAAAGTGAAGACGGATTTGATGCCGGCCATCACAACGGGGAAATCGGCAAACAATCACCCGAAGCCTCCAAAGCCTTCGTCAGTGCCGGGCGGAGTGAAAACGGGAAGGACGCATACCGATCGCCAACAGGCAAACGCTAGACGAGAAGAAATTCAGCTTGTACGCGAGCTCAACTAAGATACGGCAAATACATTGACCAGCATGGTGCTTCTCCTTGTAAATGCTGTTATTCATACCGGTACCCTACAAAGGGTGTGACTCTGCACAAGATGCGCGGGGATTGTAACATTTACTCAGTTCCTGTCGACCGCACTAACCTTAAACTTATCTTCTTGTGCTGTCTAGGTCAAGTCGAACTCATCTTCGACAGGTGCAGGCTTGGCGGCAGCCTTGGACACTGGCGCCTTAGGGGCAGGTGCCGCAGCTGCCTCAAACGAATCCGAGTAGCCACTCGCGCCGCCACCTGATGACACATCCGGAGAAATTGAAAATTCAAGCGAGTCCGAATCGGGCATGGCAAACGCCAGGTCGTCAAACTCGTAATCCATGCGTACACTAGCTCGCACTTGTGGCGGCGGAGAAGGCGTCAGGGTAGGTGACAAATTGGAGGACGAAGCACTGATCTCCGGTGAAGCGGGTTGCTGAGGCGTGGGAGCACTATACTCGTGACGCTTATGCGAAGCTGAGGACTTCTTCATCTTCTCGGAAACGCTAGTTTCACCGAGTGCGGCAGCCAACGCTGCCTCGTAGTCACTGTCCCGCACGTCCGAGGTTGATGCTGTCGGTGCCTCAGATCCAACGTCGTACTCGGACTCCAACGAAGGTGCAGCTGGGGCTCGTGACGACGGCGCAAACGGGTTTCTCTGAGCCGGGGCCGCACGCGCTGAAGGGGCGAACGGGTTACGTTGTTTGGGCTGCTGGCCTCCTGCACTGGACGGAGTGGGTCGGTGCTGGCGCTGCGGCGAGGCGGAATGGCCTCTCCAGCTCCATAGACCGACAGCTTGCGGCAGATGCGTCCGATCTGGTTGTCTAGCGCCAGGAAGCCGGGCTTGCGCACCGTGGCCTGCAGCAGCTCGTCGTTACCCATCTTGAAGGCCCGCACCAGGTCCTCCGCGAGCGCGCAGTCGTCCGACGACAAGAAGGCGTCGTCTTGCAGACAGCGCGAGTACAGTGCGTCGGCCGCGGGCACGTCGCCCAGCGCGAGCAGCAGGATCACTTGGCTCAGCTGCGTTTTGTGCACGTTGTGGCGCTGGTCCATGGCCTCGTACAGCGTCGCCATGCGATCCAGTAGCTTCACAGCCTCGCTGACCTTG
Organism: Phytophthora hibernalis; assembly: GCA_012656075.1. Taxonomy (NCBI): domain Eukaryota; phylum Oomycota; class Peronosporomycetes; order Peronosporales; family Peronosporaceae; genus Phytophthora; species Phytophthora hibernalis. The sequence continues at coordinate 821,619 of JAAKBF010000027.1, read as the reverse complement.
CCACTCTTGACGAGGAAGCTCAGCGTCTTGCGAAACGTCTCCACAGCGAAGTGGGGTTTGTCCTGGGCTTCCAACAGGTCGCACGCCTTCCAGTACAGCGGCAGGACGTCGTCCGGGTTGGACCCATGGGTCTCGCAGGCCTGCGCGCCCTTCACGAGCGCGTCCGCAGCCTTGCCCAGCTCGCCCATGTCCACGTAGCAGCCGCTGGCCGTCTCGTAGGCCTTGCGTGCCTCGGCCGTGCGCTGCTGCGCGCTGTGGGCACCCGCGCGCTCCGCCTTGAGCTGCTGCAGCGCCGTCTTGGCCACGTTCTCCCAAGCCTGCGCAGCGCGGAACGGCGACTGGTTGTGCTGCTGCGCGTCGGCGCACCGCGCGAAGGCCTGTTTGCTGGCCTCGAAGTCGCCTCCGAGGCGGAAGAGCTCGCCGGCCTTGTCCAGCAGCGGCGCCGCCGAGAGGAAGTCGGGCGAGCCGCGGAAGAACGAGCGCTTGGCCAGCAACTTGTCCGCCGCCTTGAGCTGCGCCGCCGCCTCTGCGCACTTGTGCTGCTGCAGCGACATCGTACGTCGAGTTGTACCGGTAACACTGAAGGGATTGCGGGGTACAGTGTACTGGGAGATGTGGTTGTAGTCTCCTAATCTTCGTTGCCGAAGATAAAATTGTACATTCGTGCAACACTAGCGTAACATGATTTAGCGTCGAAGCAGAGGAAGAGATGGAGGGCGTTTCGACGCAGATGTCAACGCAATACACCCTTCACTCTAATTAGTCGTGCTTCGAATATAGTCATGAAAGTGTACCTTTTCGTGACACAGCTCCCAACAATATTTTCCAGATGAGATGAAATTTGCACAAAGACACCGGATTTCGACAGATCTCGCGGAGATGACTACACAACTCTAAATATTAAAGCCAATAGCATTCGAGGAACGTTTACATTTCTGCAGCAAAAATCGTAAACCATAATTAGTCATGGCACGATGAAGGGTGTAGTTGACTTACTGGAGAGTGAGCTCGGCGCTTCATCCACGAAGCAAGACGCATCAGCCAGGTCTAAATTCAAGATATTTCTGACGAAGCATGTCGGTAAAGCTTAACTTTGGTGAATCTGAGTGCATCGCATGTGACGAAGGAGACGTTTGGTAAGCTTCTTTCTTTTTATACGATGACCCTGATATTCACTGGCAAACATCCATGTGCTATCTGAGCTCCATCAAGCGACAACTCGAGGATACAACAGGATCAAACCTGTTTCGCACAGATCCCGACTGGTATTGGCGCTGTAGGCGGCACCTGCAAAAGCAACATCTTATGATCGCAATATCAAGCTCAAGGATCAAGCGCCACCTATGACGATGGACGACCTGCGCTCCATTTCGACCATACTCTTTCTTAAGAACGAAAAGAAAGCTCTCCTCGATCGCACGTTACTCAACAAGCAATGGCTCGCAACTGGTCGGAGCTCCGATGTTGGCATGATTCATTTCTCTGACTTGCACTGGCATGGCAGCTTTTTCCTTATTGAAGGTTACATTGTTTTGCAGGATTAGAATTTTGCAATGGTACTGACTATTCTACCTTACATGCAGCACAAAAGTTCGGCAGCGGCAGAGCATCGCAATTTTCTGCTCACCGATATGTTGGAGTGTCGATCCGTTCCATGCCCTGGCGTCGCAACTCCTTGTGAATCCCTACAATGTCTCGTCTAGAGTGTTTTCTCAAGTGACAGAAACAAACACTGACGCGCCCGTCGCAGCATACATCAACCTATTGCTGAAGTCTTTGAATGAGTATGACAACGATTCTGTGCTAACAAGGAATTTACAATCGCACTCGGCCCGACGAGGTGGAGCTGCGTATGCTAGCTCAAACACAAGCGTTAATTTGTCTGACTTAGCCCACCGCGGGCTCTGGTCGATGGACTGGTTTGCAACGCTGCTTGAGTACATATCACCCACGTCAGCGAGTGATCAGAATGTTGCAAAGGTGCTTGGCGGATGAAACGATACGAAACATGATGGACCCCCACCGACGCTAGCCTGTTTCGACAAGGAGCCCCACCAAACATTTGTACGTGTCCGCGAATTTGCACAGGAACTCAGACTTCTTCACTTCTCGAAAATTGCGCCATAAGGGTTTGCCTATTGTCTTACCGCGACGTTGTTGATGTACTATCGAGACACGCTAGAGGTAGCTCCACAGCACATCTTGCACTAAGAGCTCGCCACGTTGTCATCGCTCCAGCAGTGCCAAGTCAAACTACTAGACTGGGGAGCAAAATCCGCAAACAGTTTATCACGGACAATATATTGTCCCTATCGGTTCAGCAAGTAAAAGACAGCCTTACGTCAGAAGAGCAAGCAGAGCAATTTGTTGGTCATCACACCTTCACTGAAACGCTGGAGCGACTTCTTACCGGTCACCAGAGCTGACGAGCTTGATGTATGGAGTCCTGGGTCGTACTGAACGTCCTGGTGCAGCAACACCATTGTGCAGCGCATGCCGTGGTAGCAGCAATCTCAGCACTGACGAACCGACTACCAGCGCTGCTGCTGCTCCACCACTCCAGTCAGGTTTGTCCAAAAGCTTGTCAACTTTGAAGGGGAAACGGCCCTCCTATTTCCTGGTCCAGTTCGTGATGGAGAGCCTCGGGTCTCTGCCGAAGATTTCTGGGCATCGCGGTCAAAAAGAGTGTTTGCGTGCGGTCGAGATCGCACAGTACGTCGCGGACATGAGCAGCATTCCATCACTGCCACCTGAAGATTTGGACTGGTTAAAAATCATTATTTTACTGGCCACTATTTATAGTCAGTGGTGAATTCTCAACTGGGGACTCAAGAGGCGAGGCCCGGCTGCAGCACAAGAGGGCATGGGATCAGACTTGGTGGTTCGCTGGGATTTAGAGGCGGCGTGTAGACCGAAAGGCGGCGCAGAATTGAGGCGGCGCGCGGACATGGTGGCGCGTAGATGAAGCTGGCACGATCGGACTTAGTGGTGCGCGGAATTGGTGGAACACGCCGACGTGGTGGCGGCCGCACTCGGATATGGTGGCGCGCGGACTTGGTGCGCTCGCTCTTGATGCAGCGTGTGGACTTGGTGCAGCACCTCGATTTGGTGGCGCGCTCGGACAAGGTGATGCACTCGCGCTTGATGCGGCGTGTGGATTTTGGTGCAGCACCTCGACTTGGTGGCGCGTTGGGACAAGGTGGTGCGCTCGCACTTGATGCAGCGTGTGGACTTGGTGCAGCACCTCGACTTGGCGGCGCGCTTGGACAAGGTGGTGCCTTGGTTTCAGCGTCAGTCGTCTTGTGGGATTGAACACGGGATTGGTGCGATTTTCGTTATCTGCGACCGACACCAACTTGCAGATGAACTTTGACTATATGGTGGACATCAAAACGATTGTGCAAAGGTGTATTAAATGTACTCGGTTAATACCAAGCGAGGTCAAGTAGAATCTCTCCTCCTATCGTTGTGCTACTGTCACTCTGGTCATTGACTTATCAGCGTCCGATGTGAGCTGGACGGACGGCTACAAACTTGATGCGGGGCAGCAATCGAAATGCTACCCGTCGCAGATCGGGCAGCTCACTCCAAGCCTTGACTATACCGGTAAGTTTTCCTGATCGACAGCGCTTTTGCTGAGCTCCCGCTGTGTCTTTAATGAAGCCATTCACTAACACTGTTTCGCATTGATTTGCCATATCTTTCATAGCAGCAATCCATTGCACTCGATCGGACCCTCGGGAAGAAGTCAGTTTAAATAGCCCGTTTTGCAAAAACATCTGCAAAGCTCAATAAAAGTGTACGCATAACAAACAGGGTTGGTAGTAACTCGCGGCACTAGTAAAACATAGTATTATAGTACTACTACTATCACTACAGTAACCAGTAGTTTGCCTGATTCTGATTCTACTACTACGTAGTGACTGGTAACTCATTCCATGGACCAATTGTACTGGCGAGTTACTGGTGAGTTACTCGCGGGATCCAGAAACGCAGCTGCATCCTCGTTTTAGACGAACACCATGAGCAGCTAGGTGGATTTACCCTGGTGTAGAGCGTCTGCTACTCGCCACTTTCGTCGCACCAAGCTGACGGTCGTTGCACGATAGAAGGCATCGCCTGAATTTGCTGTACGGGTCTGAGTACGGGGCCTTTAAGTTGATATACCCCGTCATATCTAATAGCGAACTACACCTTTTCAGTCCAACTTCACCAAGAACAAATCCAACTTCACCAAGAACAAACCAAAATTCACCAAGCCCAACTCAAATTAACAAGGTGCAAGCTCAAATTTTGCTTTAGCGCATTTAATGCGCTAAAGCAAATACCTTAAACCTGTCAAATCATATAACCTGAAAATATACAACTGTACTTGATTGTTGCAGCTCAACGGCCCACATGCATGTCCTCCAGGTCCGTTACCTTGATATGGAAGCGAAGAGTATGTCGATAGCAGGTCACACACAGCTATGAGATAGCAGGGCATTGATGGAATTGAAGAACCCCAACGATCTCACCGCACTCACGGAGGCGCGAAGCAGTGGAATCCTCGCGAATGAACAACCTAATATAAAGAAGGTTTCTCAAATATTATGTTTATTAGGTTTAATGCAATTGAGCTTGTTCTTTGTTAATTTGAGTTGGGCTTGATGAATTTGGATTTGTTCTTGGTGAAGTTGGATTTGTTCTTGGTGAAGTTGGACTGGAAAAGGTGTACTGGCAGTAGTTCAGAAGAAGAATCCATACTACCAAAGTCTGATAGCAAAACAGCACGCATAAAAATCAATTTCGTACCCGCCTAGGCGCTATGCTATAGATTTCAATGCGCAAAAGAAATATTCAAATAGAGCGCCTAGGCGTTATATATCGAATATTTATTGTCTTGGCATGCCTTCTCGTGGCGGCGACGACAGCGCCACTGAGAAGGACATTGGTGTTGGTTGACGCGATGACCTTCGGTGACAGAAACTTGAAGGCCGGCATCGTCGCACACGTGGGCGGTGATGTTGTAGTCGCGAGCGGTTCCGGTTCGAGTGCTACTCGATGCTCGGAATATGTGGGTGGTCCGCTGTTCGGCGCGAGCAAGAGGAAGTTGTGCGTGGTGCAGAACATGTTGCGGGCGGCTTGAGTCGCGATGGACTGGCGTCTGGTAATAGCGTGTTGACTCTGGGGAAGTCGGAAGTGACGGACTAACGCAAGCACGGATCTGTGCAGCATGACGTGGCTGTACACTAGCTCGGACTCTCGAACCAAGCACACGTGGACGGCGAGGTGACACTTCACCACGAACACCGAGAAGATGGTAGTTGAAGTGGTTACGTACGTGTCCATGGTAGTGAGAAAGGGAGGAGCGGCGCTGACAAGTAGTTTACTTGCAGAAGGAGTTTGTTGTCTACGCGATGCAACTCGGGTACTTGTGCGTATATGTACCGATCGTGTGCAAGACTGATGGGGATAAGATGGCAGAATCAGCGCACTATAATAGCAATGTCCAGTCGTGGAAATGTGACTTGGTCGCAGCGTTGGATGTGCAGGAGTGTCATGAAAAAATCACGGCATAGTGATGTTGACATTGAAAAGTTTTTTAGGCTTTTCCTTTCCTCCTCGTGCTCGGCACGTTTTTGTTTTTGGTAACATGAGTTCCGGGGAGCATGAGATTACGAGACTTGACGTAGTTGCTTAGACTCTCTCATGGGCACTCATGTTCGGTCGCGTCCCAGTACGACTGGGAATCCACTCATCAACCTTATTTGATTGGGCTCGCTATCCTTCATGGATGGCGGCCAATTATCTTGGGTTGGTAGTGAAAGGGTTTTAGGCTTGGTGATTTCCTCCTCATTCACGGCACGTGGCTAAGCTAATATCACTTTGAGTTTCACTCGCAACTGCACAAGCGTTCGTTCTCTCCTTCTCTCCGTTCAAGCACTCACTCAACGCGCAAAAGCTGCTAGGTTATGAGACCAATCATTATCAAATTGTGTGCTTTTAGCGAAGCACACTGTTTGCTTCTGGAAGTGGAGACACGCGAGCTGCTGCAGGAAGGCTGATGTCGTCGCCGCCGTAACGATCGGTATGCACACAGATGGCGTAGTCAGTGTGGATCGCAACCTTGCGCGAGAAGCTTTGCGTGTGCGCGGTGTTGCAGCAGTGCGCGCGAGTGCGCGTTGAAGTAGTGAGCGTTGAAGTGCGCGCTGGAATGACGTTCATCGTGTTGGATGGTTTTGCTTTCTAAAATATGCGTTTGGTTAGGGTTTGGGTCTGACACTGTCAATGATGCGACGCCACGTGACCTTAGAAGCCCTCAACTCGCATAGGGCTTTTGGACATTTCGATCTTGCTGTTGTGCTTGCGATTGCTGGCGTCGGTCGAAGTTTTAGCTGTCGGTTGTTAGTGATAACTTGCCACGAAAACGAGGGATATGTGTCGCAGCCATGGATTGATAGTAGCTATTGCTGAAACCAATACTCTGATAGTATCTAATATCCGATTAATACTCCACTAATAGCGTGACTATTACTTTGCCAAGAAGGTCAGGTTAATATTAATAGTCGGATATTAGTTTCGATTTGGATTCAATATTACTATCTGAGTAATATCGATTTTAGTTTTCTGATTACTGGAAGAAATTTGATGTGCCACGATAGAGTCTCTATCGTGGGGGTGACTGCCGAACAGGGCTACGAGGTCGACGTTCGTTAGAGGAAGTCGTCGCACTCAAGAGCGGTTCGTCGCGCATGGTTGCTCGGTGTGCTTCACGGACCGCGACTGCGGTCCGTGAAGCACACGAGCAGTGACAGTATGTCACTGAAAGCAACTCGTCCCCTCGATCACTTCGGAATATTCCAGCAGCCCAAGAACCCCTCCTCCAAAACATCGACGACGCTATGAAGTGTGCAAGCCTTGACTGCTCATGCCCCGAGCTGTCCGCAACCGACCCCTGTGTTGTTTGCGGCCGCGGAGTTCATCAACTGTGCAGTAATGATCTGTACGAGTCAGCAGCCCTGTCCGACCGATTTTGCAGCGCAAACTGTGTGTACCAGTGGAAGACTGCGACGTTGTCACCATCGGTTGTGGCGGAGAGCGAAACTGAGTTCCGCGAGCCAATTGGTTCCTCAAGTCAGGCCTCGCAACTTTCGTGATCGCAGGAATCTCAATTTAAACTCGGGCAACTGCTCGAACATGGAACCCTACTCGAGCAGTGTCGTCGGTGGTTGATTTAACGGCAGCTACAGCGGAATCTTCTTCGTCTTCAGGATGCTCGTCAGTCGCACCTGAGGTTGATGATTATGGAATCTCGCTTGAGGAGTTCCATTTCCACCAAGAGAATTGCCGCCATGGTGTGTGGGACGTCGGACATCGCCTGGAGGTGCTGTACACGAAGACGAGCGGTCATGACGCGAAGCCATTCACGCACGTATGTCTATTATGTGCCCAGCAGCTAACGTGCAAACGTACGCGGCCCCCAACGCGTGGGAAGGCGATCTGTACCGCTAGATCAACACTTCGAATGCAAGATCGCACATGCAGTCAATGCACAAGGACCACGCGTTTAGCAAAGCCGAGGCGGACATGAAGCTGAAGGCGGCCAGTCAACATCTTGACGAAGCTATGGACCGTGTGAATGATCGGGAAATTAAGCGAGCTATCCCGATGGCGACTAGCAATCGAGCACCAAAGCGACGTGGAGCTCTTCAGAAACTGTGGGCGCCGACGCAACGCGAAATTGACATCTCTATCGCGCACTGGTTGATTAGTGCTGGCTTGCCCTACAACGTCGTTGCTTCTGAAGATTTTAAGCATCTGGTACAGCGTTTGACTGGTGATGCTGACGCTACGATCCTCGCTGCATCGACATTCCGGGATGTACTGGATGATGTCTTCACCAAGTTTTGCAGGATGAAAGGGGCCTTGTGACGCGGGAGTTCGCGCTGCTCCGCACGCTCCTTCATGAAGCTCCACCACGACGGATGGGCCACGTGGAACGGGAAGGTCGATGTCTTGGGGACGTCAGCCTCGTTCATCGACATGTCGTGACGCGTCATCGTGAGATTGCACTACTTCTCATAGTTGGGAACTTATCGCACCTGTCTGCAGACGTGAAGAAGATGATATGAAGCCGCGTGAGCGATCTGTATGGATTAGACGTCAATGCCATGAGTCAATTCACGATGTCAGATACCGCATCGAGTGCTAGGAAAGTCTCCAAGCTCTTCGAAGACTCTGTGTCGCTACTGACTGCACGATGCACGTCCTGAACTTGTGCCTGCAGTATGTAATGGTTATGAGAGAAAATAAAGAGACTGTCGAAGTGTACGATCCGAAGACGAACTCACGAATGCGTGAACAGCGTGTTTGCGCAGTTGGTGGTAAGTTCAAGAAAGGGATAGGCTTGATTACGCGAGTTCGTGCGCTAAACAACTATTTTTGACGCAGCAGCGCTGCAAGCATTTGGAGGACGTCCAAGAGTTCTACTGTCTACCGAAGATGGGAACTACGGTTGACTGTGACACGCGTGTAGCGTTCACTGTCAAAAATTTCAGCGAACAATATTGAACTACTTGGCTCTCAGTGGATACGTCGAGAACAAATAGAAAGGTGACGATTCGACGGTATTTGACTGCCTGACGATGTCTGACTGGCGTTTAATGGCCGAAAGGAGGCTATCGTGGGATTAATTGCACACCTTGCCAAGATTGAAGTACAGCGCGGCGATCTGGTAGCTTCCGAACTTATTGTACTGTTGAAGTACGCGGCGGACCGTCTTCACAGCAACAGCTTCTCTGTGTATGATCCCCACGCGCCTAGAACTATGACGACCATTGTTGAGACGTTTCCGCGCTATACAGTTCTCGGAGACAATCTGAGCGCTCTCGGTTGCACTTGCTTGGCGCGCATGAAGGGTCCAATTGAGAAGCACCTCGGAAACGCCACTGTCGAAACGGTTGTTATCCTTCTACTGTAACCCAGGACCAAGTTTTCGGTCGAATCGTTGATCCGGTCAAGTCTAGTTGACGATAAGGGCGACGAAGGAGAGGCAGCTCAACAGACCGCAGCGATCCTTGCAGCGGGCAACAAGCTACTGGTCAACGCACATCGTGAGATGTTTTGTTCGCTCAATGGCCGTCCTGGCAGCAGCACTGTTGATGATGTAGCCATGGTGGTTTCGAACTTTGACCTCGTTCCGTCGGACGAGAAGATAATTTGTGGTGCTCCAATTCCTGTCACGGTACCTGACGCGCCTCCATCATTACTACATGAACAAGCTGACAAGGTCTTGGAAACGTGGTACCAGTACACCGTAGACTGGGCCTCAACTGCAGTACTGAATGCGACGGTCAAGGTCAAAAACGAACGACGATTTTACCCGCTGCTTCTGGTTCGACGTAATGGCGTAGTGTGTTGGAGGGTGGAAGGGGTTTACAAGCACATAGACATTCTGCGATTGTTTCACGATGTCGGCAGTATCCTCTTCCCTTCTGTTGCAGCGTTGGCTCGTGTTTGGTTGGGGAGGTCCCCCTCCAACGCGTTTCAGGAGCGCGTTTTCTCGACTGGTGGAATCGTGATGAGTAACCTGCGGGCCAGGACGGCCAACCACCGCGCAGAGATGCAAGTACTGCTGAGGCACAACTGGAAAGAGTTCCGGCGCATGGAGTCCGACAGCAACGCGTCAGATACGATCGTTTAGCTGGTCGTCTTTTGGTGGTCGACACATTTTGGTGGCCGACAATAGTAATACTCTACTAATATTAAGAGCGGTATTATACTGGGATAGCAGGAGCTTTAGAGCGAGCTGCTGGTACAGCCAAATCAGGTTAATTCGTGTCTATAACTAAAGCCGGTAACTGAAGCCGATCGGGTCATGTCAATCTACACCGGTCGGGTCGGGTCACTCTAGACAACGCTTTGGATTTCTGGTGAGGAGTACAATATTTGGATACTAGAGCCAAAACATACGAACGTGGGATCAAAACATATAAAATGTCGTTCACTACCCTAAGCAGTGTGGGCGTGGATTTCGTCAATCTCGACGCTGTCTGAAGCGTTCTCTATCGCTTGCCCTCACCTTTAATTAAACCTTGTTCGCCTTTTTCAAACCCAGGGGTTCGAAAAGTCCGCGTACCTTTCGTAATCGATGCCTATCTGGGAATAAATCGCCTGTCGGGGAATAAACTGGATCGATTCCCGCAGAGGTTTTGGAAGGAATAAATTCCAGAATAAATATGGCGGAGGGGGACTCCGCCATCTATTCCTGCCGTGTGATTGGCTGTTCCAGACCTGATTGTATGTTTTTTCCCAAGCGCCGTCCTTTCTCGTTTGGAATTGCAATTTATTCCTTCTAAAACCTCTGTGGGAATCGCTCCACTGTTGGCCAATCAAAATCGTTTCACGAAATTCCAGACCCAGATACTGGCGGAGAAATCAGTGCCTAAGGCCCCTGTTCGAAGCACACACGCCTGGTCGTGATGGTACAATCATAATAACGCGGTGATGCGATTTCGCAGGGGTCTGTATACTGACAGGTAAATCGGATTCAACGGGGATTTGTGTGGGCGATAATCCCCACCACTGTGGTGGTGACCACAGCACGAACCAGGGCCTTAAACAGAAAATAGTAGAAACACACGCAAATCGATGGGATAACACCCAGTGGGGTGGGCGACGTGGTTGGTTATATCACCAACCCAACACTGCCCTAGAGCACGTTCCCGCAGCGTCACGGCGAAGGCAGGGGCAGAGGGCCCTCGCCGGAGACGAAAGCAATTTTGCGCTCGCTGAGATACAACAGCATCTGTGTCTCCGCGCTGACACCGACTTTCAAGACATCGTCTCGATACCGCGGTGACTTCTCATCGAGTTCGAAGCCATCTCGAATGAACATCTTCAAGAATGCGACGATCAACTTGGCGTTCGACCGCGTGTGCTTGGTTGCTGCATCCGTTGAGCTCCACATCCGCGGTTCTTGAGCGTACCAGGAAACCCAAGCATCTTTCAGGGTTGTAGCAGCAAAGGTACTCGGACGCTTGGATTGAGGCTCGTTGTTGGTTGTATCCTCACTTGACTTCATTGCTGACGGAGCTTGTTGCTGTTTGTTGTCTACCTTAGCTCCATGATAGACAGCCGAGTGTCCAGCTTCTGGTTCACTTGAATGAATTGTTCAATCAAGGCTGCTTGTTGAAGAAACATGGGGTGTTTGGTGATATCTGCTGTGGTGTCTTGGGTGGTTGCAGGTTTTGCTTCAAATGTCGCCGTTGCATTCGAGGACAGGAACGACGACCACGCCAGCAGATCGTTTACAGAGAAGCCTTTATCAACTGTGCAAGCCTCGATGCGTTGAATCGCCAATCCGTTTGCGCTGAGACTCTTCAAGGACGGGTAGTGCCGCAGCAGATACGCCATGAAGGTGTCGATGACGCGCGCGTTCACGTTGTACGGTGGCGCGTTCAGGCCAGACGAAGCGTTGAAAAGTGCTGCTGCTACGGACCGGATCTTGGACTGGGTATCGGAATCGAAGTAGTCCAGCTCCAGAAGACGCACTCTTTGCTCGGGGTCGCGTCCGCTCAAGACTCGTGCAACCCTGTGGTCCTCGGCAGGAGTGTTGAAGACGTACGCGAAGGCCTTGTTCGTCGCCGTCATGTTTCACACTCCATGGTCAAAAATCCACTGCACGCACATTCCAGCTCCATTAGCATGCTGAGCACCGCCGCGCCGAAACGAATACGACGTCAGACGCTCCGTCACGCCAGCGGTTTGGTGACTGCGATTGACGTAGCTGTGGATTCCAGGAACAGCATCGGCTGTCTTGCTCTCATCTGACTTCTTGTTCGCTTCGTGCAGCGGGATCACAGCTTCAGGGTGGTCTTTGGTGTTGCAAAACACACAAATTCGTCAGGTGTGGACTTCTACCTTTCAATCACAACAATCGCCGAGTTAGTTCGGCGTTGTTGGCCTGCGCTGGGTCGTTCCCCACGCGATCCGGCCCTTCCGGGACAGGTAGTGTCTCGTCTCCCAGCTACTCAACCAGCCAAAACATCTTCCAGAGACCAATCGAACTCGGCTGGCTCCGTTCATGTCTCCCCGTGCCCTCCACAAAAGGATGGACCACGGCGCGCTAGCGCTTTTACGGGTCGCTGAGGCAAAAGCTACTCGGCTGAAAGTGTCACGGCACCCGGGCTATCCGGAGTACCGACTCGACCCTTCGGCGAGATTTGACTTCGCGCTTGGCGAGATGCGCCCTTCCTGGGCCGACCGTTATCTCTTGGCAACACCCTACAAGCTATGCCTCTCGGGTGTTGATGGCAGGCATAATCCAACCCGTGCAGTGACTTACCGAAGAGGTCTACACTTGTCTTGGACTTAGAAAATTCTGCTCTGTTGGTTCTGTTATCTTCTGAGGTCCTTTTCTTGGTTTCCTACATATCCTTTACAAATATCAAATGAAATGGCGTCGTTTCGACCTCTTCCGACTCCTCAGCCGAGCTCGCTGGCTCTGAAATCCCGTGGATGCCCCTTGAGCCGAGCCGTTTGTCCGCTGGCGCGCGCCCATACAATTTTTAAGTATGCGGCGGTCGTTCTGGATCTCATCCGACTCTTCGGCCGAGTTTCGCGTCTCTCCAGCGCCCGCGTCGTCCCTTCATCCTAGTGCCGACCGTTGAGCTCGGCTGTTGTCCGGATAATCGTATCCGGAAGACCCGCCGAGTCGGTACTAGTAGCCACTGCTCTAAGGCTCTTGCCAGGGTGTACCGTCGATCACCACTCCGTAGACTTGTTACCCAGCGCTCGCCTCGAGTGACCCACAACTTCCGGTGGCTTGACAGGATGAAGCCCCTCCTGACCTAGATCGATCCTCCAATTTCCAGGTTCCAATGTTCTCCCACCACGACCCGCGACACCTTCTCGCCGTAGAGTGGGCGTCGACCGGCCAACTGAATTCGCACTTCGTCTGGAAGACTCAGTGATCCGTCGGCGAGATCGAGGCGGATGACCGCCGGTACCATGAAATACATTCCCAATATCAAGTCTTGTCCACCGGTCGGCGGGCCGACCCACGCATCGAAATGGTACACCAACGATCCGGCTAGCGCGATCTTGATTCTGGTTTGCCCATCCGCTCTGTAGGGATTCTTACCAACTCCTTCACATTCCAACCCTTGACTGTTGTCCACGTAGCACCCAACCTTACGAGAAAAGGCGGCGTCCAAAATGGGCACCTCGGCGCCGCTGTTAAACATCAATGTGGCTTTTTCATTGTTGATCTTCCCTACGGCTTTCGCCTGCCGGAACTTCTTGTCCGGCACGTGGTACTTCCAATACCCTCGCGATTCTCCATGCAAGAGGTCCAAAGCCATCGTTACCTCCGATCGTCCGAACTCGTCGACCTGGTGGAGGCTGGAGATCGCCATGGTACGTTTGTCATGAAGATCACGTGTATTGTCGGTCAGCCGAATCAGCTTTCTTACATCTGACTTCGACTGCTTTTCGACATATACATAGATGCAGAACTTAGAACGCTTGTCTCGTACCAGTTTCCAATCCGGCGAGCGTTCTAGTTTAACAACTTTTCGGTCGCTTGCGGGAGAATGCCACCATGCTTGTTCGGTGTGTACCACTGACAGATCAAGTTGTAGAACTCTTCCATCGGGCATTCCCCGGCCCCGTGGATCTCGCCGCAGGCCTTGCAGGTGAAGAGGCAGCGATCGGTCGAGTGACCCTTCTTGTCGCACTTCTCGCACGTCAGACGCTGCCACCAACCAAGATCGGTGTGCTTCGACGACCCGCAATGGGAACAAGGTTTTCGTGGATCTTCTTCCAGAGGCGCAGACGTACGACTCGTTTGGCGAGTGTTCGTGCCTTGGCTGAAAACTCTTGGACAAACCCTTCCACTCGCTGCGCGTCGTCCGACTCAGCTGTCGGTACCAGTTGCGCACAGGTCCGGTGAGCAAGTCACCAAAACCCAAACACTTCTCGCTGTCAGGAGCCTGATCGCGGACAAAAGCGGACTTCATCTTGCTGAACCAACTTCTAGCTCGGTCTTCATCCTGATCTTTCCCGGAGAATTCCTTCAGGTCCGAGATCGCTGAGACTCTGATTCGAGTTGCTGCAATCGTTCCTGTTCCTGTGGCGTCAGCGGACGCGACTGCTGCGCGTACCGGGGCGCCGACACTCAGATCGTCTGGGTCGTACTCGCTCGGGTGCGAATGGACGGATTCCACCGACTCCATATCCACATCTTGGGTTTCCGAGGCTTTCGCGGCGGCCGGCGGTTGGGTTGCCGCTACCTGTGTGATCGTGGAGGCTTGCTGTTGTTCTTCCAAGAACCTTTTCATGGCGCCGTCGAAAAACGACTGCAAAGGTGCCGGCGCTGCTTGGGCTGGAGTTGTCGTTGCAGTCGTTGCAGTCGTGGCAGTTGGCATGGCGCCTGTGACCGTTGGTTTGGGAATCGTGGGGAAATCGGCCCCGTCGTGGTCGCTTTTCCACGACTGAAACGCGGCGGCACCCGCCGGATCCAACGTCATTCGATGCAGCTCGACCAAGCTGTCCGTTTCTGAATCTGCTTCCGATGTGGCAGATGCATACTGTGACGATCCTGCTCGGCTGCGAGTCGATGGCGATTCATCCTGTTGAACTGAAACCATGCTGCCTACGATGGGGTCAGTCTGGCGTAGAGGTTCAACGTTGCTTCCTAATCTCCGGCAGCTCCAAATCGAACAAGTCATTCGCGTCGAAGGAATCAAGGACGATCCCTGCTTCTTTCAGCATACGCATCAGGATCTTTACCGCATCAAGTTTGTTGGATACGTCTCTCGGTGCCTTCACTGGGCCTTGCAGTTCTCCAATCGGCTTCGGACGCATGATCTTCATTACCGGGTTCTCGTGCATGAGTCTGTACAGGCTCTTGTAGTGGAACGCGGACTCTAGCCGATCGTCCGTCCAAACCTGGGGATTTTCTGGATCTTCGGCTTCGGACTCTGGTGCCTTCAGTTTCTTACGCGAGGCCTTCGACTTCTTCTTCGATGTCGGGCGTGAGGCTTGAGGCGTTTTGGTGGATGAAGGTCCTCCGGTTTTCACCGTTGGATCTTCATCCGGCGGATCGCGATTCACATCGTGACCGCGGGGTCCCCGAAGGGACCTGGGGAGGGGTTTGAGGCCTTTCTTCTAGGTCCATCGCTGAACCTTCCTCCTTCGCATCGTCAGAGCTCCTCCCAACACTCTGGCGATCAGTTGATCCTGGCGTCTTCAACGCCGTCGGCGGCGATCCCTCTTCCGTCGACGACTCATTCCCTGGTTCCGTCTTGATCTTGACATCTTCTTCGGTAGACTCACGGTGAAATCCCTATGAATCACCAGAAGATCCGGGCACGGCGAAGCTGCTTCACGAAAATTGCTGGCGCGGTCGAAGCTTGCGCACGGTACGCCCGGACTGCCGACTGTCGGAGGGGCACTCCGTTGTGGCGCGATCGAAACCTTGTAGTCACCTTGTGTACCCGACGGCTGGGCGGGTTACGCTCTTCCGGTGTTCGCGAAGACGTTCAGTGGTGACCAAGGCGGAGGTTTGAGCTTGGTTGCTCCTTCCGGGGTCTGGGTGGGTGACGGTCACGCGGGTATTCTTCACGCGGTCGTCGGTGTGCTGCGATCGAGTCTTGGTTCAAGCCGATCGCGTAGGGGTATCCTTTTCTTGTTGTTGTAGCCCTTTCCGTTGCTTGTCGCCTCCTCTTGGCGGGATCTTGTGGTGAGATTGATGTGCGAGCGTACCCTGGCCAAGCTATCCAGGTGTGCGTGGGGTTCTTGACAGACTTAGTGGTCCTTCGTCGGGTAGGCCAATGTACTTCCTTCCCCGGAAGGTATAGGAGCCACTTGTCTCTTGCAGGGCAAATCTGAATCTATATGTATCGTAACCTACTACCTCTCCCTCTATCCACTGGATTTTTGCGCATCCCCACAATACCTCGTACTGGCTTCTAACCCAGAACAGCTTCAAGTGTACCACTATTTTGGTACCATCTGTTCGAGATCTGGATCGCGATCGGCGTATCCCAATGATCGCATCATAGAGATTCGGACCCAAGACGGCTGATCTCAGATACCCTAAACCGGTCTCCGGGGTCTGGATCGAGACCCATCTATCCGATCGTAGATTGACCACAACCGAATCCCGGAAAGTGGCGTGCGCTTCTCCACAGTTGCCCACTGTTCCGTTTGCTGAGTTGGTGCGGACCAGCCGAGTTCGCACCCTAAGACACCAGTCCTAAGACCTGACTTCTGGTCCGCCGAGCTTGTACAACACTCCACATGTCCTAACACTAGGATGACTTCCCTTTAGGAGTACCCTGGTCTAAGTGCGGGCCAAATCTCGAAATCACTACATCTCAGGTCAATCAAGTCGATCAGGGTGTAGCGGGTGTCAGGGTCGCTCGGAAGACTGTCTGCTTCTCCGGACGCTGGCTCAGAAGCGAAGCCGTCGAATAGAGATATACCATCATCTGCGTGAGCGCGTTCTTCGTGCGTGCAGGAGCCTTGTTGTCAAACGCCCCCGACTTTATTTTCATACAGTATCGTTCCAGCACTTGTCCCTTCTTCAGCAGAGTCTTGTCAATTCCCACTCGATTCTCAGGGAACTGTTCCAGCAGCCAGGTCTTGGCCTGTCGGTAGTACTGCATGACCGAGTGTCGGGCTATGATCTAACCCTTTCGCCCTTCCTTGAAGGCTAGGTACATGCCGAACTTGTCTACCACAGCCTCCAAAATGAGTGTGTCACGCTGCATGCACACTCCCAGGTACTCCCAGCTGACGGATTCTTCCTCGAGGAACTTCAGGAACGACCGTGCTGCGCATTTTTGAGCTCGCTTTGTATTGGCCGGCGCGAGGTCGTTCAGGCTCATGTTGTGTCAGAGATGTCGGGGCTTGGGTGTTCTTCGAAGAATATGCGAATGACTTGCAATCTGTAGGGGATATCAATAACTGCTTCGCTCTCTCCGACACGATACGTCGGAGGTGTGGTTGTGGGGGCTTCACCAATCGACGAGATCTCTGATTGGTTAAACAAAATCGCATAGACTGATTTGATTCGTTAAAAGTAAAACAATTGCCAACCCATTCTTCCTATCAGCCGTTAACATGTATAGTAAAGTTAAGTGTGATCGGAGGTTTGACGATATTCATCCATAGAATTTTTTTGAATGTTTTGACCGAAAAACTGTTTAGTCGGATCGGTATTATTAAAATGCATGTATTAAGACAACTAGGATTTCCGTTTCAATCAATAAACTTGAGTTGGATCCGCTATCCCAGCCTACCGCAGCCCTAGTAATGATAAAGGCGTTTGACTTGGAGTTTCTATTAGATTTGTATTAGTTTGACTGTGGCAACAGAGTAATTATATATTAGTTTGTCAGAATATCAAACTACTATCAATTCCTGGTCGCAGCACGATGAGCACCTTACATTTAACAAGATATTTTATTCCGGCGTTTCCCATTCTCTTAAACCGGCGTTTGGGTTATGGACGGGCCAAACGCCGGATTTTAAACGGCCTGGTTTATTAATATTAATACTCCGGAGTACATGTTACTCGATAAACTGCGAGACTTTATATGATATCACAAAGCGAGCAATTAGAGAACTGTAGTTTCTGGAGCTATGAGCTATTTTTGATTTTGCTCCAAGATGATCGTCCAGATACCAGTTTTGAAGTGTAGATGGAGTGAGACGGATACAAAATCAGCATGTCGCGAATAGCGCCTTGGAGCAACAGGGGCTCGATAACTCCATGGAGCTATTAATAGCTTTTGGTTAAGGCTCGTGCTAGTGGTACAAAACGAGTCTACTGAAACTTAATATTTGTGGAGGTTATGTATGATTTAGAGTCTTTTTCATCGTATAAACTTTGAAGTCGCCTGGAGGACGGATGTCATCTTGCTTCAAATCATGAAAGTCGGAGATGCCGACAGGAAAACTACACCCGAGCCTCACCCTTGAAAACCCTGAGAGCGGTGACACAACCTAAGCCGAGCTAGGTGTGACCCTGCTTGGTCCTGGGTTTAAGCCCGCGTGCTGCGCACACGGATCTTTAAACCGCAGGCGTTGTTTCGGCCTGCCGAGCGAGTTGCTTTCACCCCCTTATCCCGGGGATGTGTTGTTATGTACCACTAGTCAGTTCCTTTGGTTAAAGGCTACGATTTACTGGCTTAAGTACGCAATTTAAGTCCAAAACCCTCGAATAGCTCCCAGAAACAACAGTTCTCTATTGTGCAACGCAGACTCCCAGCCCTGGTATTTTGCAGCTCCTCACTCCTTCTCCTTCTGCGCCGCAGACAAGGTATCTTCATCTTCAGCTGTCTAACGATGCCCAACACGAAAGCACAATAATCATCAGAAAGCAAGGCGTTATTAATAGTCCTGCAAGCTCCCGACTAGGGTGTGCAACTCAAATGGTAATTGCAACCCAAGCTGCAGGTAGCTCACAGCAATTGCTTAGTGGTTGGTGAGCGGCCAGAACAGCCCGATACAGTCACCGACCCGCCTGCATTTTCTCCAGCAGAGCGACCCCGGCTAAAGGATACGCCAGCAGAGACGGCCACCCGTAAGTAGCTCGTCACCCGAAGCACAGCCTGGAACAACAGCACCAATGCACCACTGCTCGAGACACTCGCGCCGCCAGACACCGGGTGAGGCTCGGGTGTAGTTTTCCTGTCGGCATCTCCGACTTTCATGATTTGAAGCAAGATGACATCCGTCCTCAGGCGACTTCAAAGTTTATACGATGAAAAAGACTCTAAATCATACATAACCTCCACAAATATTAAGTTTCAGTAGACTCGTTTTGTACCACTAGCATGAGCCTTAACCAAAAGCTATTAATAGCTCCATGGAGTTATCGAGCCCCGTTGCTCCAAGGCGCTATTCGCGACATGCTGATTTTGTATCCGTCTCACTCCATCTACACTTCAAAACTGGTATCTGGACGATCATCTTGGAGCAAAATCAAAAATAGCTCATAGCTCCAGAAACTACAGTTCTCTAATTGCTCGCTTTGTGATATCGTATAAAGTCTCGCAGTTTATCGAGTAATATGTACTCCAGTCAATTGATGGTGGTTCGGTGTTCTGAGGAGCGGCAGTGGTGCCGTGCGCAGCGGAGGTGTGCCTATGCAGTGTGCGTGGTTTCTTTGTAGTTGTGTACACGTACTCCTGTACGTGTTCAGATTAACCTGGCACACTTGACCATACAAAACGGAAGTGAGAATTCAGAGGAGATGGGCGGAATAAAAATGCATTAAAATATTTTTATTTATTTCTATTTTGAGTAAAAATATTTTCACTGCCATCCCTGCCTATTGTGCACGTTGACAACGATACCTGGATCGTGGTTTCGCTTTCGATGCTGTGGCCCACAGCCTGTGGGTAGGATAATGGTGGCTTCGATTGCCCCCGCTCCATGACGAGAGGCGCGACAAGAGCAGCGAAATGACTCGCTTGTTTTCCGGGTGGTCGACAGCTGCGTGGTCGCCGGGGTTCTAAGATGGCACTCGTGGCGTGGCAAATGTCGAGGTTTAGCACACCGCGCGAAGACTTCGCTTCGCACGTCGATGCTAAATTTCTCCAAGCCCGTTCATTTGACCCTAGTCTTTCAGTGCTGCGCGCTGCGCTTGATCTCGCCGGCCGAAGCCGGCGACTTTGGTTGCTTTTCAGGTACTAGGGTTATCCGCCTGGCTTTAACGAGATAGTTGGTCTAAGCACTTTCTTCTAAGATACTTTTGTATTACACGACAGCATCGCTTTGGTCTACCGTACATGTACATGTACCGGTATGATACAAGTATTAATACATGTACCTGCAAATTAGTTTATCCTACATGTACACACGTCCTGTGGCGTTTGCATGGCGCAGCAAACAAATTTGAAGCCAACAATTTTCCAATGCAAAGAAATCTTTGCATTCTGCTTGGGGCGTCTTTGGCGTTGAAAATTGTTGCACGCTGGTCGCGGCACAAACCGTCTCTTGATGGTGATCCCAAACAAAACTGCACGATGAAGCCACGTGCTCGGGTGCGAATAAGGGCTTATCTGCCTCGTGGCAGGAATGCAGCTTGACCGAGATTTTCAAGCCTGAAGTTGTGCTTGATTGTGGCCAAGTTCAAATTTCGTCAACGCATCCCCAGATTGAAGTGGAAGTCTCAACATGGCGCCGCAAGAATGTTTAGACGAGCACTTCAATGCAGATGTAACACGCTCGTCGCAGCTACATGTATTATAATAAGTCCTCATCACCTTGCCTCGGATCGTCAAAATATGAGGGTCATATGCTCGCTTTCCTGCATCCGGAACGAGACAGTCGCAGGCCCATCACCTCGCCGCTGAAGCAGTAACGGACATCTAAACTCACCGATTACGAGTTTCGTGCCCGTCCTCCTCAGCGTTATCTAAAATATCAAAGCATCCCACCAGCAAACGTCACACAGTGTGAGAGGCTCACGCCGTCTACATGTATAATACCTTCGCCAAAATGCCATCGCCGACGACACCTTCGGAAAATGTACGCTATCAGCAGTAGTCGACTAACCGGAGCGCTGCCGACTGCAGGTTGCAGTTTTCGCGGCGGGCTTTCAGCTTAACGGCGGCAAAAAGAGCCTCCTTTCAGCCTCGCGATCGCAATCCGCCGAAACGCAGAGCCCAAGAGCAGTGCAACGCCCGTGTCAAGGGACCAGGGCGGTCGGCGGGGCAGCGTCACCTGAAAATGCTCGTGCAAGTATGGATTAGACGCAGAGTCTGCCGGTGCCATGCGTCCCAGCAGCTCCCCTTCTCATGTCCTCGTACCGGAAGGTCTCTGCACGTCTTGGTGTACCGTTATCCGTATACTTCAGGCATATCCAGAGCAAGCGGTGGCGAGCCTATTCGTTGGCCGTGCTGCGTACAGGACAAGAGTGCAGCCACGGCAAGTGTCTCGGTTCCGATCTTACCTTGTTGGGCATGCAGCGCGCCTCTTGTAGCTCGGAACAGTTCACTTTGAAATTGGCTGCCAACGACGCAGTCCACCAGTCCCTCACCAACCTCGCAACAGCTTTCGACCGCGACACCATGGCCAAACAACCCTTCTTCACGTTCGAGGATGCCAAGTGCTCCTTCAGCCTTTTTGCTGCATGTGCGGCGTCGGCACGCTGAGTATGCCGGCCAATTTCGCGCGCGCAGGACCAATCCTCGGGTTTTTGGCCACCGTGTTCATGGCACTCGCCAACATCTACGCGTCCGTCGCAATGTCCAAGGTGCTGCTGCTCGCTCCCAACTCGGTCAACACATTCAGCGACCTCGGTGAATGGTGCATGGGCAAGACCGGCCGCTGGCTGTGCGTCGTCTCACAGATGGGATCCTGCTTGCTCATGCCATGCGTCTTCCTTGTGCTCGGCGGCGGTGTGCTTGACGGACTCTTCCCCGATGCTTGGAGCACCACGACCTGGATCATCCTCATGACCATCACCGTGCTGCCGCTGGCCTTGGTGCCCACCCTCAAGGAAGGTGCTGGTGCTGCTTTCGCCGGCTGCATGGGCACGCTGATTGCCGATGCTCTTGGCATCGCAATTGTGGCTCACGGCATGAGTGACCACCCGTCTGTGCCGTCGCCCGAGCTGAGCCTCTCCCAAGTCGCCGGTGCGTTCGGCAGTCTCGCCATGGGCTTCGGTGCCGGCATTGTCCTCTCGGACGTGCAGCGCCAGCACAGTGACCCGAGCCGCATGCCTCGTGTTGTCACCGTCACGATGGTCTTCATCATGTTCTTGCTGCTTATTCTGGGTTTCGTGCCGTACTTCTCGATCGGATGCCAAGTTTCGGGCAACCTGCTGTACGTCATCTACCCAGACGCTGCCACCGGCCTCACCACGCTGGGCTTCGCACCCAAGTGGGGCACCGTCGTGCTGGCTTACATCGCAATGCAGATGCACGTGACCATCGCCTTCTCGGTGCTCATCAACCCGGCCTTCTACATTGCTGAGCGTCTGGTGCTGGGCATGCACAAGAAGCAGTCCGAGGAGATCGAGAACGGCCTGGCGTACCACGAATCCGGCACGCCTGGGGCCGACCTTGCGAAGACGAGCGAAGTCTCTCGCGTGAGCATGACATCTAACGTTAGCCGTCGTTCGAGGACGTCGGTTTTCCCTCTCACCGGCGAAGTCAACAACAACCACGAGCTGGAGGCCGCCGAGTACCGTGGCGCCAACGCGATCAAGTACATTGTGCTTCGTCTCGCCATCATCGTCGTTCTGGTGGTTCTGTCCATCATTTTCAAGGACCACTTCTCGGACTTCGTCGACTTTGTGGGCGCGTCAGCCATCACGGCCAACTGCATCGTCCTGCCGACGATCTTCTACCTCATCAAAACGTGGGAGCACGTCCCCTTGTACGAAAAGTTCGGCGCTGCCGTCGTGATCGGGGTGTGCACCGTCCTAGGGGTCTACTCGACGTACACCGCTGGCAAGCACCTGTTCTTCCCGTCCGACTCGGACACCATCTTCCCGTACTGCGACGCCGAGTTCCAGGACACCGTGTACTACAACCAAACAGCCTAGATGTGATTCACTATAACTCGTTAGACAAGGTTACAAAGTTGTCAATCTTGTGATGTGCGCCACACAATTGTGTATCACTGAATCTAAAATACATAATCTGGAATATATTTCCCTGAATCTAGAATCTGTTTTCGTGCCAAAAATGCAATACCGGTAAAACCCAAAAGACAATACCGGTACATTGTACATATACCGGTACTATTGTATAGGTTGGCGGGTTTGTGTGAAGCTTATGTGGTACAAACCAGGGTACGTGTACCCAAACGCTGCAGTCATTCACGCACGTCAGGGCCAAACCACGCATTATCTGTCAACACAAAGACCGCAGCATGAGCTACAACAACCGGCGAGGAGGAGGCTTCGGTGGGCGCAGTCGCGGACGCGGCAATCGCGGCGGGAGGAGGATACGGAGGAGGTGGCGGAGGTGGGCGCGGGAGCTACGGCGGCGTGGGCAATGAGGTGTGCAGACGCTTCATGGACGGCGGCAAGTGCGACTTCGAGCAGACGTCGGGCGGCCGGCCGTGTCGCTACCCGCACTTTGTGCGCACCATCGGCGAGACGCGTGGCCACAGCGGCGCCATCAAGGACGTGGCCATGTGGCCCGACCGGGAGCAGCTTTTCACGTGCGCGGCGGACGCCAGCATCAAGCTCTGGAACTGCGCCACCTGGCAGGAGATCACCACCATCAACGTGCAGGACGCGCTGCCTCCGTCGGCCAACGGCAATGGCGGCGGAGGCCGAGGAGGCAACAGAGACAAGACGCCGCACTCGGAGGGGTCGTGGCCCTGGTAATCTGCGGTCCTTTCCTGTTCGCAGGCTTCGAAGGCCGCTTCCCGCCCAACCCCAAGGTGTCGGTCGGAATGGTGCGAGGGTGGAATCTCGAGAACGCTCAGGCACCGCCCTTCGAGTTCGCGACGTCCGAGACGATGCCATTCGCACACACGATGAATGTGCAGGCGCTGGCGGTGGCCACGGACTCCACGGGTAATACCACGCTCTTTAGCGGCAGTGCAGATGGATGCATCCGCTACTGGCAGTTGGACACAGCCAGCAACCAGTTCAAGTGCCGCGGGGTCATGGAAGGACACGTGCGCGGCGTCACAAGACTCAAGACTTTTGCTGTGGGAGGCGCGCCAATTCTGGCTTCGGCGAGTGTGGACTCGACGATCCGACTCTGGGATTTGACCACGTACCAGTGCGTCAAGGTGCTGTCGGCCAAGGAAAATGGCCACACGGACGCCGTCATGGACCTGGAGTTCTGGGTGAACGGGAACGAGACGTTCCTTATCAGTGGCGGCCTGGACTGCGAGATTATTGTGTGGGGCCTCACGCCTCCCTTCCAGCAGCTTTTCAAGGAGACGCAGGACTCGCAGGTCACTGCGCTCTGCGGCGCGCAAGACGCCGCACAGTCTCCCATTCTGCTCATTGGCATGGCGGTAAGCTTGTTTTGTCTGTTGATTTTGCTGGAACTGTAAGACTGATCATGTACCTTTTGCTAGGACGGCACGATCTCAGTGAAGGAGCTCCCAACCTTCGCGTATAAAACCACACTGGGCGCCAATGTCAATCATGGCCACCAGGATGCAGTGCGACGTATCACTATAGGCCCAAGCAACACGTTCTTCTCCGCGGGCAACGACCGCAAGATGATTGCTTGGCAGATCACGGGCGATGTTGCCTCAATCCAGTCCAAGTAAACGATCGCTTCTTGATCCTATTTTACTCGAGTGCCATCAATGTACGGCTGAAACTACAAGAGAATAGGACCCGCTGGGTGCACTCGAAGCGCTAGACGACAGAACGAAAGGGCTTCAGTTGGGGTCACACAGAATCACTGACCTCTATGCAGAAAAATGGAGTTCTCCCTCAACAAGCCAAAGTAGGAGCAGCGGCAATAGCACTAAAACACGGTGAACAGCTTGCGTTGTGGCGCTAGTCCACACGCTCTGCAAAGATAATCTACTGTAGTCTTTAAAGTAAGGAGATGGCGCTACGATCGTGGCGGCGGCATCAAACCGCACAGCCGCGATGTGTCACGGCCTAGCACTTGGTGCAGTAGATGCCAGCTGTCTGAGGCCGAAAAGGAATGAATCCTCTAGAAAGTAGTTCCGTCTTGACGTTCGTGTTTTCGCTGAATGTTAACGCCATGTGCTGCTGCTGGGCTCAAGCGTGTCTTCTCATCCTCGTGATCAGGCATGGTCAACAGGATCTGTTGCGTCACCAAACTTCCCACAGACCGCTGCACCTGCTGGTGATCAACATTGCCTTCCATCCCTGTAATCGTAGTCTGACCAGCAACAGCAGCAGTATCCCCGCAACGAAGCCAAGTTCCTTTCGCACGCGTTGAAGCCACGTAGCAGCCTTCTGGTACGAGTGGTTAAGTCCGTACGCTTCCTCGAAGCAAGACGCAGCCAGCTCCAACTGTTTCTTACTGTAATGACAAAGTCCCATGTTGTGACTTGTAACGTGGTGCTTGCCCATTTCTTGTGAGGAGAGGGTGTAGAACGCGAGCGCGCAATCATACTCATGCAACCCGTAATAAAGGCGGCCAATTTCAAACGCCACATCCTTCTCCTTGTCTAGTGCGTAGTAATTCTTCCAGACCAACGGGATTCCGTACATCACATCCTGCTTCAGTTTGGCAGCAGCAGTGGGTGACTGGTCCAACAACACATCACGGAATTTGTAAAACACGTCCGGGTCCCATCCGCTTAGCTTCATCAGCGCTAATACGGCCTTGAGCGACGGCGCTTTTGCATCCTCCTTCGTGGATTTCTGCATCACAAAGAAGTCGTTGGGTCCAAACGATACGATTTCATCCTCAAAGGCAGTCGAAAGGTTGGGGAACTGTAGGCTGCGCTCCGCGCATGCCTTATCCAGTCCGTCGCCGTACAGTTCCGTCATTGTCGAGCTGGCCGCTGCACGTTCACCAACAGCGTTGGCCGGCAGTACGAACGCGGACACCTTAAGGCTGGCCTCTTCCTGAGGACTATGCAACGCGAATCCACCTCGGCTTGCAAAGTAGACGCCAATAGCGTGATAATTAACCATGACAGAGAAGCTACCATGCACAGCGATGTGCGGGTCGCTAACTCCTCGGAAGTGGTCGGGGTTGTTGTTTCCCTTATCACCTGACAGCGCGACGAGCCCATTCTTGGACAGCGCCGCAAGGCGCTCGATAGCCGTGAGAGCACCGATGGGGACGAGAATCGTGGCACCCGACGACGCCGGGTCAAAATACTCATGGTACCATTTCAGGATGTTGTTGCAGTGAGGTTTTGCCTCTCCGTAGTACGTTTCGTCGATCTGCTCGTACTTGAAGATATTGCTCAGACGCTTGATGATCTCGGGGTCTAGCGGGTCAGGCTCCTCCTCCGCTTCGAGCCAACACTCACAAGACCCTCCTTCAAAACACCTCCGTCAACTTGAAACAAGTCGTGGTACAGCGTGTCGAACAGGTAATTTGCAATCAGACACAGCGGATTGGCCAGGTCGCCCGGGCGGATAACCTGCCCCGACGAATAGAGACGCAGCTCCGTGTCGGTGGTGGCGTCAAAGATGGCAAAGTCCACAATGCCGCGCTTGACGAACGGAGCGAGCGCCGGGTGCGTCTTCCAGAAGTTGAAATTCTGCTCCGTGAAGTCCGTCATGATGTAGCGGATGTTGCTGAGGGAAGTCAAGACGCTCTGCAGCACAGGCCAGAAACAAGTAACCGTTAGCGTCTCTCTCGTGACCGTCGCGGCCCGTAGCAGCCAAAGCTCACCTCCATCTGTGCGAGTGCCTTCAGCAAGTAGAAGCTGAACTTGCCCGAGCCGGCGCCAAGCTCCACAATGTAAAAGGGCTGCGCAGGGTCCACGGGCGACGCCGAGCGCGGCTTCATGGCGTCTCGGAAGTACGCACGCAGCACGTTGCTGTAGCGCTTGGCGATGAACGTGTTGGACGTGATGAAGTGCGGCACGATGCCCTGCGCCCACGACTCGACGCCCTGGCGGTCGTAGAAAGACATCATGAGTTTCCACAGGTGGCAGCGCGCGAAGGGCGCGAAGGCCTCGAGCTGGAAGCGCGGCGACGTCTGCATCTCCAGTGCGCGCAGCTCGTCGCTCTTGCCGTTGGCTGACGCGACTGGGGCGGGCGTGGGCGTGTCGCCGTCGCTGCTGTCACTGGTCACGGGCGACTTGGACACATGGGCGCCAACGGTGGATGCGACCTCTGGGACGGTGAGTGTGCCTGGTCGCACGGCGTCCACCGTCAGCGGCATCAGAACGAGGGAAGCAGATGCGCTGTCGACGGCGAAGTGCGGAATGCGCAACGTCCCTTGAACTAGGCAAGCCGGGGTTTCAAAAACGGTTGAACCTCCGATACTTTGTGAATGACGCAACGGAGGGGCTGCGAGAGAGGATAGATTTGCGGAGACAGATTTTAGTATTGTAAGTGAATTGCATACTCATAGTACTGTGAAAGACGATGATGTCAGATATGATAGTATTTAGGATAAGAGGAAGAAACGGATGTAACCATGGTACAAGTTCACGTACCCCATGAAACTGGTCTGCAACTTCAGCTGTGGTGAGTTGAAAGAGTGATGCAAAAGCAGAAATGCCGCCTTTGGCATTGCAAAGCGCTATCTTTCGCTGAATTGGGCAAGGCAGCTGCGGTAGGCACCCGCTCCGACTCGGAGCGGCGTCCGAGGCCGTGGTATCAGTTGTGTCGTCGCCGGTCTGATGTGTGCCAGCGCTGCCCCTTGGCGGTTTTGGTCGCGCCACGAGCGATTGCCGCTACAAGTTTCATCGGCGGGTCCGTAGGTCTATCAATGATGTGCACATCGAGCAACACGCAAGGATACTTACTCGACACGTAGACGCGGGCTTCTGTACGATGGCAGACATTTTAAGGTTATCCTTGATTGCGCCAAGCCTGCCTCGGCTTCAGCTCGCCCGTGGCAGCTCATAGGGACACAAACAATATATCCAACGCAGAGCTCCAGAACACTGCGAAATCAACCTTTTATTTTAATTGGCCAAAACCCTGCTTCGCACATAGCCGTGCACAATAATAACCCAGCACCCGCACTGAGTCAGTGACTGACGGCGGCAGTCCGCAACTCGTCCTCTTGAAGCATCTCGGCCATGTTCCACCAGCCGGCGCTCGCCTCCAGCGCCTTCGCGGGCTTCTCGGACGAGCTCATCGCGTATCTGACGCTCTTCTGCGAGCCGTTGGAGCTGCTGCGTCTCTCGGAAGTCAATTCCGGTGCCTATCTGATTCCCTCCCATCGTCGATACTCCTGTCCTCACCCTTTTCCTGCTAGTTTTCTATGTGTTTTGCCAGGAAGACCCGCTCTGGATGGCGCAGTGTGTGCGTCTACACTGTGGGGACTTCTCCTTCCATCGCAACTGGAAGCTCACGACCTTCTACCCGCGAGACCCGCGGCCTCTGGAGCAGGTGGACCAGGCCTTCCGACCGGTGGCTGTGAGAGGCTTCGGCTCCGACTTCCTGTACCGACGCTGGTGTCGCTGCAACATGGAGCTGGGCGATGCCTACCTGCTGCCCACCGAGGAACAGGACCCCACTATTCGTCGCCTCAAGAAGATGGACGTCCAGGACCTGACCTTCCGGGACTTTTACGAGTCAGTGCTGCAGTTGCATTGACGTTGCTGTTTGTAGCTGACATGTTGTTGTTGGTTGTTTGTCTTTCCAGGCAATACTCAAAGGAGCCGTTCATCATTCGTAATGCTATTGGCAACTGGAAGGCGTCTTCGGAGGTAGGTGGAGGGTGTTTCGGTGGGATAGAAGCTGTGCTGATGCGGTTTGTGTGCTGTGCAGTGGACGATGCAGAAGCTGATTCAAAGATTCCCCGGCGACATAAAGCATCGCATCACGCACAACTTGGACGTCGTCTCTAGCAGACCAACGATGGAAATGAGCTTTGCTGACTACCTCCAGTATGCCGAAAACCAGCACGATGAGACGCCCTTGTACATTTTCGATGCGCGTTTCGGAGAAAAGATGCCTGCTATGCTGGACGACTATAACCCCGAAGACCTTAAGGTGTTCGAGGAAGATTTTCTGAACGTGATTACAAGCCCGGAGAATGAAGAGGAGGAAGAAAGAATCGACGGCAAAAAGACTCCGACCAAGGGTGTCAAGTTGGAGGCAGGGGAAGAAGGTGCGAAAAGACAAGAAGAAGAAGCGTGCCGCCGGGTCAACTCGACCTGACTATCGCTGGATCGTGATCGGACCGCAGCGCACCGGTGCTCCGTGGCACCAGGATCCAGCAAGGACATCCGCCTGGAATTCACTTCTCAAGGGGCGAAAGAGGTGGGCCATCTACCCCCTGATTCGCCTCCACCGGGAGTGAACGTCGGCAATAACGGCGAGTACCGCGATAGTGGTCTGGATATGCCGTCGCTCATGTGGTATTTGCACGTCTACCCGACCCTTACTCCTGACCAAAAGCCGCTCGAGATTGTTCAAGAGGAAGGGAAACGATTTACGTCCCCAATGGGTGGTGGCATCTCGTTTTGAACTTGGACTTCGCGATCGCGGTCACACAGAACATGGTGGATTCTCATAACGCCGTCATGTTCATGAAGGACTTGCTCAACGACGGACAAGACGAGGCACTGTCAATGTTTCAACATGAGCTGCGGACCACAAGACCAGAAACGTTTGACATCTTCCGTCTTGTTCAGGCCCCTCGCGCCAATGGGTATCTGAGCGAAGACATGTACGTGGCGTCGTTCCGTATCCTGGAGTACTGGAAGCCTCAATTGAAGAAAATTATCAAACGCCATAAAGTGCTGGCTCTGACAAACAGTGCGGACGTGCCAGTAGCAAACAAAACGATTGCGGATAAAATCAAATATCCGAAGATGAAGAGCCTGACGTCGCGTGTGAACCCGACATTTGCAGTGGGAAAGCGGCTGTTGGTGAAGTTCTTCAGCCAGTATAACGAGAACTGGGGCGAGTTCGACTTTGAGGCCTACATGGCCCCGAATTTCGACTCGAATGATAGCGGGCTCGCATCCCCGTCAAAGCGTCGAAAGCAGAACGTCCTGCAGCCATATGAGCTCAAGAAGGCTATGTCGCTGCGATATGCAATGGAGGATTGTTTCCGCATTGAGGAGGCCGTCTACCAAATGATTGAACGATCGGCGCAGAAGTCACTCCAAGCGATGACTCCTCGCTTGTATCACTCGGGGCACCTACTTTACGTGGATGAAGTGGACGATGATGAAGGTGAAGGGCCAATGTGGCGATGGCCGTACGTTGTCATCGAGTACAAGAGTGACGGTGTTGGCCTTGACTCGATCACGAAGAAAGGTGGTGCTACCCCAGAAAGTCGGAAGAGGGTGGCTGCGTGGATCAGTCGAGAGTTCCTACCGAAGCTGCACGCTGTTCCTATTGACCCAAAGTTCTGCGGCGTGTACGGGCACAGCAAAGCTGAGTGGGATTGGTACATCCACTACATGCTTCGCCAAAGAAAACGTGCCGTGTCATGTAAGTGTGCTGGTGTTGTTTCTGTCAATGTGTTGGAGCTAACACAATTGTTGTTCTGTAGTCCACCTGATCGAAAGTGATCTCCCTGCACACCTGATGAAGCTCCTCAAAAACTTTCTTCCTGATGCTAACAGGGATGCTATCTTGTCAGAAGTGCTCCCAGTGAAGCCTTCTGAGATCAAACCTGTACTGCTTCACGGCGACTTAACGGACGAAAACATTCTCGGCACGGAGGTGAACGCACGCTCGAGTGGTGTGATCATGTCGCGTGTGGAAAATGAAGCACGTGAACGACAAGGGTCGAACTTGACGTCGTACCTCAAGTCAATTGGTTGCGAAAAGTATATCCCGCTCTTGGTGGAGCAAGAAGAACTGACTAGTGGGTCCTTGGCTCTATTGGATGAAGCGCATTTGAAGGACTTGAGTATTCCCCTGGGACCCC
This sequence comes from Phytophthora hibernalis, assembly GCA_012656075.1. Taxonomy (NCBI): domain Eukaryota; phylum Oomycota; class Peronosporomycetes; order Peronosporales; family Peronosporaceae; genus Phytophthora; species Phytophthora hibernalis. The sequence goes on along the minus strand of JAAKBF010000027.1, from coordinate 791,128 downwards.
GTCTCGCAATTTTGAAGGGAAGGCAGCCTGCTACCCACGCCCGTATCGATGATAGTGAAGACGACGGAAGCGATAGTCGCTTCGATACCGAGGAAGAGTGGGAAACCAGTAGCAGCGGTAGCAGCAGCTCCGATGAGGAGGAAGAGGGTGATTTTACGACTCCTGCAGGGTTGGCAGCCATTGAAGAAAAACGCCAGGAACGGTTTGCTGGACCACACGAATGGGTTCCAACGTCAGTGATTGACTTCGCGGATGCGAAGACGGGTGATCCGCTGTACGATCTTGTTGCCGTCTTCTTTGCAGCTTTGGTAAGCAATGTTTTCGCTGGTGTACTTACTGTATGCTTTCGTTGAACTGACAAAGTTGATGTGCATTGGTTGCTTCAGCACTGTGACCGCGAGTTGTGGAAAGAAACGCTGGCGTCGGAGTACTGGCAAGCGTACATTCGTCGTGAGAAGGCGCAGAGCACCGCACACCGACGTTGCCTTCAGGAACGATTCATGCAGCTTGTGCTGTTGCATCCGAGCCGCTCAGTCAAAGGTTTGTTCCACTACTTCCCGCAGGCGACGAACTACGCGACCTGGGAAGACCTCGCACGTGGCATTTTTGACGACATGTTTTAAGCTTACCAACTGGACACTGCAACTTCGAATAGTACTACATGTAGTTCACTACCAGTGGCGAAGTGGTGTCGTTGCAAGAAGTATTCATGTATTAATACTAGTACGTAGTACTTCGAAGATTAGTTACCGGTACGTGTACGCTGGATTACAGTTTTGTTTTGGTGGCTTGGTTTGGATCGCTGAAAACCATTGCACTGACGCAGACAGGGGTAGCAGGAATCCTGCTGCAGGGGATTAGCTACATCGTTGAGCAAGGGATGGATTTGCTCAGATAGAAATACAACACTGTTCGTCATCCATCTGCAGTTGAGGGCTCAATATGTGGAAGCACAACAGCATCAAGAAGACTAATGATAAAGTGACATGTATGCAAGTTGACGGGGGCGAGCGGCAACCAATGGCTGCCTTCTAACGGTCTAATACGTCGGCTGCACCTGCTTCACCTCCTCGAGCAGCTCGTCGTACGCCTCCTGAACATTGAAGCCGGCCTTGTTGGGCGTGATCAAAATGCAGCTCGTGGGCCGCTTGGAAAGTGCCGACGCGCCCAAATCCACCTGTCAAATACCAATTACAACACTCAGTTAGCCTCAAAACGATATCAATCAAGAACTGCATCGACGCACCTTGGACGGGGTGAAGATGTACGGGATGTCGTTCTCCTCGCAGAGCACGGGGATGTGCGAGATGACGTCGACGGGCGAGATGTCTCCGGCGATGATGCACACGCCCTTCTCGCCCTTTCGGATGCCCTTGACGACCTCCTTGACGCCGCGCTTGATGCTCTTGACCTTGGTGGCCTTCTTGACCACCTTGTAGACGCGCTTGGTCTGTTTCTTGGAGGCCAGAGGCTTGGCGATCACCGACACGTGCTTCACGCGCTCCTCGTAGCTGCTGCTGCTGTGCTTCTTGCTGCTCTCCGTGTCGCTCATCGCTGCGGGTGAGGTGCTGATCAATTAAACTGCTGGCGTATCGGAGCTTTTGGCCGGTCAGGCTGGACCAACCGTCGTGAATGTCGCCCCAATCTGGTACAACCTTCGCGCGACAATTCCTCGTATGAGGTGGACCACACACACACTATTTTAGCCAATGAGATACGCGAGCATTTATGGCCGCTGGTATCGCGGGGCAGAACCCACGGAACTGACACAAGCAGCAATGGGCTTCACGGGTATCGCAGTCGGCACCGTCATGGGCCTCACCACCAAGCTCGGCAGCAACGTGCTGCAGAAGGTCCCGTACATGCGCCGTACGTTCCTCTTCCCTCTCTTTTTGACCTATTTTCCATACCAAAGATCCAACCCGACATTCTTTTTTACTATTGCTGAACGAACTAACCACCGCCTTGGCTGGCTATTGCTTAGACCCGTGGGAGCACGTGCTGTTCATGGGCGCGGGCGCTGGACTGGGCGGATATCTTCAGAACAAGTACCACCGGGACCTGGAGGAGGTCGAGGAGCTGCGGCTGTACCTGAGCGTCACCCGAACAAGAAGGCGTAAGGCAAGTCAGAACAGTGAATCAACCAGAGTTGAGCACAGATAAGAGACGGGCATTGCAGAACTTGCTGGTCGTCGCATCTCGTGGAGTGTTCGAGCGAGCAAGCGCCAGCGAGAATCGAAACCCTGACAAATACCAAGAAAATGCCGACTTTGTCACCGTGTGCTGGTCTCGTGCGTGTAGCTAGCTGCGTGTATCTTGGAGCTAGGATAGGTGCTGGTTGCCGTGTTATCTTGCAGATCGAAGACTGCGACCGCTCGTCGCGAAAGGACGCGATCCTTGCTTTGGATTGCGTCACTTCTAATCATCGCCGCTTAACGCGCAAGCTCAAGCTACTGCAGGATGGAGCTCGCGTACCTGTACACGAAGCAGCGGGAGAGCTTCGGAAGACACTGCGACTTCCGTAACGTGGACGCCAAGGTGCTGGAGTATCCCGAGCACCGATGCACTGGAGAATGACTACGTGAGGCGGAGACCGATGATCACACGGCTGGATACGACGCCACACATGTCGGAGCACGAAGTGAACACTGAGCGACTGGTGACCAAGCACAGCAGCATGCGCCATGTCGAGGGTGGATGGCCTAAGGATGTCGACCCGGCTGAGCAGAGTGACGTACAGCGCTTCCGGAAGAAAGCAGAGAAGGACGACGACTACAAGCAGGCAGTCAAAAGTCTCGGACCGGTGGTGGATCGTGCGCTCAAGCAAAACAACACCATCAACATTTACCAGGACTACTTCGCACACATGGGCGAAGCCGCCACAACAGAGCAGCCCAGTGCAAAAGGTCTTGCTGTTTTCCGGGATCCCGAGCCCGTCAAAAGGACGGTCTCGCAAATCGACTGGCACCCGGAGAGTCCGCAGAAGATGGCAGCGTGCTATTGCATTCTCAATTTCCAGGATCCCAAGTTCGCATCGGCACGACTACCTGCCAACTCGTATATTTGGGACGTGCTGAACCCGAACACCCCCGAGACGACACTCAAGCCAGCCTCTCCACTGGTGTGCATGCGGTACAACCCGAAATCCGTCGACCAGCTCGTTGCAGGGTCGTACAACGGTCTCATCTCGTTCTTTGATTTGCGCAAGTCGGGTGCAGCGCCTGCAGAGACATCTATCATCGAGCACTCACACCACGACCCAGTGTACGACGTCTTCTGGATCTCCAGCAAGACAGGTAACCAGTGCTGCTCCGTTTCGACCGATGGCTGGATGCTCTGGTGGGATATCCGTCACCTGGCGCAGCCTACACACAAGCTGCTCCTCACCGACAAGGACGGCCTGGCGTTCGGTGGATCGTCCATGGAGTACAACACAGAGGCTGGACCTACCAAGTATCTCGTGGGAACGGAGCAGGGTGCAGTGTTGAGTGTGAACCTGCGTAATGCAAAGCAGAACAACGGTATCACACTCTACGACACCGGAGCAGGCAAGCACCATGGACCTGTGTGCGCCATCCAGCGTAACCCAACGCACAACAAGTTCTTCCTCACCATCGGAGACTGGACAGCTCGTCTGTGGTGCGAGGACCTCAAGACCCCCATCATGAGCACCATTTACCACGACTCGTACGTGACTGCGGGCTGCTGGTCGCCCACGCGTGCCGGCGTCTTCTTCGTGACTCGAATGGACGGCGTGGTGGACATCTGGGACTTCTTCTACCGGCAGAACGAGGTGGCGTACTCGCACAAAGTGGGCGACGTGGCTTTGTCCTCCGTCAGCGTGCAAGGCAACGCTGGGTCTGGCGGCAAACTCGTGGCTGTGGGCGACTGCAACGGCATGATCTCGCTCATGGAGCTGTCGGACGGCCTCGCGGTCTCGCAGCCCAACGAAAAGGCGGCCATCAACGGCATGTTCGAGCGGGAGACGAAGCGCGAGAAGAACTTGGAGGCCAAGGAGAAGGAGCTGCGGCGGAAGAAGGCCACGATAGAGGAAGGCGCGGCGGACGACCGCGGCGGCAGTCTCAAGGACGACAAGATGGAGGAGCTGCTGCGTACGGTGGACGCCAACTTCCTGGGCATGATCAAGGAGGCGGAGGACTCGGAGAACAAGAACATGGAGCACAAGGGTGGCGACGTGCTAGGCGGCAAGGGAGACGAAGACAGCCAGCTATGAGTCATGCGTAAAGTATTCCCCATACAAGTTGAAGTATGAGTGATGGTCACTTGGTTTCCCTTGCATTCCGCACTCACTTTTCATTTTGGATTTCATATCGACAAGTGCAACCCACAGCATGACCAAGGGAAAGCAGCACGAGATGGCGCCGATCCACGTGTGTCTCGCAGACCACTTACGACTGTGGTAGCAGACGCGTACTAACATCTCGCATGTGCTGCAGGAAACCGAGGACAGCGTCATGTCTAGTGGAGACGGCATCGCCACCGAAGGGGTAGAAGAAGAGGAAGAGGAGGTTTCTCTAATGCGGAATTCGACGGCAAAGGACGACGAGGAGCACGAGGTGCTTCATTCGCTGGATAAGGATGGGACACAAGATGGCGAGCAGCTGACGCCGTACGTGGCCAAGTGCTATGGGCACATGGAGACGCTGAGGAAACGGAAACGCGAGCAGGAGGAGCAAGTGGAGGCGCTGGTAGAAGGTGCGCAACAGCAGCTGGGGACTTGGGGGATCGCAGAGCTGAATCTGGTTGTTGTGCTGGGTAGAAACCTTCGGACAGATCGAGACCATCATGCAGGAGATGATGCGCGGACTCCAGGAGCGCCATGCAGCTTCCCACACGCAGTTCGAGGCCACAGAGGACAAACTCACGCGCAGTCTGCGTGCACACAACCGGGTTCGTGTCTTTTGCGCTACATGTATGGTATGACGTGGCGAGGGAGGCGTATTAACAACGGTCGTGCTGCTTTGTGTAGACGGAGAAGAAGCTCAAGATGATCGCGGCGATTCTGCTGCGCGAGGACGAGGAACTCGAGTAAATGCAACTGCAGCAACTTCAACATCAAAATTGACGTCTTTGTTTCGAAATAATGACAATATCTCACAAACCAATCCCTGTAGAAGAAGATACAGATAAGGATATCAGAATTGGATTTCTGCTTTTGGGAGCAGACACGAATGGCGGAGCTGGCGATGGACGCCGCAGATGCTGGAAGTGCATCGGACGACAGCACTGACACACGCATGAAGGTCGAAGACAAAATTGTTGCTGTCGGCAATGAATCGGACGACAGCGATGTGACGCGTATGGACGAGGACGAGGAGCTGTCGATCGATGCCGCGGATGCTTCAAAGCCGTTCAAAGAAACGATGGAAGATGCTGCGAATGCGTCGGTGAATGAAGTGAAAGACGGTGATACGATGGTTATGGACATATCTGCAGCACAGGAAGGCAACCAGGACACACACATGGCTCTGGGCGCACATGCCCAAACGGAAGTCGAGGTGTCAAGTGATGCTGATGATGCAGCCAAACCACTGGATGACGGTCGCAATCCGCTGGTTGCAGGCGTCGTGCCTGCTACAGAGAGCCATGACCGCCACATCAAGATGCTGATCAACGTGGCGGGCGGCCATTATCGCTATTTCAACCAGTGGAAAAGCAAAATGAACATCAAAAGCGCACCCACGCGACTGCGTGTGACGCTCGAACAGTTGCTGCCAAGGGTAAGTGGTCACTTGACCTGTGGGTTCGAAACCGAGGTGGAAATTGATCTTGCTTTTGTGGTCGCAGCTTATGGGTGCTCGAGACTATGCAGGGGCCTCAAAAGTTTTGAGCGTGATGTACCATCGTTTTGCGAAGTCTCCGGCACTGTTCATTGAGGTGCGTACCCGTACAATTTTTACTGCACAGGCTCTTTGAAAAATATTTTAAACGTTGTTGTGGCTTTCAGTCCAGCCTCGAGATTTTGCGTCGGCAACCCGACTACCGTGAGGATTTGCTGAGCTTCATGACGCTGCATTGACAACACCAGACATCGACGTAGGCCCTTTATTATTTTATTTTGTTGTGTATGGCGCGTTAGCGACTCATGCGTATCTGCTTTAGAAACTGTCGATTCTGAAAGAGATGTGGCTCCTCCACATAATTCACGGCGAGCTCTACGAGGCCTACCATTTTTACCAAGACAAAATTCAGCAGGTAAGCCGCCTAATAGTCCTTGTTTGCAGCTCGCAAGGTCTTACGAATTTCATTTCGTGAACGCACTTGGTAATTGTAGATAGAGGACGCTGAAAGTGACCCTCGAGTACTGGCAAACTTTGGTATCCTATGCTACTGGCTCATCTTCATCGAGTCAAAAGAGATCCGTGAATTGCTTAAACGTGAAGATTTGGCTGACGAGGAAGAAGCAGATGATGACATGGAACCTGCTGAGGACAATGAATTCGACGCCAGTGAAAGTGTGGAATCAGTGATTGAGGCCACATACTTGTTCAAAACACCCATTGGAGTTCACATTCTGTATCAACATGCCAACAATGCCCTGAGGCGTGCAGTGGCGCACAGTCCAAACTCTGCGTTGTTTGTGGAGCACTACGTCCAGCTACTTACACTGGCGGGGGATATCCAACCAGCGTGTGATTTCCTAGAGGCTTTCTTCCACATGAACCCAAACGATCCGCATGGGGGAAGAATGGTACGACACTTGACTCAGTTGTTGACATTTGTTGTAATTGTAATGCTCCATCTAAAGCTCATGTTCTCTCCAAATCAGCTTGCAGGGTTCTTGGAAAACTATTATCCGGATTCATTGGACGCTAAGGTTGCTGTGTACGCCCGGTAAGACACCTCCGCTAACTTTACTTTCCAAGGTTGCTCTTGCTAAGTTCATTACGTTGTGGATTGTAGATGGATGAAAAATGACCCTTCTTGCAGCTACGCGCTAGAAAAGCTGCTCGAGTTATCTAGTGCTGGAGCTGTGTCGTCGTTTGTGTTGACCAAAGTCTTAGTTAAGGCACTTGATACCTGTGGCAGCGATTCGTATGTTGTCCAAAACCCGCAGATAGCATTGGACCTATGGAGGAATTTGGCAGAGCTGCTCGCAGCGATGGACGAGGATGAGTTTTTGCTGGCCCAAGTCGGAGAGGGAGAAATTGATCCGTTGCAGCAAGTTACAATTGCAGATGTGGGAGCACAACACGTTTGGTGGAAACGAGTCTACTTTGCTAGGCCAAGCACATTGGAGGAAGTCGCAGCCCTGTCGCAATGTGATGGCGACTTCATGGGGGTGTCTATTTATCGTGCTGCTGCTGCAGAGCGTCTCTTTCCTGGTTTTTGTGCTATGGCAGATGTATTGTGCTCTGCGATGGCTTCTCCGGATATAAAATTCAGTCAAGAGCACAGCCGTCTTCTGAAAAGGTATTGAGCAGAAATGGGCATGATGTTGTTGTGTGAAGTTGCTTACATTAACATTCTTACGCTTTTGTGTAGCTTCTTCCCTCGTTTTCCAGTCGGACAGCAGAACAGATTGTGCATACACCATTTTCTGAAATGTCATTTATCCATGTGACTGTCAGGGATGAGGATCTCAATCACCCGCCACTGCCGTTGTTTAGAGGGAGCGTGGACACCTTACAGGTAATCGACAGAAAATTGATTGTGGAAAGGGAGGCAGCTGGTGACAAAGCAGAAGTGGTGGTAACACGGACCGACGAAGGTCAAGAGACTAATTCGGAGTTTGTTGAAGAGCTGTACGCAGCTCTCGACCGCGAAGTTGGTCTTTCAGGTTTGAGTAATCGGAAGCGCAAAGCTGATTCCATTTCTACTTCCACGCCGTCCATGCCGCCGTTATCAATCCCAGGATATGTTGGTATGATCGAGGAAGAAGTCTACAGCAACCCTAGTGCCGTTTTGGTGCACATCTACTCCACGATTTACCAAAACCTGCGTCGCTCAGATATGCTACTTCCGACAATTCAAGTGATGGAGTACTGGGTGGTCTTTTTTCGGGAACGGATCCACAAAAATCAACTGACCTACGGGAACTCTGGTCTATTGGTGCGATACGAAGAATTTATTGCCACTTATCTTCGGCGTCAACGAGATAATGGCACCTTCAGAGTGACGAGGGATGCGGCCAAGACAGCGATTGTAGAGATGAAGCGAGTTTTGCCCAGCCCGCATCCACACTTTCCTGAGCTAAAACTCGTGAAACAGACCATGCGCGTGAAATCAGGGATCTTTACGCGTCAACGAAGACTTCGGTTGATGGAGATTAAGAAACATATGACGATTGTCCTCAAGAAGCTCGTGTATGTAGATGACAAGATGTTCGTGGATGCGGCTTATGCGGTTTGCCAGCAAAACGGGCTATTGGGGGTGGTCACACGTCTCGATCTGGCGCGATCGCTACAAAACATTTTGCCCGGGCACTACTACAACGTACTTTTGAGGATCCAGCCTCAATCAATACGGTTGCTTACGTCACCCGCTGTTCGGAAGGGCTGCACCACCCCGGAAGAGATTCTCGAGAGCCTCCGACATCACCGCTCGCCACGAACTCTTAATGAAATCAAGGCACTACTATGGGTGGAACGATATGAGGCATTGTACGGGTCTATTGTCGCGAGTGAAAGCGAGAGCGAGAGTGAAAGTGAATCGGACAGCGACTCCGATAGCCTCAGCGAAAGTGAGAGCAGTGAAAGTGATGGCAAAACCGGCCTCGAGAGCAGTGACAGTGACATAAGCAGCGATGTCGACAGCAGCAGTAGTGGCAGTAGCAGTAGCAGTGAAAAAATAAGCAGCGATAGTGACAGTGACGACAACACTGTGGACAATCAAGTGCTAGAAAGTTAGAGATCGATGTTCGGTGAATGTATTTACTGCCCGTCGGCTTGACGTCTCATTTACAACTGGTTACTGCTTCGAAGTAGTAATCTTTTGTTTGTATGTGAGTATATCTCTCCACGCCGACGCTTGTTTTGGTGGGTCTGGCACCATTGTGTATCGGGACCTGAAACCTGCCCATTCTTCATTGTTTGGAGAGTTTCAAAAGCGAAATCTGTTTCTAGCGTAGTCACAGCCGCCTGTCGAGCCTCAACATTGGCGTGGTGCAACGAGCGCGCTAGAAGGCGCTGGATCCGGTAGCAGCAGTTGCGGCATCGCTGGAAGGCGCATTGACTTTCACGTTGGACAGTTGCAGAACACTGCGGGGACCCGCAGACGAGCTGGAGGGTGGCTACCGATCCAGGCTCATGGTTGGCTATATATTCTTGGTTGACGGCACCAGAAACAGAGTCCTGAGCTCCTCCCGTGTACGGTCGGTTAGCAGACCAGATCACACGCGGAGCTTCTTCGTGTAGATGGCTGACAAGCGCCAACTTGGTTTGGTGCCGCGCCTTCCGTCGAAATTTGTCATCTTCAGCTGGGTCTGCGCTATCTCCATCAATGACCGCGAAATTGTTAACTTTTGGTATGTCTCGAAGTGCTGAACCGAGGAACTGCTCCAGACTGCCACGGTCGCGAAGAGGTTCACGCAAGAATCCCGCGGATCCGACTTCACCAAACCTCTGGACGAGGGAGGGCTCGAGTAAATGCACCACGCACTTCGGCAATGTAACAGAGGATAATATCCACCTGACGGCTGAAAGAGCAACATATCGTAGCCAGCAAGTGGGGTGAATGCGAAGGAACCATCTGATCAACCCACTCAGTTCGATAGTGCTACGAGGCGAGCTGTTCTCTGACTTCAGGAAGGTCACTTGGTTCGCTTTATCTGCAGTGATTTTCCACGTACCAGATTGACCGATACTCTGCATGCTCTTATGAACGGCCTTGGTCTGTCGATTGCTGGCTGCGAACACCGCATCCGACAGCGCCGAAAGAATGCACGAGCTGGATGGTTTCGCTCTGTTGGCTCCCACGCAAACTCCATCTTTGTAGCACCAGTCCTAGCTGCGACCTCACTCAGTCTCCGCATCATGGCATGTTCAACACCGCGGTTAAGCGCACGACAGCTGAGCAAGAAGCTGTCAACACGTAGAATGTCGTCGTCATATATATGTCGGCAAAGAGCAGTGCTCACTAATCCGTAGTGGCCGAATCGATCGGTCACGTGAGCACAAATCACGGTGCGATCCAGAGCAGCGGCGTACTCCAGCAGCGCATCTTGTTCCAAACGTTTAGCGAAGGTTGTTGCCGTGTTGAATTGGTTTGTGCGGTGGTGAAGTTGCAGCACGCGAGTAAAGGAAGAACTTTCTTGGTGCTCTTGCTTTCGATCAAGGTCTTCAAAGACGATCTTGACACCGAGAGCACTGAGGAACGCCTTGTGAGTCGAAGAGGACTCGCGAAACTCTTCACGCTGAAGATTTTGCTGGTAAAGCTGCGTCCGTTGTCGATCTTCCTTGGTGTTGGCATTAACTGCGGCCTTCGTACTCAAACTTTCGTCAAAAACCCATTCATGGTCGAGACATGACTCAGAAAAATCTGCTCCGAGCGAAATAACTGTTACGGACGGCAGCGCAGTCACTACTTCATTGCACTCGAGGGGATTGTCGTCGATAAACACGAAAGAGTCCAGTCCTATGAACGCAATACGCCAAGAACGTGTTACAAATTGTCAGCCGCAGCTTCAAGGAGCCTAAAGCAATGTACAGACATCAACGCACCAAGCGAGAGTTTCTTGGCAAGCTGCGCGATATTCTCTGACTTCGGTTGCCAGTTGATTTTCGTCGCTACCACATGCGTGTCCAGATCAAGCACCATGTCACCGCGACGCTGTTCAAAAGCCTCCGCCACATCTTCAAAAATATTCTTACTGCAGAGCGTAAGCAGCATACCTCGCTGCTGTTGGGCAACAACGAAACGCTGAAGTGTGAGAAAGCGAGGAGCAAGGTCGATGCCTTCAGGGCCAACTTCGGCTACCGCACCACCCCATAGAGTATTATCGCAGTCGAGAACGATAACCTTCTTCCGGCTGCTAGCAGTACGGAAAAGCCGGCATATCTGTCGACATAATGACAAACTTAATACGTTCAGCATAGCTTGGGTGAACGGAGAATGCTGCCGCTTGTCGGCGATGGCGTCGTAGAAAGCAGTCGAGTATTGTTGCTGGAAGAGCTCCATAACTTGTTCGGACGACTGGACAGACACGCTTGACATTGATTCAATCTTGTGTAGTAACTCGCGCTCAATTGAGTCAAATCTGGCTGCTGTTGTGGGTTGGCAAGGGCATAGCAATATCACCAGTGGGACGGTCGTAGCCAAGGCGTCGTACGACTCAAGATCACGTACAAACTGCTGAATGAGGTCTCCATTTATACCAGCTTGTGTGCCGACATCATCATCGCCTGTCGTCGTGAGATGCAATTCAGGATGCGCCGCTTCGAGGTCACTGAGGCGGACGAGCAGCAGTACCAAGTCCGCAGCGTGAAGCACGTCGACCGACCACCCATCAAAGCTTGTGAGACTGCCATACGGCAGCCACTGCAAGTCAACGTCGACGTTCCACACAGCCTAACAGAGTTGCAAACACAGTCCTTAGTAAACCAGCAACACATGATGCATTCCCAAACGGATGACTGGCTGGCAAGTGATCTCCATGCCGCTGCATTCAGCTCGCAGTGATCATATCCAGCACAATATAATGGCACGGACATTCTTCAGCAGATACTGCAGAGGCACAGCAAGCGCTTCATCACACGCGAAGGTGCCGCCGATCGCCACTCGTCTGCGGGTCACGGGCTCCATAATTGCTCAGCGTAAAACCACAAATTACTCGTATTAGGGATTTCAACTAAGTGCGATCTGGATTCATGCTTCAAGCTGCTGGTGACTCAGTCCTCGGGCTCGCGCTCGTACTTGGACGAGTTGATGCGATACCTGCAGCAGTAGCACAACACAACCGTGAGTCATTTCTGCTCTGCTTTCATGTACCAAGTACGCACATGTTGCCGTATTGAATCGTCGGCGTGTGTTCGCTGTCCACGTCCACAATGCACACGGCCATCGCTGCCAGCAGGAAACCATTGTCAGCAACTCTATTTCCACGTAGAACCTCACACTAAACCGCTCACTGTTTGCGTCAAGGACGCGGTACGTGATCGTGACCATGGAGTCTTGCAGGCAGAAGTTGAGGATGGCTACACTGGCCTCGGGCTTGAACACTCCGTGGCACGTGACGCCCTCGAAGCTCCACTCCATGAACGTGCCCTGCTCGTCAGGAATGAACTGCAGCGAGTGCAAAATGTCAGACAATTGGCTCCAAACGAGAGCGCAGAGCGCCGTCTCACCTGCACCGTGTAGGCGCTGGCCAGGTCCTGCTTCTTGTGTGAGCGTCCGAACGACCACCGAAGGAACCTGAAAATGCGATTGCACAGTGTCATACATCACTATAAGGCGCAAATTTATTTACAGCAGATTCGGGCGAATTCGCACTGCGAGTTGGGCTGCCGCGCCGCGTCCAGGTCCTCCTCGATGAACACGACGTTGTTGGTGGAGCGCAGGTGCTTGAAGCTGGCGCCGAAGTGGCGCCACTCCAGGTTGCGCTTCCAGAAGCCCTTGAGGTACGCGCAAAAGTCCCCATTGGGCACATCGTAGCGCACCACGTTGGTCGGCGCCGCGCTCATCGTCGCACAAGTTGTGATTGATTCGCAGAATCAGATCATCAGATGCAACGCATCAGATTCGGCTAACGCAACCTTCGTGCAACATTCATGAGCAGTACCGTGGACGTCAGCGAGCCCATCTTGTTGCCTTTTGGCTGAAGTTGTGGTCCACAATACATGTGGGCTGCTGTGAGCCTCACTGTGAGACTCAGAGTCACAGCGCTTCTTGGTTGACACGGACATCCATCCTTGCTCTCTCCGTTGCTTCCGTTGAAGGGCCTTCAACGAAAACAAAGTCTGCACCGGGGTGATCCCACGGCACTGCTCGCGGGCAAAGGATACACCGGATCAGACCGAGTGACGTGAAGCCGTTTCTCACACTCAGCAGAGCAGACACCGGACGCGAGGAAAGACTCCTGCCAAAAGTGCCGTCGACTCGACTTGAGCGGCGCTCGCCTCGTTGACAACGAGTCGTTGCACCGGCCTTGGCAGTCTGCTGTCGCGAGAGTAGCTCGGTGGATCCATTCGAGGACAGAGGCTGCTTGGCTCTTTGCGGTTGCAGCAGGCAGCTGGTGGCCTGCACCGTGCCAGAAACGAGCACTGAATTGTGGCAAAAAGCCATAAATAAGCCGCTTCAACCAGCCATCTTGATCAGCGTTGATGTATCTCTGGCGCTGAACAAACCCACAATCCTAGCTGGAGTCGAAGCCGACTTGTACCAGTGCGAGTCGGGTCTCCCGGCGTCCGTGTGCTCCAACATGCCCATCACTTCCATTCTCGTGGGTGCCCTCGGCGGAGATCTCACGGGCGTGCTCAACACTGTTCTCAAGCACTTCAGGGACGCGTCTTTGACGACACTAACTCTGGATTGGGACTCGATCGCGAACATCGATCTCATTTTCGATGACAGCAGCTCCTTCTTCTCCAACATCATCAACGGACTCATAGATTTCTCGGCGGAGAAGCTCAATAACAAGAAGACCACCTACAACACGTTTATCAAGGTACTCAACAAGCTCGTGCGCTCTCTTCTGAACAACCTGATTGAAGACCTTCTCAAGCCACTTTTCGGGGCTACCTGTCTGTAGTTGACCGTCCAAGCTGTTGTCGGTGGTACAACCCCATTTCAACTGCACTATCAGCAAATTAATGCGTTTTCGCTTTTGACCTTTTGCGCTTGTTTGCTTCTACTACGGTTGTTCTGTTCGCTCAAGCCTAGCGTTACTAGGCTATACAAGCCTTGGATAGCGTATTGGCACGGAAGAGCTGATGTATCGGGGCTAACTTTGACTGCTACATGATTTTCGCGTTACCGGTACTGTTATACATGTTCGTCTACGTATTGTGCTTCGCATACCTTTTGGCAAAACAGGCTAGTTACAATCGTTTTTGAAGTCTGTTTTAATCTGTACATCTCTTAGTTAACAACGTGTTGGCCGGCCCAACGTGTTAGATGGCGCTCTGAAAGTGCGAATTAGACTAAGGTTTGTGACAGACTGCAAAGTTTTAGCATAGAAAACTCAGAATTGCACCAATAAAAGTGCATTTCAGAGTTCTCTTCCGCAGTTCAGACACTTTCGATTCACATCTCAATACGAACCCCCCGTCCCCTTCCTTCGGCCCAAAAACAAGATGACGTACTCCCCTGACTTCCGTTGGCGTGCCGTGTCTCTGCTTCACGTGTATGGCATTGATGCTGGCTTTATCAGTGATATTTTTGGGCCCAAGCGCCGCACAATTTTTCGCTGGTACAGCCTATTCCTGCAGAAAGGAGTCGTGGACGAGGAGGATGTGCCTTTACGCAGCTCAAGATGGTCTGACGATGTCGTTCAGGACGTTTGCAACTACGTAAAGAGGCATCCGACATTTTATTTAGAAGAACTACAGGCCTACTTGCTCGAAGAGCACCCTTCAGTGAAGAACGTATCTGTGTCGACTATTTGCCGCGCACTGCACTTTGACTTGGGGCTTACACCAAAAGTTCTCACCCGTGCTGCCAGAGAGAGTGTGCCAGCAGAGGTTTGTAGCTTTCATATTTGTATTTTATTTTATTTATTAACCTTCTGCCGGTTTCTCTAGGTCGCGAACTACAAGGCCAAGTTGCACGCCATATATTCATTCCCCGAGCAGCTGATATTTATCGATGAAACAAAAGACGGTCGACATGCCTACCGTCGATATGGGTGGTCGCCTCGCAACAGTAAGTGCGTTGTTAAAATTCCTTTTCACGAGGGCAACGGCGCTCAATATTTGCGGCCATCGACCACAGCGGCTTCGTTGCGTGGGAGACGACACCAGGCACATTCACGCGGTCATCATTTCACCGTGCATTTGTCAAGAATGTGGCTCCTCTACTTAATCCGTGGCCCCTACCAAGGTCTATTGTCATTTTAGACAATGCAAAATCCACTTATACAGCGAGTTGGAGCAAGTCGTGCACCAGACAGGTGCAAGGCTCATGTTCCTACCTCCTTACTGTCCAGAATTGAATCCAATCGAAATTGGTTTCGGGTCTCTGAAAAAGTGGATTCAGCGAAATGCAAATTTGGTATTTCCTCTTTATCCTGATCTCGTGTTAGAGGTGGCGATGAAGGCGTGCGTTGGGCGAACTGAAAATGGAGCCTTAGGAATCTATGGACACTGCGGATATGACGTCAATTGTCTCCGCGATAGGCCTTTTCAAACTTTGTCTAAACCAAAAGAATAACAATTCAGTCTGTTGTCATGTTCATCTGTTGTTGAAATGATATGCCTAATTAAAAGACTCGGCTGGTTTCCTGATTATCATTGTCATCATCACGATGATCAACGTCCTCCATGTCCTGACCCGGTGGCTCGACAGGAACAAACCCGTGGTAAATTCCCTCCGTAAACAGGTCGTGCGCAGGAAGCCCGAGTGCGTTACGAAGGGAGGGTACATCTACTCGAAAATGGGCTTGTCTTCGATGATAGATGCTAGCCGGAAATACTAAAACAAAACGCAGCATAACAAAATTCAGCGATTCGCGTTGTAGTAGATTGTACAGAGTCACTGTACGCTGCATACCGGTGTCTGCTGAACTCGGGGTTTATAATTTGCTTGATTTTCGTCTATCTGTAACACCATTGAATGCAATGTGCACGTCAGTTAGTACGGAGGCTGCTGATTGAGTATTAGAATCGCCAATTGGGTACCAACCTCTGCGCGGTGCCGCTTCAAACGGGTTAGGAGCCTCGCGCTGCCTTCGTGAAACAGGGACCTTCATAAAATCAAACCAACCGAGTTAAAGTGTGAGTGTTTAGCTCCGTACTCAGTGAGAGTTCACATACAAGCTTACTGATGCTGCTTCCAGCACACCGATGCGAGGAGAATGCGACAGACGCGGCTAGATGAGTTTTTGGTGGTCCTTGGTGGCAACCTGAGGCTGTATAGTATCATGACGAACGCGTATGATTAGTGAGAGAACTCCGCTCAAGGGCAAAGAATGACCTTATACCGTTTGTATCCCTGCGTCTGCGTCTGTCTTGGTCGTTTCGTAAGTGGTGGTGACACTGGCTCCGCTGGGCAAACAGATGTGGCCATAATCATGTTGGGGAGGTTTTGAAATGGCACTTTGCTTGAGAGGATAGGGCATAATTACGAGATGAGAAGTCTGAGACAGCCATGACTCCGTAGCCATCTTAGATCTGGGGGAGTCTGTTTTAGTTGGTTAAAAGCGAAGACAAAATACCTGCAAAGCACAATACAACCCCTATTAATAGGGGGTTTCATTTCTTCTGATTTCTCGCGGAAAGTGCCCCAAGAAAATGGAGCTAGAATTCGTTTCCCTTCTCATTTCTGGTTTCATTTCTTCCGACTGTTGGACTCCAGTTTCAAAAGATCTCGGCGAGAGGTACGAAGGCTAGCGATCTCACTCCCTGTCGTGTTCGTGGAGCTCATTCCCTGTGACTATGTCCTCTGTATTCACGCAGTGCCTGCTCTCCGCGATTCCAGCCTCTCAGAGAGCAAACGTGCTGAAATTACTCTCGGAAGTGATTTTTACGGCGTGTTGCTTGAAGACTTTGATGAAGAGGATGCATACGATGCAGACACCGACCAAGACCATGAAGAGCTCTTAGAGGATGCGCTTGATGTCTACTCGGGAGTGAAATTGAATCGTTATTTGGGATCGCGTGCAAATGTTGATCGCTCAGCTGCCCATCGGTATCTTGTGTTCACACTTCGCGATGATGAGTTCATGAATTCACTTCGAGTGGCGAAGCCAACACTTGAGCACATCTGGCAGCTCATTCGGAGTAACGTTCGGTTCAAGCAGCGAGGAAATAAACCACAGTGTGATGTGGCGCTGCAGTTGGCCGTAGCTTTGGAGTGGTATGGCGCTTGTGGAAATGGTAATTCCACGTCGCGCATCGTTCGCCATTATGGCATTGGTGCCGGTACTGTGACATGCTACGTTCGAAGCACTTCTGGTACACTACACCAGCTATGTTTCATGGCCTTCAGCGCATCAACGTGCTGTGACCTCTGCTTACCATCGTGAGCGCTTCGGGCTTCCTGGCGTGATCGGGATGGTAGATGGGACCCATGTTTGCTTTGATCAAAGACCACACATTGATGGATCACTGCATTTCAACCGAAAGTCCCGCTACTCGTTCAATGTCCAGGTGGTTTGCAATGAGGATAAGCGCATACTCATGGTTTACACTGGATTGCCTGGATCGTGCTCAGATTCAACTGTTTTTGCTAAGTCACCCGCCATGCAGCAGCCACGGCGTCATTTCACGGGTGATGAATACCTACTCGGCGACTCTGGGTACGTCGTTTCCAAGAACATCATCACACCGTATAAAAAGCCTGCCGCATTCAAAGCTGATAACACTGCCTTCAATGGAGTGGTCTCAAGTGCCCGCGTGATCAACGAAAATTGCATTGGACTGTGGAAGAATCGCTGGATGTACACGATACATACGACGCTCGTGAAGGATTTAAGAAGCGAGAACAGCTAAAGCATGAAATGTTGAATGGGTAGAACTAGTTAATCACTACATCAAGAATATACAAGAGCAGGATGTGCGGTGACACAGGCCAGGCAGAGTATAATACCTACGCCGGAAAGAAAACAGCGAGGATAGCAGTGACCTCCTCAATCGTCTTCCCATTCAGGAGCAACTGCAGCGCCATGCGGTTTTTCTTCTGGTTTCTTGTCCGCAGCGAGCTGAAGACGATCTCGCTCGCGCTGTTCGAGTTCCAGACGGCGGATGTGATTGTCTTGTTTGAGCTGCTGCTCCTTCAAGGCAATATCCTTCTTCAGACGTTTAGCGCTGAATTCGAGTCGTTTGTTTGACGCGTCAGTGTAAACGCTTGCAAAGTCACGACGCTTCGCATTGTTGGCCTTATCAACCCCTTTGGCATCCCCACGAAGAATACTCTGTGACTTCTCACTAGATGCGAGAGAAGGAGGGGTTCCATGAGACCGACTCATTCGTGTCGTAGTTGCTGCAGCAAGCCCACAAATTGGTTCATCTGGCTCGGCTGCCGCAGGTGGCAGTAAGAGGCCAGGGTCGAGAAGTTGTAGCTCGTCATGCGTTAACCCGAAGTCAAGCGATGGGAGCTCTTGAACGGTGTTGTGGTTGAGTGTGTCGCCGTCAGCGTCAGAGGTTCGAGAAACTTCTACATTCCCGTGCAAGCTAGCATCATCTTCACCGTCCCAGGCGAAATCGTCGTCTTCGTGCTCCGGGATTGTAGTATGCGATAGAGGCTCCACGTTCGACTGCTCTCTAAACACTTCGTTGATTCGATAGTAGAACGGGCATGATTTCTAGACCATGACTCTCAGAGTAACGCCTTGAGCTTGCATTTTCTCAGTAAGGCCGAAGCCAGTTTGCTTGTTCAGTTGATCACGTGTTTACTTGTAGCGTTTGAAGTGCGAATTCCAACGACTTTGACAAACCGCGGGGCTCCATTGTTGAACGTGGTGTTCATCTACTCTTCCTTGAGCATGCATGTGCTCAAGAGCCATAGAGTGAACGTATTTAGCCATGCGTCCAAAGCCTTCAATTTTCGTGACACCGACGCCATGCACAACGCTTCGCCCTGTGGTCGCTTGTCCCGTAATGACCTTGAAGTTTGCTGGGATCTCCAGCCACTCCACCATCGCGCGGAGTTGGACGTAAGTTGTGTGCGAAAACTTCGGCTTATCCAACTTGGTGGACGTAAGCGTCTTGTTGGATGACTCGGACTTGGCGTTTTTATGGCCTTCGGCGTGTCGGAGGTCCTTGATGTGTTAGAAAGCTTCACATCCACGGCGGCTTTGGACGCCTGGGCACGACCTGATGACTTTGCGATGTTGCCCTTGCGGTCAGACTTGGATGAGAGGGTATTGCTTGGTATCTTGGCCGCCTGGACAGCCTTCATGCGAGATTTCGGCATAGTTCACCTGGCGCCAACTGTTCCAATCGCAGTGGTGATTGCGTTGCAGGTTGGGGAATGGCGAGTGGCGTGAAGTAGTAGTGACAACACGATGTTTCGCGCGCGCGCGAAATTCGCTGAGGCGATCTTTCGAGCAGGAGTGCCTTGGTCCAAAGGGCGCGCCTCATTTCTCTCGACGGCAGAAATGAGGCCACGAAATGAGGCCCCGGAGGCTCATTTCTCCTCTCGTTTCTTGACGACGTTTCGCGAGAGAAATTAGGCGAGAAAATATGCCGAGAAATTAAGAACTAAAAACCCTATTAGACCAGGTTGGGCCCGAACATCTTTGTCAGCTCCATGCCGATGTTACCTCAAGTCGCGATCCGGCTACACCAAAGGGAGAAAGGTAGGACCAATAAATTCTTCCAGGCTAAAATATTTGCAAACGGATTTGTATCGCGGTAGAGAAAGGCTTTGTGACAAAGTACTAATTTTTACAAGGTAAATAAATAATTACAGTTCTCCCTGTGGGAACTCTGTACCGGTACCGGTATTGAAGCGAACCGATCTTGGTTGCAATGTGCAAGTGCACATTCGTGCACCAAGTACATTAAACTTGATAGAGGACTTTGTCGCCAATTCCAACGACAGAACCCACCGACGTTTGTGGCAGCTCGCGCTTCGTTGTGGACTTCGTCTTTTGCATTTTGTGGCAACGCGCAATGCAACACTTGATCACCAAGTGCTCTCCACCTATCTGTTTGTACATGCAGAGTTGGCTCGAGGGTGATCCATGACTGCTTTGCCTGTGTGTACTGTAGGGGATACCGAGAGGTTTGTCACCGCCGTCTGCTCATGCTGGAGTCACGGTCCACCAGTACTTCTCGCACAATTGAATTTGCTTCCTCGATCACATACCTCCCTAATAAAGCACGATGCCCAAGTTCTTCGGGTTTGTCGTTGCCGTCGCCGCCGTTCTCGGCCTTACGTCCGCTGTCTCCGAAAGCAGTGCGTCCGTGGCGGACACGTGCGTGATCGTGGACTTCCAGACGGCTACGTCGGACTTCACGGCGCTCAACAACATCGTGACCATCTTGAAGGCGTCTCCATCGCTGCTGAGCTCGTACGTCAGCGACCCGCTTTCCATTGAGGACCAGACTCTGACGGAGCAGGACTTCTCTTTCCTGGGCTACACCTTCACTGTCACGCCCACGATCAACTCGCTGAACGTGTCGGGTCTCACGACACTGTCACCCAAGCAGATCAACACCACGGGCTCCGATACCCTCGACATCGGCACGGACTTCACCGGCACCTTGTCGGTGGCCGCCACCTTCTCAGTGGAGGTCGCACAGCCCAACCACAAATGGTACCAGATCTGTTGGGTCGACCTGCTGCACCCGCTTGTGTGTGACTCGGTGACTTACACTGTGGACGTCGCGCTCGCACTCAAGGAGCCGGAGGTCGTCACGAGCGCGCAGGTGGACATGTACCAGTGTGCTGAGGGCATCGTAACCTCCGTATGCTCTAACCTGACGGTGACGAGCATCCTTGTGTCGGTGCTCAGTGGCAGCGATCTGTCCACGATCGGGGAGGACGTGCTGCTCCGCCTCAAGAGCGCGTCGCTGACTGCGCTCACACTGGGCTGGGACTCGATCACCAACATCGACTTTGTGTTCCACCAGACGAGTACGTTCATCATACAGATCATCAACAACCTACTAGACTTCTCGGCCGACGAGCTCAACAAGAAGGGCGACTACTACACGATCTTCATCGACGTGCTGGACAAGCTGTTGCTGTCGCTGCTCAACAACCTCATCACGAACGACCTGGAACCGGAGTTCGGCGCCACCTGCCTTAAGTCGTAGGCAGTGAAAAAGGTGCGTCGTTGAGATGTACATGTAGTCTTGCAAGCGCCCATTTCCCAGCACCTGGGACCTATCCATACCGGGAACATGCCACTTTGCCATTTTTCACTTCTGGTATCCTATTTTTGTGGCAGGCCGTTTTCTGCAGGAAATAAAGGATACAAGCGCACTTTCTGGTTGATTTTGGTAGCCGCAGTTTTGGAGGCAGAGCATGGACTTCCAGCGCGTCTGGTGCTTAGGGAATTGGGTCAAAGACTGATTCCGGGCCTATCGAGCCCGTAAGTTACGGGCCGTAACACGTCGCTTTCGAGCAGCAAGATGAAGCCTCAATCCAATTCTGGTCGATTGATTCGGTGTCGCACCGTGGTATCCCCGGTCCCACACAATTCAATCTGCTTCGTCCTGTACAGATCCCTCTCTCCGTTGCAGCACAATGGCCAAATTCGTCACATTCCTCGCGTCGGTCGCCGCCGCTATTGGCAGCGTCGCTGCTGGCAATGGCGCCACAGTCGCGCCTAGCGTCGTGTCCACGCACACAGTCACGCCTAGTGTCGTGTCCACCGTCGCCCCCACGATCGCACCCACAGCGGCGCCCAATGCCGCACCCACGACCGCCCCCACCATCAATAACACGTGCGTGCTCGCGAACTTCGAGACTGCGACGGCGGACTTCATCGCTCTCGACAACCTGGTGACCATCATCAAGACGTCGCCGGCCGTGCTCAAGCAGTACGTGAGCGACCCGCTCCTCATCCAGAACCAGACACTGGCGTCTCAGAACACCTCGTTCCTCGGCTACACGTTCGTGGCGACACCCACCATCAACTGGCTGAACGTGTCGGGCATCACGACCATCTCACCTCTGCCGGTGAACGTCACGGGCACCAACACGCTCGGTCTGGGCACAGGCTTCACGGGCACTATCGCGCTCGAGGGAACGCTCACCGTGGAGGTCGCGCAGCCCAACCATAAATGGTACCAGATCTGCTGGGTCGACCTGCTGCACCCGATCAAGTGCCAGCCACAGGTCATCACGGTGGACGTGGCGCTCGCTGTTCGCAAACCCGAAATTATCACCAACCTTGAGGCCAACCTGTTTGAGTGCGCATCGGGCGTGTCGACGTCCGTGTGCCAGAACCTGACAATGACCAGCATCATGACAGGCGCGCTGAGCGGCGACCTCACGAGCTTGACCACGGCCATCTACAATAACTTCAAGGACGCCAAGATCAACACGCTGTCGCTGGGCTGGGACGCCATCACCAACCTCGACTTCGCCTTCCACAACTCGGGCAAGTTCATCACGCAGATCATCAACGGCCTGCTCGACTTCTCGGCCCAGGAACTCAACAAGAAGGGCGACTACTACAGGGTGTTCCTGGATGTGAGCCAGAAGCTGCTGCTCTCGCTGATGAACAAGGTCATCGACTCGCAGCTCGAGCCGCTGTTCGGCGCCACGTGCCTGTAAGTAGATAATCTAGGTCGGTGTGTGTTACTAGCGGCACATTTTGATACTTGTAGGTGCTACAGACGTCTCTCCCCAACAAATATATACATATATATGATAGTCTTTGCTTTGGTGGTGAGTGATAAGGACGTCGGAAGCGGCGAAGGAAACACAGATATCGGTCTTCACCGCGCTGCTCATACATATTAATACAGTAATCTGCTTCAAACACTAAATAACCTTTCAAATCGTATGTTTCTTAGCAAATTAAACGATACACAGAAGGCTTTCACATAAAATATAATTGCATTCTCAATATATATATCATTCGCTGAGGAAGCAGATTACTGTAGTGCATGTACCGGTACTGCAGCTGACGCACTCGCCTACTTTGTGTTCGCCCTGGTGTGGTCGACCATGGTCAACATCATGTCCATCTTCCCGTCCACCTCGTGTCTGCGCATCGCTGGCGGCACCGGCTGCTAAACGAAACTAGCAGTGAACGTAGAACTCGTACCTCAAAGTAACAAGTAACAAGGTCAATGGTAAGCCTCGTGCTCGTATGAATGAACAACACTCTGAAAAAGGCAACTTCAATGTCACTCCCTCGAGGTAGTCACATTTGTGAGTGAACGATGGCGCGACGGTGGTATGGTCGCTTACGAACGCAATTGAAAGCCAACATGCGAGCTCGTGGGCCGAAAAAGCTACGGCCTTACGAACACCATCGGACTTCAACGCGGAAGCAATGATGCAGCACTCATACATGTAATAATGCGGCACTCAGCCTCGAGCAGCTTGGCTGCTGCATTACATGAATACATGTAATACATGTATTATACCGGTACAGTACTGTATTGCTTTCGCATGACAGATGTTGAAGTCTAAGACAAGCACAGACTCGCCAATCGGCTGAGTCGGATCATACATGTAGAGAGACAGTCTCGGCGTACCGTAGCCATGACGACCGGGAAGGAAAAGATACCGATTGCTGACCGGCGTTTTTAAACATCGTACATGTAGGGGCACGTCGCAAAGTTTGTAAAAGTCAGTCGCTTTCAGACGTCGCCACCGGTGGGATAAATTTGGAGCAAACGCAACGGCGGATCGACTCCGACAACTCCGCTGGATTTCATGTCATCAGTTCAAGTTTGGTATTCCGTTCCTTTGGAAGTAGACTCTCAGCCATCAACGCAAGATCGCGTATGGACAATGGAGAAAGGAAACGAGGTGACACTGGGGCGAATATGGTGGGCTATATACAGTATCGGCTACACGCTTCTCTGGCAATTACGAAACCAAGCAGTTCATGAAGGACAAACTTGGCATGCATCCCAACAGCTTGAATATATGTGGACAACCAGTGTACGACAGCTACGGGCGATCGCTTGCAGGGAAAGATTCCGGGGCGAGACAAAAATCCGGGGGCTGCAGTTCCAGCTCAGTCTACATGTAGACTGTTTTGTCGATATCGGCACGGAGATTGAGCCGGCGGAACCTCCTCCAGCACCAGCGTCATGGCTTAAAAAGCAAGAGTCTGCGTTGATAAAGAGATTAAGATCGTATCAGGAAGCTATTTTTAATAACTAAGGTTAAATAGACTACCTTCTCTCTCAAGTACCGGTAGACTCTCAGCCCAGGACAGATTGAACTTGTCCTCCGCCCATCAGTTTGTTTTCACCTAGCGCGTTCTTCACCAAATTTTGTTTTCCTATTACATATTACGTGTGGCAATCTCACTTCAAGGACACAAAAATGAGGTGTACTTTTAACGCGTTTAAACACGGTCGTTTCAGTGGTTGCAATTTCAAAATCGTAAGTGAATCACATAGACATGGAATATGGAACTTTTAGCGTGAAGTATTATTAGGCGCCGCACGCGAGGAAGGACCTCGAGCTCATTTGCGATAACGCGCGGCGTCTAGCAAGCCTTCGCCTCGGCCATGTACTGCACCCCCGTGTTCCACTCAGAGCGCCTGCCGGAGCCGCTCCCATCGGACGCCGCGCGCGCAGCAGATCGAGAACGAGCTCCGTCTCCTGGCGCCGGCCGCACGCTTCCATCTGGGCGGACGACCGCGTCCGCCGCTCTGGGACGTCATGATGCGCGGCCTGCAGCGACCGCCCGACGAGGAGCCGGAGCTCGAGGACGACGACGCGTCTGCGCTGGTCGTGAAACGGTCCAAGACGAACAGCGAGCGCGGCCGCGCCTTCCGCGCGCGCCGCAAGAAGTACGAGGACGAGCTGGAGTCGCTCGTGGGCTCGCTGCGGCAGGAGGTGTCCGACCTCGGCTTCCTGCGCGGCGTGCGCGCCGACAAGGTGCTGCGCGGACGCAACAGCATGGGCGGCTCGCTCGTGCGGCTCGCCCGCGAGTACTTCTCGCTGTTCGAGCGCGGCATGCCGTCGGTGCACGTCGTGGGCCAGAAGCGGCCGCCGCTGTTGCTGGCTGACGACGCGTTCGAGGCCCGGCAGAAGGCCTTTCTGGACTGCGCCATGGATCCGCAGCTGCAGTTCGGAGACGTGAGCGGCCCCGAGGCGCTGCTGGACCAGTGGAAGAGGTACACGAGCTACCACTCGAGCATCAGCGTGGAGGTCGTGGGCGTCGAAGTGTCCGGCGAGGAGGACAACCCCATGGTGACGGTGCGGTCCGACGTGCGCGTGGTCTTCTCACGCGCCACGTTCGACCACGTCTTCCCCACGTGGCGCACAACGAGGAGCTCGTCAACAAGTTCGTCGGCCGCGAGGTCGTGTACCACGGCGTGAACCGCTTCCAGTTCTCGCCCCAAGGCCAGATCCTCGTCTACGACTCGGACGTGGGCTTCGTGGACGCGTTGACCCAAGCGGGCGCCAACGTCTCCGACCTCGCGCTGCTCATGCAGCAGGCGCGGATAGCGGACGAGTGCCGACTCGGAGACGAAGACAACAACAGAGTCCAGGAGCTGGCGGAGGACAACCAGGAGCCCATGACGTCCCCGGAGGACAATAACGATGGCACCGATGCAGACAGCGATCGAGACGCTGTGTCGGAGAACGGCGGATCAGACGGAGAGCAAGCGAGAGCACCGGAGCCTAGTCGATTTGCCATCGACTTCCTCCTGTCTTAACATAATAAATATGAGCCGCAACTTGCGGCCCGCAAGGCAAGCTGTAGCAATCTAGTCGTGAGCTTCAACTACTATTGTACATTTAGTAATATAAGCTGAAACAATGGAGAAGTATTGGTTGAGCACGTGTATTGCCAATTTAGATTCTAGCAACTGTAGTGCATGCTCGAGTGGTAGTTGTGCTGACTTAGCGCAGCGCAGCAGCGATAGCAGCGATGGCACCGTACATCACGAAGGAGACGGCATTGGCCGATGCACCAGCCGAGGAGACGTCAGTCGAGTTGGAAGAGCTGGCAGACTCGGAACCGGATTCACTGTCGCTGTCCCCAACGGATCCGCTGTCCGAAGCGGACTCGTTGTACATCCTGCCATCGACGAAGTTGCTGATCACGTGTCCGTAGGTAACGGTGACTCCATTCACAGTGATAGTGCACTGAGTGGCGATGTTGGCGTTGCCGCTAACAAGATTGACGAGTTTGCTGCAAGCCTCGCTCCGTTGAGCAGCATCAGCTTGTGTGCTGTTGGGCGGGAACTTAGTGATGTCAAAAAGGTCGAAATTGGAAGCCTTATTGCACGAAGGCTCATTAGTTGCGAAAGAGGTTTTAGTGTCGGTGTTGGTCGACAAGGTGGTTTTGATAGCGGCGAGATCGCAAATTGATGCTGTGCTGGTAGCCACGAGAGCAGCTCCAACGGCGGTAGCGAGGGCGAGAGCTGACAGAAAGGAGGTCTTCATCGTCTTGCTTGAGAAATTGACTATCACGGTCGACTTGTTGGGAGGTTGGGAACTTGAATACTGTGAGCTGGGATGACTGCCGCTGCAGCGATATTTCTAAGCTGGGATGACTGCCGCTGCAGCGATATTTCTGGCATCTCCACTGATAAGACTTGGAGCGGCGAAAATGAGATGATGGCCCAGCCACATTTATCCTTTTCAACATTATTGATGCCATTGCCTCGCCGCTCTTCGCCAAGTAACGGTGCCGTGTGAGCACCGAAAGACGTTGAAACCTTGTGCTCCCGTCTTGAAGCGCTAAAAGCACAAGTGCGACGAGCAAATTGAAGCAAGAAACCTCGGACGAAATGCTTCAGAATACTTTGCGAGTTGTGTTAGACCTAGTAGTGCAGATACCTTTTCTTTTGGTAACGCTGTATCGAGGACAAGCAGTAAGACCATGTATCTTCGTCACAAAGCGATTGGGCGCAGCGTGAAGCAGCAAACAGCAATTTCATTGCAAGTAAAAAATACAAAATTACTGTGGTACCCGTAGCGCTACGTTATCTCTATCATCCACACTCACTCTCAACAGCTTACTGCAGTGCCAGTGCAATGGCTGCCACCACACCGTAAGCGACGAAGGAGAGATCGTGCGCACTTGTCGCCGAGTTGCTGCCGGTCGATGACGCAGTGGACCCGGAGGTTTCAGCCGAGCTGTCGAGATTGGCCGATCCCGAGGACTCGACGGAACCGGACGCGCTCTCACTCGGGATCTCAATGGAGCCGCTGCCCGAGTCCGACTCGTTGCCTGTCTTACCCGTGAGGAAGTCGGCAATGAGTGTGCCAAAGTTGATGGCCACGCCCTCGACTGTGACGTTGCACTGGATTTCAGCATTGGCCACCTGGTTGATCTGGTTCAGGTAGTCGGCGCAGTCCACGTTCTGCGAGAGCTGCGTCACCTGCTCCGTGGTCGGGAACGTGTTGACCGCGAAGATGTCGATGCCCGTGGCGTTCTCGCAGTTGGCGAGGCCCTCGGTGGCGTTTGAGTAGAGTAGACTCTGGATCTTGGAAAAGTCGCAGTCGGCGGCGCTCGAGTAGGTGGCGGCGGCGACGAGGGCGAGCACGGACAGGTAGGCAGTCTGCATCTTGAAGGTTGGTGGCTGGAGACGAGTAGTAGTCGAGGTCTGGAGAATTGGCAAGTGAGCGTTGGAAGTGCGCGTGGACGGCGGAGTCGGCGGTCGCCTCTCTACCGTTATGGCCTCACCCTTCGCCACCGCTCCATGTGGCACAACAACTGGCGTATGCTCGTGGCAATAGCGACTGTTTCCTGGAACAAGGGCGCAGGTAGAGGCCGCGACACCCGTTTCGTTCGTGACGTCGAACAGCTGAAGTGTGCCGTGTGGTGGGTCTACGTCTTACTCGCCTTATGCAGCTTGAACTATAATAGCGCTTCAAACATGGAGACCAATGCGCTCAACGGTGTTCATGCACCACAGCCGAGGCTTGTACATGTACAAGTAATAGAGATCGCAGACAGCAGTAATGAAATACTGCCCGCGTCGAATTATCTGCGTACTGTATACCCTCCAAGTTGGCGCGGCAGCGTGGCACCGTCTGGCGCGATGCCACCGCTTCTTCATGGGCTAAAAACACAACCTGCAACTGGACATCAACGCCAACTTTTCACAAGTCGAGGTGGTGTCAAGTTCTGATAGACGTGCGCAATGATCAATGAAAAACTAGTCAAGACAAAAGGATCAACGTTGAAAATTCTAATTAGTACGGAGGTTGAGTGGGTAGGTCCTAAAGAATGAAGGCAAGTACGGCGGTGGCTGCGGCCGCAACAACCGAGAAGGTGGTGGTGACGGCGACGCCCGCGCTCGTGGACGAGCTCGTACTGCTGCTCCCTTGCTCGTCGGCTGAGCCGCTTGCGGACTGGTCCGACGCCGCGCTGGTCGACTCCGCCACGCTGGCGGACTGAGACTCGCTGCCAGAGGACGACTCGCTACCAGAGGCGGATTCGCTGCTGGAGAGCGAGACGCTGCCGGACATGCTGCCCGAGACGGCAACGGACTCCTTCGTCGTGTTGCTCGACTTACCGGTGAGAAGGTCCGTGAGCAGCTTGGCGAAGTCGATGGTCTGGTCGCCCACCGTCGTCTCGCACTGGATGCCCGAGTTGGCCTGCTGGTTGAGCTGGTTGACATAGTTGACGCAGTCGCGCGACTGCATGAAGCTCTGGGCCTCGTCCTTGGTGGGGAGTGAGCTCAGCGCGAACACGTCCACGCCCGTCTCATTCAGGCAGCTGGTGCGCCAGGTCGTGCCGTTCGCGAGCAGGCTGCCCTGGACGGTGCTCAGGTCGCACGGGGTCGTGGCGTACACGGCGACGGTGGCGGCACCGGAGACAGCGAGGAGGGCGAACGTGCAGGGCTTCATGGCTGAAAGGTACCTGAGGGCTGGAGGCTGGAGGAGGATCGCTAGGACGAAGGGAATTCGGGAATGAAGCAACTCGGAAGCCACTGCGGTGTCGTGGTGGAGGGCAGCGATGACAACGGCTTGCGAGCTCACCAAGCTCGCAACGAATGAATTGTCTCTCGACGACAGGCCACGGGGTCTGATAACGGATACCAAGTTGAAGTTGTTCACTTGACTCCAGTATGAGAGCCGTTATCGCGTCGTTTGGCGTGCACAAGTAGCTAACGGCACAAGCAAATGCACCGGTCTTCATCTCTCTCCAGCGGCATGATCAATCGATCTCTCCAGCACTAGATCTCTCCAGAGATCTCCAGCATCATGATAATTCGATTGTCGAGCCGGACCAGCCCCCGACTTTCCGAAGGTGAGTCACTGCAGCGACTACAACAACGGCGGCGAAGAGCGGATCTATTATACTTGCTGCAGGTGTTGGGCATGATTCTGATGGGCCCACGGAAACGCACGTCTGAGAATCTAAGCACGTGCCAGCGGAGAAACGGCATTGAGAAAATGACGGTTGTGGAGTTCGTACTCAATTTTGCCGTTTTTGCCAATAAAATATCCCTGCACGGCTTATACCGTTGTGGCGAGTGATCTCCGCCTTGCCGTCACCCCAGCGTGACATCTACAAGCGGACATTCTTTACGTCCCCGGAGTTTTACTCTCTTTCAGTGTCAGCAGCAATGGTTTGACAATCTGCACGCCAACTTCACTCGAGTCCTCTGCCGAGAAGTGATACAGCACACCAATCGTGCTTTCAATCTGTGTAAGGGTTCCTTCACATGATAACTGCATCAGCGCTTCAAGACCACCGTCGTCGACGACAGCATTGAGATGTTCTTTCTTACTCGCCAGCTCAGATAGCCTGTTCGCCGCTTTTTCCTCGAAGAGGGGCTGCCGCAGCGTACGAGCGCCACAAGCCCACGTATAGTGGCTATAGCGTCAAATTCCACTGCCATTTTTCACTGCTCCAACAACTCGGACGAGCCTACAACCTTCTCCTCATCGCTGAGGTTCTCAAGACCCTGAATCAATCGCTGGATATCCTTTCTCTTGGGTGGCATTCGTGCGTTCATGTCGTCTACCGCCGCTCTAGTTTTGGTGTGCTCCGCGGTTATCTGATCCCTGGTTTTGTCGTGCTCAGCAATCACCTGATCCCGAGTCTTGGTGTGCTCGGTGGTGATATGATCTCTGGTCTTGTCATGCTCGTCAACGAGTCGTTTGGCGAGTTGATCGAGGTCGTGTTCCAACCACTCCTTGAATTCCGCATCATTCTGTGCCGTTTCTCCATCTCGACGATAAGATCCATATCGTTGAGCAGGTCGTCTATCCGTACTTGGAACTCCTTGATCCTGTCGAGGACGTTCTTGTGTTTCCAAACCCATTTAACGATGGTCCTGGGCGTACTTGACGCTAACGACGAGAAAATGCTTTGAAGTCTTAACGACTTTGTCGATCACGCCTTTCACGTTGTTCACCTCCAACTTGGCTCTTTCCTACTCGAGCCGCTGTGCAAGCGACTCGAACCGAGCGAACAAGTCGTCACACGTCGCGCTTGAACCTCTGAACTGCTGGAACAAGCCCCAGAGCTCTTTGACCACAGCAATTACGTCCCCACTGCCCGGAACGATAGCGCCGGCGCCGTATTTCAAAGTGTCTATGTGTCAAAGCGATCACTGTGAAGAATCAAGTTCGGGAATGAAGATGGCAACACCACGGGCAAGGTCAAAATCAAGCAAAAATCCACACCTTTCGGTTCGCTCGTTCTCCACAATCAATCCATCTCATTTGTAAAACCAAATCAAAAGTCTCTCACGGTTCGCTACTGCGTCGGCTCCTCTTATCTTCGCGACACATTTTGGTTGCTGTACAGGTCGCGGAAGAACTGATGATGAACAGTCCTAATAGACGGCGGGCCGGGATCTGGTGATGCCTTTCTAGGTGTTAGCCCTGCCGATGCAAAGTACGGAGTGTAAGCAGCGACAGGCTGACTCCGTCTGGGCGTGATGATTCGCACACGGACTTCCTTATCACTTCTTCCGCCGGAGCTGCAATTGCTACCAAAGCTGAGTCGATGTACGGAGGGCGACATGCTTCTGAACGCTGGCGGTGATGGTTGCGGTTAAGGTTTACAATCGGTGAGCCATCGATATGCCGTTGCGGTGATTGAAGAGATAGCGCC
Source organism: Phytophthora hibernalis (assembly GCA_012656075.1). NCBI lineage: Eukaryota > Oomycota > Peronosporomycetes > Peronosporales > Peronosporaceae > Phytophthora > Phytophthora hibernalis. The sequence continues at coordinate 760,332 of JAAKBF010000027.1, read as the reverse complement.
GAGGTTGATGATGCCCAGTTGCGCTTGCCTACGTCGCTCCGCAGCAAGATATCGGGTGCATTCATACTGGGACGCCGACGAGGTCGACTTCTCTTTTGGGTCTGGATACTTCTCGCTGGAACAGTGGACAATGTGGCACTGCGACGGCGACGATTGTCAGGTGGAGAGCTGTTGACGGTATTCATAGCGTCACTGTCCACAGATAATTGTTTCACAGACAGTCGCGACGCCGACGTACGAGATCCAAACTCGGTGCTACTCGGGACACCAGTTGCCACTGTCATCAACCTACGCTGTCGAGACAGCTCTTCCACCTCACGTGTGTCGGCTGCGAATGCTACCATCGAGTGCCGGCGGTTCGGCAAATGCACCTCCTCCTCTTCACCTTCGTCTTCCTCGGGGATATCGTCGTGGCCCCACCGCCCACTTGTGATCTCATAATCGTCTGCGTTAGCATCTCGCGCCGCGTACTTTGTGGCATCTTCGCGCAGCACTTTGGCGACGCACGCCTTGCAGAAGCAACGCGCCAATACAGGCCCTTTCGTCCACGTATCTCTTGCCGACGGCACTGTTTCCTGCCGTACACTACATTGCGAACACGTCCAATGGCAGCAAGCCGCACACCTTCGTTTGAGTGCGCTCCCGAGTCGCCGCAAACACATTCCGCAGCGTCTCTCGCCATCCAGCGACTCCTGCACAGATGTAGACGACAGTGAAGCGACCGCGCGCTCCGCCTCCGTGTTCTCGACCGCCCGCGCCAGCTTCTTGGCCAGCGCGCACGCGCGCGTCCTCCAGACTCAGCAGCGTCTCCACAATGCTTTTCTCCGCAATGGACTTGGGCAGCCCCAGTCCAATGGTACCATGACCTCCTCCAGCATCGTACGTCCCTTCGTGGAACACCTCCACTCTCCCATTAGGGAGCTGTCGGAAGAGGGAGCACAGGAAGATCTGACCTCTCACCACCGAGTGGTTCTGGAATGCCGGACAGGACGGGAACGTGACGGAGTGGCGCAGTTTATAGCCCAGTTTGGCGCCCGTCCGGGGCGAGTGCACGACGCCCGACGCCGCCAAGTAGCAGAAGTCCCGGTCTTTGACCACGAGGCCGCCGTGTGGCGCGCGCTTGAGCGCCCACTTGACACTCAGCGACCGGAAGGGCTCCGCACTCGACGGCGTCTCCACGGAGCACAGCACGGCGCCGTCGGCCACCCGTCGCCCGTGAAGTGCGCGCGCGCGCGTTCGCGGCCGGAGCGCCACATGCTGCCGTACAGAACGTCCTCCAGCGTGCCGTCCACGCTGCCGACGAGTCTCAGCGCTGGCAGCTCGCGCTCGTCGGTGCGTCTCCTACTCGGCCGCTTCTTCTTCTTCGCGGGTCTCTGACTGAAGATCTTGACGCCCGCGCGCTGGCCCACGAATTTCCAGGCCGCGTCCGGCGCGTCGGCGTCGTAGCTGGCCAAGTAGGTGGCCAGCAGTCGCGTCTCCACCTGCTGCAGGTCGCGCGCCTCTGTGGGCGAGAGCCGCACGGGCGCGAAGAAGTCCGCGGGCAGCGGCAGTCGCATGGCGATTGAAGTGGGTCAACGCGCGACGCCGGCCGCGCCTTACGACCAGACCACACCCGAGACAACCAAACCACGCAAGAGCGACCTTCAAATCTTTTGGTGGTGGTCCACACAAATTGTGGCAGCAGACGCGCGTAGAAATCAATTTTCCCACTGTTATTATTTTTCATGATATTTTTGTGAAAGCTCACTCAACGACAAGAGCACGACGTCGGCGCGATCCTGTCGCCCGCCCCGCCCGCTGTCCCCGTGAGAGAAACTGCGCCGCGTTCGCCCCTCTACACGCGCCTCGTCCCCGCGCTTCTCCTCGTGGAAGTCGCGTCGCTCTATTCGCGCTGCACACGTCGCTAGTCCCCGTCAAACACCGATCCGAGACGAGCCATGCTACCGCAGCGGCAGAATTCAGGAAAGCGCGCGGCCGCCAGCCACCGCCGCACGCGAACGACCACACGCAATGCTGCGCTCGTGGCGCTGGGCCTCGTCTTCGCGCTGTACATGTACTTTAACGTACGCTTCTTCGCCACGTCCACAGTGTCCACCAACTCCATTGAGGCCGCCGGCAGGGCTGGCGCTCCTTCAACGGCGCGCCCACCAAGCCGGATGAAGACACGCTCGTGGACACGTCCGCCACGCGCCAGGTGCAGCATCTGGTGTTCACGTCCTCGTGTCGCCAGCTCGACTTTGTGCACGCCGAGGTGCTGGCCTTCACGCTGCGTCGCACGGGATACGGCGGCAACGTCACCCACTTGCTGTACGGATGCTCGTCGGACGAGGCCTCCGATTTCGTCAGCAAGAAAGACCCACGCCACAATGTCCAGTCGAGACTCTACGCCGACGTCTCCGCGGTCAACACGACGTTCGGCGAGAAGCTCGTAACCACGACGTTGAACCCCGTGGTGCTGGCCAAATGGATGCTCGGATCGGACAGCGGAGAGCTGAGTGGCAGTCGCGCGGTGCCCTTTGAAGAGCGCTATGCGCTCCAGTCCGATGATTTCGTCATGGCTGTGGACAGCGACGCCATCTTCACCAAGAAGCTCGACATGTGGAACCTCATGGCCGAAGCCAATGACGTGATTGACGCGCGCATCTATGGGCAGGACGCGTCTTGGTACTGGCCCAACCGCTTCCCCTCACACATGACCAGTTGACGAGTGTCCTGCCTACCAACTCCCGTGCACTACTTCTGGATGACTGGCGTGAGTATGCGGCTATTGCTCCGTTTGTAGCCGAAGCGAGCGCGTGGCAAGAGATTCTGCCGACTGCCGTGGACTTGTGGGGAAGCTGGCGCATGAGCAGCGCTACTTGGCTGTTCCTGTCGCTGCTGCTCATGAGAAGTCGGCCATTGGTGTGTCGGGTGTGCTCAGCGTGCACCACTACCCGTCTCGTTACCAGAACTGGGATTTCGTAGACGATATCAAGCACAACCCGTGCAACGAGTTGGCTGAGGGCAAGAACTTGGCGCTGTCGTCGTACCCGATTTCCATCCGCGCGCTTAACTTCACGCTGCCTCAGTGGATTGACGGTCGCGAGTGGAGTTTCTTCGCTGATCATGTACCGTCGGACTTCCTCTCGTGTGATGCTTACATGATGCATCAGCCGACTGGTTACCTGTGGCACCTTGCGACGCACACGAGTGGATTTGAGCGTGTTCCCAACATCCTTCGTCGTCGCCATACCATGAGTGTGTGCCTTGCTGTGGAAGCATATAACAGCGCATCTGAAAGCTACCGCTCGGGTGTTTGCCCGACTGGCTTCAACCACAACCGTCGTATCCCCATGGAATTCCAGAAGGAAACGTGGAGCACTGCTGTGGCACTCGCGAAGGGAACCCCTATGAAGGAGGACCCACCTGTGTACTTTGGTGACTACAAGAAGAAGAACGCCTCTAGCGTCCCGCATGAGAGCAACCTGAAGCCTGGCCAAGAAGGAAGCGACGAGCTGCACTTTGTATTCACGACTTCCTGCGAGCCCCATCAGGACTGGCAGAGCGAGGCGCTTGCCCAGAGTTTTGCGCGTGTGGGCCAGCGTGGTGCGCTCACGCGAATCGTGAGCGGCTGCTCGGATGATGCTGTTAAGGAGCTGACTCGTCGGACGCAGAAATCGTCACCACACCTGCGCATTCACGTGACCCGCGACTTCCGCTCGCTTCCCATTTTCAAGGAAGTATCCGATGAAGTGGAGAAGGCTTCGACACCGGATGACTACGCCCCGTACAACAAACCGTTTGGGCTGCGCGACTGGCTGGAGTCTGCTAATCCTCCCGTCCACGAGGAGCTCGTCGTCGTACTCGACCCGGACTTCCTGTTTATTCGTCCGTTCGCTGTGAACACTGGTGGTCGTGTAACGACAGCAAAGGGCGTCGACTCGGGCAACTACGAGCGCGACAGCGAGGTCATCGAAGGCATGCGGCAATACAAGCGCTTCTTCGTGTACGCGGGTTCGCGTGACATGGAGAATGTGAGCGACACGGTGACGGACGGTGTAGCTGTGGCCCAGCGGTGGTCCGAGTACCTGGGCACGGCGGCCTTCGAGAACAGCAGCTCGGTCTGTTCAGAGTGCGCGAAGGTGTCGAAGGCGGATGCTGCTGAGTATTACGCGGTTGGCCCTCCGTACGCCATCACACGCAAGGACCTGACGCAGCTGATGGACGATTACTGCAACATGACCGTGCTCAAGCGCGAGCAGATGAAGCGCGAGCACTGGATGAGCGAGATGCTGGGCTACTCGCTCGCGGCGGCCAAGCACAAGGTGAAGCACACGACGTTCGACAACTTGGCGCTGGGCAACAAGGCGGACGACTACGCGGGTTTCGTGAGCATCATAAAGGGCAACCCGTGCGAGGACCCCGTCGATCCCATCATCCCGGGCGAGGCGCCGCCGCTGCTACACGGCTGTCACGCGTACGAAGCCGACGACGACCGCGGGCTGAAGTGGATGTTCTACAAGCAGCTCATGCCCAACGACATGTTCGCGTGCGACTCGTGGCTGTTGGCGGCACCACCTGCGAGCGTGTGGACGCTGGCTAAGCGCAGCCGCGACAAGCAGCGCATGCTGGAGGCTTACGGCGTGTGCACGAGCGTCAAGGTGTTCAACCAGGCGCTGGTGGACTTCAAGACCAAGATGTGCCCCGACGGCTTCAACCAGAACCGACGTCTGCGCCTGGTGAAGGATGTACGTCAGGACCTGCTCAAGGTGGGCCAAGTGCACGCGGCCTGGCAGGACGCCGCGCAGGATAATGCCCGCGAACGTAGGTAGATACTTGTAGTGTAGGTAAAGCAAAGCTGAACACGCCAACCATAATCAAGAGCCCAGCGTTGACGTGAGCCCCTCATTCGCCGAATGACATTCGGACGATCTAGCAAATCCGCGCAGCTACATACTCTAGCCGCCTCGTGACTGAGGCTCATCTGCATGCTGCGAGCAGCAACACGCACAGCGTGGGACGCAGAGTCGCGAGCGCAATTGGCTTGAAGCCTTCGTCGCCAGGATCGTTGCTCTTTTTGCAGCAGCACCGCCAACGAAGTCGAAGCGATTGAGTACGTGGCTAAGTACCATGTAGCCATGTAGCCATGTCAAATGCACTTAACCCTACCGATTGCATAAATATGTCTTTTAATTTCTGGGCTATTTTTGTAATATAATGTATTTTATAAATTTACCCCGGAAAAGGGAAACCGTAATCGGTTATTTAACTTGCAAAATTAGAACATTTGTCTCAAAGCCTTGCTCTACCACGGTACAAATCATATTTACCCTGGAAGAATTTATTGATCCCAACCGAGGAAACGTGAAAAACACGATATGATCTGGGAAACACCATAGCCAGCACCATAAACCGTAGAAGGTGCGGGCATGCACTGTTCGTGCAGGCTGCACTGCAGTGTCTGCTGATCATTACATGTACATAGCAGATCAGCCTATTCCCGGAAAAAGGGTACCCTGTACCATGCAGGCTGTAGTACAGCTGTCGCAGTTGCAGTGCAATACGGTAACTCACAGGAGCCCTGCGTCGCAGTAAAACAAAATCACGCCAAGCACGTTGCAGATGTAGTATTTGTGTGTGTTGGGCTACACTGTGCAGGCGCGAAGTCGTGCTGAATTCGAGTAGCACGAGACTAGCAAAGATGTACAATCTACAGCTGAAATTAGCGATATGTTCGCCAAGGCCTAGCGTCTTCAACTCCGATCGTAGCTGCGTACAAGCTCGACAACAGTTTATACATATGTCAATAAAGCTGGTCCATGCGAGCATTCGGGTTCTAACTACAGCGGCTTTGGTTCCAGTGGCCATAATCGTGGCAATGGAAGGAATGTCATTTAAAGGTACCCTGTACCATACTGCAGTTGCAGTAGAACTCTGTCGCTCGCACGAGCCCTGCATCGTTGCAAAACCGAATCACGCCAAGTACATTGCCGATATTGCATCCGTGCGTGCCCGACCACGCTATACATGCGAGAAGACGTGGTAAATTCAAGCTGTAAGAGACTAGCAAAGACATGCAGTCGATACGAGCAAGGACATAAAATCTATTGCTGATATTGGCGATGTGCGCGCAGGGGCCTAGCGTGTTCAATTTAGAGCGTACTATGCATACAAGCACGATATCACAGTCTTTATAAGACGATAAAGCTTGCCCATGCGAGCATTAAGGTGCTGTATACAGTGGCTTTGATTTCGGTGGACACGTACCGGGAAGGTAATTTACAGTACACCAAATTTTAATTCCAATTTGTCCGTTGTTTTCTTTACATGTTACCAAATACAACATGCCCTTCATTCTATCAGAAAAAAAGTCTGCAGCTGGCTCTGCTCCGCTGAAGCAGTTTTGCTTCGTTGGAACTTACTCAGGTTCATCAAAACTATCTGTACGAAGACATTTCAAGCGAGGAAATTAACATTTGCTAGGAGGGATGCAAGACTGATATACTGTTCCTAAAAAACGTGTTCATGACACTCAGAGTTTGTAGATATGCAGTATAAGGTCCTCGTACGAGGCTTTGTGCTCATGATCGAAACGGTACGTATATAATAGAAAGCTACGGTAGAGTCTTTAATCAACATGCAATTTTTCAAGGTGCACTCATCACCGGAAAAATTAGACCTTCAGCTAACTTGTGGAAAAGTGTAGTCTAGTGGCTCAGAACTCTGATTGTTCGTGAATAACTAGTGTACTCCACTGTTAGTTGGATTTTGTGGACACTAACTAACTGCTACCTCAAAACTATACATGTTAACCAGCATTCACTACATAGTATCATTAAAGGGAAACCTGTGCAAGAACGTATTTGCAACCACATCCGCACCATTACTCTTAGGCAACTATCATGTCAGCGCCAAATACTACGCACTAACTAACTATTATCTAATATGTACAGTGACTAACATGCCAGCGTTAGGGGTACACTTCGAATAAGAAATGAATATGAATTTAAATTTGTTGAAGTATTATTTTTAACACTTGGTTTAGGCGCTGGCATCGCAAACACTTCTATTAATAGGTGTGGAGCACAGGAATTGAATGCTAAATACTGTAAGTACCAAAAGTGGAGACGTGTAGTGGTGGGTTAGCTGTCATATGAACGGTATGTGCGTATGTACTGAAGACGAGTGACCCTTCTTCCATCGATGAAGGACCTCGGACCTCGGACCTCGCTAGCTATAGTTAGACACGACTCAATGCTACATTAGGACAAGAAAAAAAGGAAGGGGGTTACCAGAAGCGCATTGCTCGCCCTGAGTGGTAGTGGCGCTAACCGTAAAATAAAAGGAAGCACTCTTTTCCCTAGTTAAGTGTTACTATTTATCGTGACCTGCTATTAGACGCGTTAAAAGGCTCAATAATGAATTCCTCACCGAATTCTCGCATGGAGTGCTAAACTGAAAACCTCCTCCTGTTTATTTACTAGTGCTCATGGTAATTGAACACGAACTGAAGGTTCAGGGCTCTGTTCCTCACATGGATCAAACGCACCTCAATAGTACAGTACCTATTTACAATGGTATGTGCTCGTTTGCTTCAAATTGCAAGTGCAGGACTATATCCCTCGCATGGAAGTGGTAGCTCATGTCATTACGCGATATAATTTCGTTGTTTTGTGTATTTGAAGCAGAGTGCGCCGCTGGGGCCAGGTCGCCATCCACGTATCGATCTGTACCGGTTCAATGCACAGTCGAGGATTTTAGACGTCTTTTGCCGACACTGACGTCCGACGTCCCTTGAGGTCAGCTGACGTTGATCCGACGCTTCGCTAACATCCAGCCTCATTTGCGCTGCTGACTGGTAAAAACATGTCAGTGAGTCCAATGAGAGGACCGATCTGCCGGAGATGTGAGAAGCCTCATCGCCTCATCTTACTTAATATGTGACTCAATTATGCTGTCGTTAAATGAGTGCCAGTACCCCCCGACCACTGCCGGCGCTCAATCGAAGAAGGATGCCTTCTTCCTTCAAGGAAGGAGCCCCAACAACTCGCAAGCACGCACATACACATTATAAAGGAAAATGCCTTCAAACGCGTTCGCCCATCAAGGCACGCGTTGGTATTTATCGCATCGGCGCAGTGCCGACGGCACTACTCTGTCATCACAAAGGGATTCGGCTCAATCTCTCTGCTACAGTGACCTCAGCACCTGCATCTTGTGTCAGTAGCTTCCGGCTGTTACATTTGTAGCAATGAGCGCGCCAAACGTCCTTCGCTGATAAGCTTACTGTAGATGTCGGGTCCCTCAATGAGACTGCGTGGCTCATAGCGAGGATGAAACCTTTAAGAATCTTAATTCGAAATAATGACAGGAAGCCGATGTCGAGCTGATGTTAGCTCGGCGTCCTCGACGATTTTCGACGTCTAGACGTCAACCGGAGCGACGCTTCGACGTCGACAGCCCTAGTGCACAACATCTATGGTGCACTCACAACGTTTTCGAGTGCGATTCACGGTTTTGAGGTACTGACCCATGTTTATGGTGCTAAAACGCATTATATTGTGGAATCCACCGTTTCTCGTCCCAATCTACTTCCTTTGCCGGGGAATTCTTAAGGAAAAATTCCAAAGGGGACTCGATAATTAAAAAGCTATTAATAGCTTTTACTCAGCCTGAGAAATCATCGCTGGACGTCACGCGCTCAACGCGTGAGATATCTACCGTATGTAACAGGAAGATGATCAATATGCGGAGCGGGCGGGTCCTTGTCCGGCCTGTTAGACGAAGTACGCTGAGGCATGTACCTGATGGAGAGGGCGCTAAGCATGACGCTGCTGGTGTCGTGGAATATCCGGTACTACCAACTCTGTACTACTTCGAAGTAATTAACAACGTGCTTCTCGTACGTCGCGTGCGTCCAGCGACGATTTCTCAGGCTAAGTAAAAGCTAGCTTTTAATTATCGAGTCCCTTTGAAAATGTTTTTCGTCCCCCTTTGGAATTTTCCCAATTCTTAATGTTTGGGCGAGTTTGTAATATAAAAAGGGCTTTTCCAGCCCGGCTCTGCCCAAAATGGATCGTTTTGTCGAAACCCGAAATATACTTACTCAAGAGAGCACTCATCACAATATCGATACAAATGTCAAGAAAGTGAGTACTTAGCATCTATGCCAGGAGTCAGTCTGCTAATCATCGGCGCCCCCATATTCGCGCAAGAATCGGTCGCGCGCCGCAGGTTTCTCTGACCCCGCAGTCATCAACTGACCGCGCCACGTGTTGGTCAGACCGCGTTAAACATGAGCTGGGCGTCGCAACCAATCGTGCTGAACGTGAACGCCGAGGACGCCGAGCTCTTCGCCGGCTGCGACCTGCTGGACGCGACTAGCGCCAGCGATTTCTCGGGGAACGTGCAGGCCGCCAAGTGCAGCATAGAGACGACGGCGCCGCTCGACGAGCATCAGCGGCGCTCGAGGCACAACGCGAACGAGCGGCGCCGCACCAATGCGTTGAAGGTGCGTCTGAGTGCAGCCATGTTGACTGGTCTGGTTTGACCTCTGTGGCCTGAAATCTGCTGATCTCCAGACGCGGATCCTGCTCATGCGCGAGGAGATGGAGGCGCTCGAGCGCCAGCGCACACGGCTCAAGAGCGAGTCACGCGCACCGGATGGCGCGCTGTTGGACACCATGTCGCTCATCGACCAGCTGCGACACGAGCAGCAGGAGCTGCGCACCAAACTGCGCGCCTTCGACATGCAGAACAGCACGTATCAGACCATCGTGTCCGAGTACGGCGCCAACTCGTCCTCCGGGGTCGCGGACGTCCTCTACGACGCACACGACGAGGCCACGAACGAGGACCGACTGGTGGAAGCGCCCATTTTCCAGCGCGTGCTCTTCCGCCGCCCCATGCCGCTGGAGAGCGTCATGGCCTGCGTCAAGGAGAGCTACGAGTCCATCATGGCCTTCCGCGCCGAGCGCGACTTCGAGTCGCTGGACCGAGAGGTGCTGGGCTGGCGCGACAAGCGCATTTTGAATGCGCGGTCCGTGCGCTTCATGCTCTCGCAGCAGTTCGAGTACGTGCCGCCCTCGGAGCTCGTGTACAAGACGTGGAACTTGTTGACGGACCTCAAGCTGTACCGCCACATGCAGCCACGCACGGTGGCGCTCGAGCTGTTGCAGCGCGTTACCGAGGACTGCTTCATCGTGCGACTCAGCGTGAGCAACGGCGACAAGGTGCACCACTCGATTCTTCTCATTGCGCGTGGTCGCATTCACGGCGGCTACCTCATCACGTACCGCTCCATTCCGCTGTCCGAGGGCCAGCGCCAGTTCGCCGCCACCGAGAGCAACTACGTGCACCTCTTCAATTGGTACATGTTTCTCGAGAAGGCGACGCCCGCGGGCATCCCGGCGTGCGAGGTCACCTTCGGCGGCTGCGTGGAGAACCAGTCGATGGAGTACCTGCGTTACCTCATGATGGAGATCGTGGCCGGCATCGTGCGCTGGCAGACGGCCGTGGGGCACAACAAGTTCCGCCTCACGCACGAGTGAAAAGGCGCCGGCGGACAGGGTGTGCGAGCGTGTGTTGTGATCGATGTTGTCGCCCGGATGAAGGGCAGGCAGGCTGCTGTGGTAGTATTTAACAATTTCTTGCGTGCAATAATAATTGATGAAATGTGCTTGTCCAGCTGACCTTTAACTCAACATGACCATCGTAGTCCTTCGCGACGGCACCATTATTATTGCACCCAATCGTAGTGGCGTTATCAAGTTGTTCGATACATGTACCTTGTTTGTGCATTTGCAGGCTTCCAGGACTTGAACTTGAACAATGCAAGTTGCACTGCAGACTGCAAGGAAGGCTTCCGTGTCCTCACACGCACGAAGGCGTTGTCACATCATCAGCTCTTCAGCTGAAGTGTGACCCCCCTCAAAGGATCATCGATCGCAGTAACCAGCCACCTCCGCGCTACCCGAAATGGCGTGGCAGGTTTCGACAATGGCGATGGTAGCATCCGAGTGAGGCACCGCACGAACATTGTAATGAAAAGCGTTGATTGCTTGTTACTTTTGCTTAATTCATTGCGTGTCGAACGTATGAATCTCCTCTTTCTCAATTCCCCAAAAGCCTATGGTAGTGCCGCACCGAACGGCGGCGGCAGGTCAGTCGTCCGACAGTAGGAACTCGACGTCGAGTGGCGAGCCATCGGTCAGCTCGCTGGGCGATGTGCGCACGGCCAGGTCGCTCAGCGGCGCCTGGTCCGGGGGCGTCATGAGGAACAGTACGGTCTCGTAGTCGCCCGCGACCGGCAGCAGTGCGTCCGCGAAATCGATGTCGCACATGTACTTGATGACCCGCTTGTTGGACGCGAAGAAGAAGGTGTCCCGTATCGGGTAGCAGATCTCTTTGCCCAGCATGCGGTTGCAAAGCTGCAGGTTGCCAGCAATGTGCGGGAAGAGGTGGTCGATGGTATCCTGCGAGACGCGCACGCGCAAGTTTGCCTTGGTGGTCACGGCCAGCGTGTCTTCTGTGTCCACGACGTCGATGTCAACGAGGTCGAAGTCGAGCGCGGCGTGCCACGCCGCCCAGGCCGTCCAGCCGTTGAGCAGCATGCTGGCGCCCAGCACGTAGCGGCCGCACCAGTCGTGCACCTCCACGAACGGGTCCATGATGCAGGTGAGGAACTCGCGCTGCGCGTCGGGCGTCGGCTGGTAGGCCACGGGTGCGATCGCGTGCATCTTCCCGCCGGTGGCGGCCTCGACGGTCTCCGCGGCCATGCCGTGCCGGAACACGGTCATATACTCTCGGATGATCTTGGCGAGCGAGCCCGAGACCGAGCCGCGCAGCTGCAGACACTGCTCTCGGCGCAGGCTGCGAAGGATCTCGAGATCGCACACCTCGGTGCGCAGTGCGCGCACGACGGCCGCGAGGTTCTCCGAGTAGAGCTTCTGGCGCTCGCGGCACTGGCGACTGCGCTCCGTGGAGAGCGCGCGGATCTTGCTGATTTTCTTCGGTTTGGTGGGGTGCTGCTTCTTGGCGAGCGATAGCGGTCGCGCCGGACCGATGGCGTTGACGGGGATCATTCGGGGCTTGAGTCGTTTTCACTACTGCTGCTGCTGGTGTTATTATTATTATTGTTGTTGTTGTTGGGCGCCATGGTCCGCTGCATGACCAGAACGGGAAGTGGCAAGTGATCGGTTTCGCGATGAGATGTGGTGTCGGCACCCACAGTTGAGTCCGAACCAGATGTCCGACAGGCGTTGCAAGTGTCCAAATGAGCAGCACTTTGCCAGTCTTGCTGCGCTCCCTTGGTGGCGTAATACCGGATCCCAACAACGGCCCCATTGCCCGCGCGCCTGCGAGGTCTTTACTCGCGTTCGCAGATGATCTGGTCTCTTGCTGTCTGTGATACGGCCCGCCGGCTGACTCCACAGAGGTCTTCACGGTCCGAGGTGAGCAGCGCGGGGCTCTTCTTTGGAGGTTACAAGCGGCAAGACGAGCCAAAACGCACACGAAACAATCTGCAGCGTGAAAGCGCACGCGAGAGAGGACGGACGCCATGATCGTCAGTGGCGGGTCTCATCACCTTGGCTGCCGTCGCCGCGTGATCGACATGGTCGTCGTGTTTAACACGTCTCGCTCAGCAAGCTGCTCAGCAAGCTGCTTGACCAGCGAGTCCAGCATAGCATACAAAAGCAACATGCACGTCGACGGTCAATACCATGGTCGGAATTCTCAAAGCAGCAATCGCTCTACTACATGTACACCGCTCGCGGTTGCGCCGACAAGGAAACAATCCAGGAGGCGTTGAGGGACATGAACATGTTTCAACCGATCCGGTTGCGTCGATTAACCGCCATCCATTTCCGGAGACCGGCGTTACCGCTGGACCCTGTTGACGAAACAGCACGGGATCTGCTGACCAACCGCATTCGTGACCAGCACCAATTCGGTGCGACCGAGGCAACGTTCTTCTCATGTTTGAGCAACGGCACGCAAGGAAGATTGCATCGGTGACTATTATAAACGTATATGGAGTTCTAATAGCTCTAGCCCCGACAGCCAAGGAGAACCACCGCCTCCTGCTAACGATGAGAGATACGACCACCGAAGTCCTTCGATCCCGCATAGACTCGACCACCGGATCATTTCAAGCACAAACGATCACTTCCTTGTTGCTGCACTTGTTGCTCGGTGGTTCGGGCGCTTTCGATCTTGTCAACCTCGCCAGCCTTGGACTCGGCGCTCGACACGTTCCCATGGACCCCGCATTGGAACTTGGCCAACGCTGCGGCATTCCGCGCAGTCACATCACGACTCGAGCGGATAAGATCTGGGCGGTCGTCATCGCTTTTATCGCGAATGTAGTCTATTTAACCGTGATTAATAACTGCCTGATGTTTTCTAGGTCTGTGCAATAATGGGGCCTCGTGGGCGGACACTTCGTGTCCTAACCAATGTTCGAGACACGCCGACCAAAACTACCGCTCAATGTTCGAGACACGCCGACCAAAACTACCGCTCTCGTCGACAGTCCCAGACGATGTGCGTCATGGTGACCGTTTTGGGTTGGCAAATCTCGTCTACCGGGCAGCCATGTTCGTCCTCCTTCCCTTTGTAATGCAGAATTAGTTGATGGATCGCCAGTCGATAGGTGACCCATACCTGAAAGCTGGTAAGCATATTCTTATACGCCCATAGTTGCTTCGGTGTTTGACTTTGATTGCCTCGCGCCCAGTCGTCCTTCTGACCCCACGCTTCCCATTTCTCCAGTACTTTCGAGATCTGGACTTGCCTGTTTACGCAGGAACTGCTTCGGTTGCTGCTTCAGGACTTTCAGTATCTTACGGTTCCGTGTTGTCTTTGGCACCACCCATGGCCCCCATGGATTTGAGGGTTAGCCACAAACACGATTCCATCTCCATGTTCTTGCAGCAGTTTAACATCTTGTTCCCCAGCTTCGGTCGCTATCACGATCCAATCGACTCCATTCAGCTGTTGCTCCAGTGTGATAGACCTTCGGCCATCCTGGGAAGTTCCAGTAGCACGAGGGCCCCTCAATGACTCCACTTTCCACAGATATTCAGTGTGCAACTTCGGCGGTTTCCTCGGCTCAAGAGGAGGTGGGGAACCTAGTTGTCGACCAACAGCTAGCCGCGGTAAGCTCAGAAGTATGGCCAAGAGCCATCGCTCCAACTTTTCGACTGTGTGGCCTGCGCTTTGATTCTCCCCGTTGGAATCGGAGCAGAATAGCCCGTTGCGGTAACCCTTGTGATCGCTAGATGTGCGATCGGTGTGACTGCTGTCCGGTTGTACGTGGATCTTTGAAGCATGTGTGTGTTGCTGTCCGGTATGGATGGGTTATCCGCCCACGAATACGAACCCCAAAAGTCACCATGCTCTTTGGGCGGGCTGGTGATCGGCTCTATCTAGTTCAGATCGACTGATATTGTGGAGTAGCGCCTTAGCAGAAATCTGCAAAGTCGTTATCGCACAAAACCTTCGCGCTAGCGTCGGGCAAGTTCCCGGTTGTTTGAGTAGCGTATCTCTGGGTGGGGTAGGTTAGGAACCTAAAACGTGCTTCTCTGGCGCAGCGCGGATTCTCCTCGCTCTGCGTCGCTCTTGCTCTGACGTCTCACTCGTGCGTGACGACGTCTTCTTCTTCTTTGACCTTGGGCGTGCGGCGGTATCGGGCCGGCGTTTCCTAGGTTGTGCACGGCGGTATCGGGCCGGCGTTTCCTCAGTTGTGCACGGCGTTATCGGGCCAGTGCGTTCTTCGTTTTCGGCGTCGAGTTATCAGCAACGCCCGGACGGTATCGTTTAACGTGTCCCTCCTATTGGGCACGGGATGTGGGGGTTTGAGTACACCGATCCAGCAGCGGACGACGGGGCCGGTTATCTTGGGGCTCTTCTCGGTCGAGGCTGCTGGCTCTTGGAACGAAGGAAATCCACTTGCGTATCACAAAGAGAATTCGGGACTGATCCTTATGTTGTCCTATCCTATCAATGCCTTCTACGCCACTCGTTGGATTTCTGGCTTTCTTCCTATCACTTCCCGTCGTGCTTACCCATCATCGTTGTCCTGATTTGCCCTGATCACGTGACCGAGTTGCCACATCGGGGTCAGTCGAGTTGCTTGATTGGGGTCTTTCGAGTTGCCAGATCGGGGTCCGTCGGTCGGGGTTGTATAGATCGGGACGTAAACATTATCTCCGATCGAGGTTCCCCATGTCGCAAGCGTCGTCCCACGGTTGTGGCAGGACTGCCGTCTGATCCGACTCCGTCTTTCCTGCAGAACGTTCTTTTTCCCGTTGCTCCGTGTCGACATCCATCAATCGGTCTGCTTGACTTCGTCACTCTCAGGCACTCCGCTTTACGTCGGCATTCAGCGTTGTGCCGCCCTCCGACGGTCCGCTTCTCCACATCCGTCCCGCTGGCGCGTGCGCGCACTCCCCAGGTGAGTGCATCGCGGCAGAACCCGTCTTACCATTAGCCTGCTCACCGTCTCGTCTCGTGTTGTCTTGTATACTCACATTTTATGACATCTCAGGAGAGCGACAGCAATGGCACACAGTCCTTGAACACTGGGGACCTGACTTCGACCCGGTGTGCAATATGTGTCTTTGGCAGGCGTCCGCTGGTGGTCCCTCCGGCTCCTGTTGTCCAGATCCCTGGCCCAGGCGACCCCATTCCGTCTGTTGGCGCGTTGATCAACGACGCGAACGCCTTGGAGCACGACGCGCAGCTATTTCGCGCTCATCTGGACATGTCGCCCGCCGCCAACGCCGGACAGGTCGTACACGGCGCTTCGTTGCAGAGCGCAACCTCTCCCTGCTCCGGCGGGCGCGCGAAGGGTAGGACCTGGTCTCGTCGACCGTCAGCCAGTTGAGGACGCCGCCGCAGCGGGCTCGTGACGAGCCCCTCGCCGCCGATTTGTAGCGAATTAATGCCTTGCTCGTAGCTCATGCCGAGGAACATCAGCGCGACGTGACGCGTATCCGCGATCTCGAGGCTTCCATCTCCGTCGCAGAAGCGGCGCGCGTGTCCGCCCAAGCCGATCTCGCCCGGGCTCAGGCCGAGGAACTGCGTGCGTCTGCACGCTCCGATCAGTACAGGGCGGGTGTTCTATCCGTCGCCAGACGTCCGCTCGTCAGCAGGCGTTACACCAAGCTCGAGTGCGACATCTAGACTTGCAAGTCGCCGAGTTGAAACCACCGCGGAGCGGAGGCGCGCGAGTGGGATGAGCGTACGGACACGTGGCGACGACTGTTACGCGAGGCTCGTCTAGGACGAGAGTCAGACCGACGGGTACACGACGCATTGGCTGCCCGTCTCACCGCTTCAATCGCGGCTGCGGGAGGATCCTTGGATATCGATGGACTCCTCCGGACGCTGGAGACCAATGCCGTGTCCGCCGTGGACGCGGCAGTTCCCTTACCTCCAGGCGACGTGAGTCGGGACGGCGCTGATGGAAGCTCCGGAATCGTGTCGACGCATCCAGCACCGCCGCAGTCCGTCGCTTCTCCGCCCGGAGATATTCTCCCCGGCCGACCCCGTTTCGGAGCTTCGGTGCCGCTCACTCGAACCCAGGGGCGCCAGTCCCCTAGACCGCGAGGGCCTTTCTCCATGTCGCGCGGCTGCTTCGGCTCTCCCTACTGCCTCTAGGGAAACCCATCACTCCGGCGAAGTTCCCGTCCGTCCACTGCGGCGGATTCCGCTGCTTCCGACCATTCCGCTGCTGTCCAGGGCAATCGCTCTCCGACAATGTCTTCGGAGGCGTCACGGACGCTCCACGACCTGTTCTCGTCATCGTAGTCGTCGGATAGTGCGTCCAGTACTCGCTCCCGCCGGACGAAAGGTCGCCGGTTGCGTCGACGTGCTTCGCGGTCTGGCTCCGCTTATCGATCCGACTCTGCGGGTTCGGGGGCGATGCGTCTTCGGCTAGTGGGGGTCGCCTTCGTCATCTTCGGCTGCCGCGTCTTCTAGGGCGCCTTCTTCTTCCAACTCGTCGCCCAGTCCTCCTTCCTCGCCGCCTCCGTGAGCCGCCGGCGGGTCTCCAACGTACCCCCGCGATTCCCCCGTACGTGATCCGGCTGAGTGGCGTCATCGGCGGTACCCGCCGTGGCCGCGTTCTCTCCTCCAAAACGTTGACGTCTCTGTCGGTGCACCTGCTTCGGACGACTCTGCTTCCCCTACGGACTGGATCTTTCCGTCCACGGCCAGACCCCGCCCCGCTGCATGGAACGAAGCCTTGTTGACGCGGTCAACGTTGACGCATTGTACGCATCTCGGCCATGGGCTTACCTGACCCAGCGCGCGGCGCCCCTGACCTTCGCGGCGGGCGATCCGTCTTTCAGGGCCCTCCTGTCGCGGTACGACTTGCACTTGGAACATTGGGCCCAAGATTACTGGGAAGCCTCCAATGAGTTGCCGGTTCCCAGTGACCCAGAGTGGGTTACGTGGCAACGTCGTCAGAATTCGCGTAGATCGCACGCGGGGGACGACATGGCGAGCGTCCTCCAGCTTATCGTCGGGCTCTTCCGGTCGGAGTCGGCGGATATGGACCTCCTGCTTGACCCGGTCTTCCTGCACTTCCTCCAAGTCGTTCTGCGGTCGGTTAGTGGTATCCGGGCCGTCAACACGCGACGCTGCACGCCGCGTTGGCTGACATCGACACGCCTATCTGGAAACTTGGGTTGAGTCTGTATCTGGACCTGGAACACGTCTGCCAGCGACTGCGACGCGGAGACCGCGAGCGAACGACGACGACGACACTCCATCTTACCCCGGCCAACATTGAAACTGAACCCTGTTCAAATCGATCCACTTGGAATTTGTAGGCCGCCTCAACTCGAGCAGCTATCTCAAGTGAAGATGAAGACCGTCTCAGGAGGCCAGCGACAGCTCCAACTGCAGTAGGAGACGCCAACCCACGAGCAGCATCAGGAGGAAGAGACGCTGGCGCAGCTGCTTAAACAATTACCGGACGCGATACAGGTCGTGCGCGCGTGCAACTCGGGAAACCGCAGATGGAGCTGTAATGGGGTACACTAAGTTACATAAAGAGTGACGGGTGTGACTCTTTAGAGTCCATGGTACATGGTGTCGGTTGCCTGTGAGCCAACCATAGACGTTCTTTAGCTTTTCAACCGGTACAGTTATTCGATCGGCGTCTCGTCGGAGCGTTTGGTGACGTGGTAGTACCTGCTCGCCATCGACGCTCCTTTGCCGCAGTACTGGATGCGAAACGGTTCCGTCAGGTCCGCCCAAGACTTCTTGACACTGCGGCTCAGCTGCAGATACCATTGGCGTGCGGATCCAGACATCAGATCTCTGAACATGGCACTTACTTCGTCGCCCGTCATTCCATCCCGACGTGGCGCGGACTTGACGCGATTTAGCCAGGCTTGAGCTTTCTCCTCGCTGGCGTCGTGTCCGTGGAGCTCCTTCAATTCCGAGAACCCGGACAGACGTACGCGTGTCACTCCCCGCTGGCAACCCCGGCCGTGGCAGAGAAGATCGCGGCGGAGTTCCCGTCGTACCGTTGTCCAGGTCGAACAAGTCGTCCGGATCTTCGTCGTGGTCGCGTCGAGTCACCCTTGCTTGAATCGACCCGCGCGAGCTCACCGATTCCATGGTTACGCCAACCTCCGCTTGAGGAGTCGTCGTCGCAGGTCCCGTTTTAGCTGTCTCCGTCGGGGTAGCCGCCGTGGCGGCCTGTGTCGGAATAGCGGACGTACGCATCATCGTCGAACGCATCAGATGGACTATCACGTCCTCGAGTGCCTTGGGGTCTCCAGTTGCGGTGGCACAGCCGCCGCGGGCGCGATGGGCGTCCTCCGCGGGAAGTGGTAAGCTGGCAGGGCCTGTGCTCGTTGCACCCATGGTGGCTGGACCGGTGGCGTCTTCATCCGCTTAGGCGACTCGACACTGCTGTCAGAGTCGTGTGACGGTAAAACGGCGGGTGGACGCAGCTGCGTCGAGGTCGGGCTACCCTTGCGGGGGATCTGCGACGGGGCTTGCACCGTACCGACCAAAACGTCGAGGGGATCGATGAGTACTTGAATCGCGTCCTTCCAGGATAACAAGTCCCAGTCATACACCTTCTCCACCTCGAACGCCCCCAGCAGCAAACCCGAACCGCAGAGCATCTTAGAGAGCGCCGACGCTGCGAGGTGTACGCTCGTCAGATCCTCTAGGACGGGGATCGGGCTGGGTCCCTGGAGCTCTCCGATCAACTTTGGATTGAGGAAGTTCAGGACCGGGTGTCGCTCAAACTGTATAAACAGCTCCACGCGAGTCAGCCCGTAGGCCAGCTCGTCTGCAGTATATTCTCGGCCCGCGTCTTTGCCGGTAGGCTTTAGAGGGAAGTCGTCCGCCGAGACCGGCGCACGCAGCTTTTTCTTCTTCGGCTTCTTGTTCTTGCGCTTCCGTTTCCTTCTTGATCGTTACCCCAACTTCCGGAGTAGTACTCCCGGGTCGCGGCACCATTGTGGAGTAGCGCCTTAGCAGAAATATGCAAAGTCTTCCTCGCACAAACCCTACGCGTTAACGTCGGGCAAATTCCCGGTTGTTTGAGTAGCGTATCTCTGGGTGGGGTGTGATCCAAGTTGGTTAGGAACCTTGAAGCGTGCTTCGCAGGCGCAGCGCGGATTCCCCTCGCTCTGCGTCGCTCTTGCTCTGACGTCTCACTCGTGCGTGACGACGTCCTCTCCTCTTTGACCTTGGGCGTGCAGCGGTATCGGGCCGGCGTTTCCTCGGTTGTGCACGGCGTTATCGGGCCAGTGCGTTCTTCGGCTTCGGCGTCGGGTTATCAGCAACGCCTGGACGGTATCGTTTAACGTGTCCCTCCTATTGGGCACGGCGTGTTGGGGTTGAGTACACCGATCCAGCAGCAGATGACGGGGCGGGTTATCCTGGGGCTCTTCTCGGTCGAGACTTCTGGCTCTTGGGACGAAGGAAATCCACTTGCGTATCACAAAGAGAATTCGGGACTGATCCTTATGTTGTCCTATCCTATCAATGCCTTCTACGCCACTCGTTGGATTTCTGGCTTTCTTCCTATCACTTCCCGTCGTGCTTACCCATCATCGTTGTCCTGATTTACCCTGATCCCGTGACCGAGTTGCCACATCGGGGTCAGTCGAGTTGCTTGATTGGGGTCTTCCGAGTTGCTTGATCTGGGTTTTCTAAGTTGCTAGATCGGGGTCCGTAGAGTGGTCAGATCGGGGTCCGTCGGTCGCGGTTGTAGATCGGGGCGTAAAAATGCCTCCGATCGAGGTTCCCATGTCGCAGGCCTTGTATGTAAACGGGGCAGGACTGCTGTCTGATCCGACTCCGTCTTTCCTGCAGAAAATTCCGTTTCACGTCGCTCCGTGTCGACATCCATCAATCGGTCTGCTCGACTTCGTCGTTCTCCGGTACTGCGCTTTTCGTCGGCATTCAGCGTTGTGCCGCCCTCCGACAGTCCGTTTCTCCACAATCTCTTCGGCCACAGCCGGTGTTGCCAACGGAGGAGTGACGCGCGTGCGTCTATCCGCGTTCTCGGAATTGAAGGAGTTCCACGGACGCGATGCCAGCGAAGGAAAAGCCCGAGCCTGGTTAAATCTGGCCAAGTCCGCGTCACGACGGGATGGAATGACGGGCGACGAAGTGTGTGCCTTGATCGGAGATCTGATGTCAGGTCCAGCACGCCAATGGTACTTGTAGCTGAGTCGCAGTGTCAAGAAGTCGTGGACAAACCTGACGGAGCAGTTTCGTATTCAGAATTGCGGGAAAGGAGTGTCGATGGCGAGCAGATATTATCATGCGGCCAAACGCTCCGATGAAACGCTACTTGAATATCTGAATCGGTTGAACGTAGCTGGCATGCGAGCCAACGTCCACTACGACGACGGCTCGGTGGAGGAGAAAAGGGAACATGTCGAGCTCTTCATCCATACGCTCGACAAGCAAGAACAAGAGCTGGCTTCCCGTCTCACCTTGATGGAGATCCCCGATGTTGAGACGTTGGAGAAGAAACTCCGCTCCCGACAGCGCGGACTCGCTCGTCAAAAGAAGACTCTCTTCGGATCCAACAAGTTTCATCAGAAAGCACCCCGGGGCTCTACGGTCATGGGGATGACCCAGAATCCGCTCGCCATATCGAATGAGCAATACCAAAGGTACTTGTCCAAATCTTCGAGCAGGTCGTTGATAAGTGGCATGGGATATACCATCAACTGAGTTAACCCATTCATCAAGCGATAGTCGATGCAGAGTCGAATATCGACTCCATTCTTCTTCACGATCACGACGATCGGCGAGGCCCATGGGGATTTCGAGGGTCGGATCATCTTCGCGCTGAGAAGCCCTTGAGTAGAGCCGAGACTGGCTCTCTGAACTTGGGTGGTAGCTTGCGTACGCGTTGCGCCACGGGCTTCGCGTCGCCTACGTCGATATCGCAGACAACACCGATGGCCGCGGGTGCCAAAGCGTTGCCCTTCCCGAACAGCCATTTCCGTCGCTTCCAGATGATTTGGCGTAGCCGCTCTTCTTCCCTCGCCGCGGTCTCCGGCGTCAATCCCGTAGGTCGTCCGACCTTGAGGTCTTCGATCTTCACTTCTTTGGTCAAGGAGATTTCTGGGAGGACAGCCATCTCCGCTTGCAATTCTTCGGCGAAGAGCTCCGAACCTTCGTGGAAGATTACGGCGTCCTCAGCCTCAACGTCGCCCGTTTTATTCTCGGCCACCTGATTTATGGGGTCTGGTTCCCCCGCCTTTTCCGATGGTATCTCAAGATTGTCATTGCACACTTCTTCGTTCGAGATTCCGACCGCGGTCGTCCCTTGTTCCGGTTACAGTTCGTGTGGCTGCTTGGGGTCCTCTCCTTGTTCCGGGGTGATGAACGTCACCATCACCGTGGGCGGCCGACTCTGTTCTCTCACTTGGCTTGATGGCGTGTCTTCTCCTCGATGCAGGATTATCTTGGGAGTCTCGTAGGTCGGGTGTTCCACCAAAGACCCACCGCGTCTATCGCTGCCTTCGTCGGACCAGTGGTCGTCCGCATCACATGTGGCACCATACGCGAGGTTCTGCCACTCCTTGTACCGTCGCGAGTTTGCCTGGACGAATCCGAATTCCCGCGGCAGAGCATCGTCAGCCGTCCACCAGGCTAGAGTCACGAGTGAGCCAATCGAGACCGTCTTGTCGGCTTTATTGGTTATCCGCAAGTACGTGCATCGTCCGATCCTGCCCTTAACGATGGAGGTTACCCACCCGTCTCCTCTGGTGACCCAGAGATTCGGTGTGTTCTTATCCGGTCGGAGTGGGACATCGTGCGATATTCCGGGGTCGATTCTCACGGAGTCCCCGCTTTTCACCGTGACTGGGTGCATCTTCGCGCCACACAACGGTCTTCTCCCGATCGTCTGGATCCTCACTTCGTCGAGTAGGCATGCTGTGCAGTCCGCAGTGTCGATGCGGACCCGTGCTGGCACCATGAAGTTCATTCCCAAGATCGCGTAAGCTCTCCGACCCAGATGTTCAAGAAGAACACCAGGTTTCCGCCTAAGGTCACTCTGATCCGCGTTTTTCCACCGTGTAATATGTCTCGTCCGGATCCCGACGCAGTTCTGCGTCACGCCCGTGTCGATCTGGCAGCCTACCTCACGAGCAAAGGTGGTGTCTATTATGGACACCTCGGCACCAGTATCAAGCAACAAAGTCGCACTGCGGTTGTTCAGCTTCCCATGAATCTTGGCTTGTCGGTACCACTTGTCCGGTGCGTAATATTTCCAGTATCCGCGCCGTTGTCCTGGCTGCAAGTCAATCACGTCCAACGGAGTTTCCCTCTCATAGTCGTCCGGGCGTCGAATATTTAACTCCCGGGGAGCACGTTCATACGATGTGGGTCCCGGTTGGGTTCACATTTATTATCGACCATGGTAGTCAGGTTTTCCTTGACTCCCTCTGGTGGCATCTGGGCCGCATATGTATAGACGGAAACGAATCGCTCGTCTCGTACTGGCTTTCCAACCAGCGAGCGATCTAGTTTAATATCTTTCGGCCTGCGGCGGCAGCATCCCGTCATGTTTCTGCGGACTGTATCACTGACGGAGCTGGTTGAAGAACTCTTCCAACGGGCATTTCCCGCTTCATGGACTTCCCCGCAAGCCTTGCAGGTCCGTAGGCAGCGGTCGGACGGATGGTGTCCTCCACACTTCTGACAAGTCAGCAATGCCCAACAGTCTTCCTCCGTATGACGGCGTGAACCGCATTGACGGCATTTGGGTCGGTCCTGTCTTGGGTCGTCTACGACGGAGTTGCGACGCGCGTTTTCGCCCGAGACCACGTGACCGGTCGTCAGCCGTCGAGCCCGTTCTTCGGCATCCCGAGCTTGGTCGTATAACTGGTCGTCGCTATCTTGAGCGTCCGTCCCGAGTCACATTCGTCCGTCGCGGCCTGAATCGCGTGGACCGCGCGAGCCGGTGGTGGCGGCTGGTATCGGCCTTCATCACCCCGTTCGGGCTCTTCGAGTGGACGCGGATGCCGTTTGGATTGTTCAATGCACCGCAAATATACCAGCGACTGATCAACAACGCGCTCTACGGTTTTGGAACGTCGCACCGGACCACGAGACTCAAGACGTTTTCGATGGGCGCAATATTGCGCTGGGAACAAGGCCTAGTTTATCTGGAGACTGGAGAAGCCGTTCGACGACTTTGTGTTCCTGATTATAGTGACCTGCGCATTGTACTTTTGGCAGAATTCCACGACGGCCCAGTAGCTGCACACCGGGTATCCGACGGACTCAATTGAAATTAAGTCAATGGTACTACTGGTCTACCATGCTGGTCGATATCAAGCGCTACGTACAAAGCTGCGCCACCTGCGCTCGCTTCAAGTCGAGCAGTTTGCGAAGGAACGGCGAGCTCATGCCACTACCTGTGCCTTCCCAATGCTGGCAGATTGTGGGGATTGACTTCGTCACAGGACTTCCAGCATCTTCGGTCTACGACGCCATTATGGTGTGCATCGACCATTTGAGTAAGAGGTCAAAGTACGTGGCAACACATTCGACAGCAACAGGTGCACAGTCCGCACCTCTCTCTTTTGATGTAGTTGTTCGCAACCATGGACTACCAGCTGCAATCGTGAGCGACCGTGACCCGAGGTTCACCGGTTCGTTGTGGCAAGAACTGATGCGCATTATGGGAGTCAAGCTACGAATGACGACGGCATTTCGTGCTCAAGCGGATGGACAAACTGAGCGGCAAATCAGAGTTCTCGAAGATGGACTTCGCTGTATGGTGTCTCTGCACGGGACAAATTGGTCCGAGGTGTTATCTACTGTGGAGTACGCTCACGCGACGTTGGTGAGCTCTTCGACCAAAATGTCGCCATTTCAAATTGACACAGGTCGCGTGGATCGTACGCCAGGTGTCGAGGCGGAGACCCGAAATGATTTTGCTGCCAATTTTGTGGAAGAGCGCCTGAAGATTATCGAAGCCGCACAAAGGAACTTACGTGACGCCAATGTCCGGCAGAAAGCGTATTACGACCAAGGCCGTAGTTTTGTGCAGTTTGAGGAAGGCGATTGGGTGTACCTGAGCACATGAAACCTACCACTCGCTCATGCAGCGCGTGGAACCCGTATTGACAAAGACAAACTAGCAGCGACATTTGTGGGCCCTTTCCAGATCACCAAAATGGTGAACCAGAACATGGCCAAGCTAGACTTGCCGAAGACCATGCGCCGACTGCATAACAGCTTCAACGTCGACGTGCTGCGTCACGTTGTCGAGTCTCCAGCAGGGTTCCTGACCCGGCCATTGCCAAAGGTATCTCCAGTACATTTTCCCCGGACAACGACGATGGCGCCCTACATGTGATCGAGCGGCTGGTCAAGCAACGAACTCGCCGCAGAAAGAAGCAATTCTTGGTACATTGGCAAGGCCTACCGGACAGTGAAGACACTTGGGAAAACGAAGCCAATATTCAT
The DNA here is from genome assembly GCA_012656075.1 of Phytophthora hibernalis. NCBI lineage: Eukaryota > Oomycota > Peronosporomycetes > Peronosporales > Peronosporaceae > Phytophthora > Phytophthora hibernalis. The sequence goes on along the minus strand of JAAKBF010000027.1, from coordinate 735,372 downwards.
ATCGCAGTTGCGATTACTATTCTGATGCTTATGCAGGAGGATGTGTATTTGGAATCAAATGAAACATGCTGGCGGGCTCGAGTAGCACAGCATTTCCAAGCAGATGGTTGGTGGTTCAAACCCACTGCGCGTCCTATCTTCACGTAAGGTTCGTCGCTCGTCCGTCCGCCGAAGTCCGTTTCGTGTACTCATGTGGTAATAGATTAATATCTCCTGCGCTAACCACCGCAGTTGCTTGAGGTGACAGGACTAAGGTTAGGTACACGAGAACGATGTGGGTTAGAAGGACACGAGAGAGTTTTGTTTTATATCTAAACGTTTGACATTTTGTGACAGCAGCCATGTGACGAGACTTCAACTTCAACTTAAGCGACGAATAACTACCTAGATTTGCATCTATTCCACAATAGAGATGTACACGACCCAATTGGCTTTCAGTTATGTTAAAAGAATGGAAATGTTTGTATTTGTTTGAGTTAGACCCCACGACAAAACCCTTGGTGTAAACCTGAGTCTTCTATCTAACTGCTGGTGGAAATCTAAAAGTACAAGATTGTGGTGTAGCGGGATCAGCCAAAATCTTGTTAAGGCCAGATCCGACTTCCCACTGCGCCCAGACACCAACTAACGGAGGGGGTCCCCGATGATCCGTGATCTGCTGAACTTGGTCTCACCTTGTGTACCCGTCGGTGGGCTGGATCTGTTCTCTCGGGACTCCGAAGAGTGCAGTGACGAGAAGTCTTGAACGTCCTGGCGGGACGCGGGGACAGGGTGGAGTAGCGCGGAAGTCTTCACGCTACAGCCGAGTATATGGCTCGATCGGGGTTGTCTAGAGTCGATCGAGGGCTTGGACTTGATCCGAAGCCTGGGGATGCCTTGTGGGCGTTGCTTTCCTTTCCTTTTCCTTTCCTTTGTGTGCTTGCCGCTTCCAATAGCGGGACTTGAGTTGATGAGAGTTTGAAGACGATCGACGGCCAAGCAGTAGTCCAGTCGATCGAGGTATGCACTAGAACGATAGAGACTTAGGTGTAGGAAGGTCGGCCAATGTATAATCCGATCCTTACGCTACAACACTAGATCTACTAACGCTAGTATGCAAACATCTTATGGGGCCAATGTTCTTCCCGTCTGGAAGGCACTTGCGATGTTCAGTGCAAATTCGAGTCTGATTTATAGTTATGTCTATCTCAGCCAAACACTTAGTCTGAACTCCACTAAACGACCGCTAGATGCCTTGCGTGTCACCTGCCGCCGCTCTTACCCATCCTTCCCGGTGCCTTCGTACACTCGTCGATGTCGACTTCGCCCAATCTTGAGAAACAGCTGGTCGATCGGCGGATCCTCGATCGAAGAGCGATCGGGGTGCTACGATCGGAGAGCGATCGAAATGTCACGATCGAGGGGCGATCGAGGTACCTCAGCGATCGAGCCACGATCGTCGATCGGGAGATTCCGACGCACCGATCGAAGTCGATCTGGACTCATCTGCGGTGCCATCTTCTTTGTCTCACTTGATCTCGCCCCTCGACATCAACCCATGACGTGAGCGCATAGTCCCCGTGAGACACCCAAGCTTCTTAAGCGGAATCGGCGGTGGTGCTTTTCTTATCTTCGCCCCGTCTTTCTCATAGCCGGTCCGCCAATCTTATTAGGCGCTTCGCCACAACCGCCCCTCGTCCGAAGTTGGGGCCGTACAGCGGTTGAACTTCGGTCGCGCATTCGCCAATCTTCTTCCTGCTATCCAAGCCGCCTCATGAGCGATCACCTATCTGAGACTTCGGAGCGACTTCCGAGCAACACCTCGCCTCGGTAGCGATCACCCTCTCCCGGCATGGCTTCGCGCAGATCGGTCGCCTCGGCTCGTTCTGCATTAGGTGCGCCACGGCAGGTTGCATTCCTGGAAGGGGAGCTCCGCCAGGTTCGGACCACCCGAGATCAGCTGCTGCAAGACCGTGCGAGGCAAGACCAAACCATGACCCGGATGTCCAACGAACTGCGAGGTCTGGAGCACCTCCGCCAAGACGCAGAGATCCGACGTCTGCGTGCCGAGATCGACGCTCGTCAGCAGGGGCCTGCTAGCTTCGCCGCGTCGGCAGAACTCCAAGATCTGCGCTTTCAAGTCCAGCAACAGAGTGACGATCTCCATGAATCGGAGCGCCGTCTCGCTCGTATGCAGCAAGAGCTGGCTCGTGTGGAGGAGACCAACCGAGATCTGGCTTACCAGCTCGATCTGGCCTCCGACACCGTGGACGATCTCCGAGCGCAAGTCGACTGCAATGAACGTGAGCTGTTGTTCGCTCGCGACGACCTTTCTTCCTTCCAGATCAGTCTAGACCGATACCGAGGGGCGTTTCGTCGCGCAGAGGACGAGTTGGCTCGAGCCCAGACCGCCGGATCTCCGTCCGATCGCGTGGGAGTGGATGCTCGAGTGCAGTCGGCCCGGACTCAGCTAGAGCAAGCGGAGATGGAGCGTGATCACGCTCGATCGGAGGTGTCGCGGCTAGGATTTGAGCTTCAACGAGCGGAGGCTCGGTTGCGCCATGCAAGCGCAGCGCCTGCCCAGCCTGCGACAGCACCTGCCACTCTGCGTTCTGATGGGTCTGACCCAGTTGTGATGCGATCGGTCCTCGATCAAATTGCCAGAACGCGCGATCAACTCCGTGCGGAGAACGAGGATCTGCGTCGTGAACAGGCCATAAGTCGGTCTGGTCTCGCCGCCGTCACTCGCGATCGTAACGTCGCAGTAACTGACTCCGCTCGACTGCGTACGTACCCTTTCTGTCGTTGGTAGTCCCTTTCTTCGGGTCTGACTTTGTCGATCTTGATCGCTATACAGGGACGGACTGACCGACGCGCAGCAGAAGTTGGCCAATGCTCAGCGGGTCGCTCATGCCCTGGATAACCAGAGTGCCGATCAACAGGCTGCCTATCGGCAACTTCGAGACATCAACGATCTCATGGGTCTGGGGCCACGATCAGCACTTCGCAATCTGTGGCACACAGCCCATCTAGCCGGGTCTCCAAGTGGCGTCTGGCCTCTGTCTGCTTCTCCTTCACCGCCCCGCGATCGGGCTCCTTCTTCGTCGCCTCGCGATCTGCAGGGGAAGAGAGATCGGAGTTCGATCGGCGTCTCCATCGCAGCAGCCGGACTCTCGCAAGAGGCGTGAACACCCTGCACATCCAGCCAGCCGATCACCGACACCTCCCGGTTCCGACGTCAAAGAACCGGAGTCGATCGAGGGAGAACCAGAGTTGGTCGAGGAGATCCAAGACGACGGCGGTGATGACGACTACGAGTTGTTCGGAACCCCGGAGTCAGTCCCACCTCATGGCGCGGGCGAAAAACGCGACACCGAAAAGGAAGAAGAGGCAACCGAAGAAAAGGAGAGGGGAAAGGCAACACTCACCGACGAACAGGAGGAGGAGGAAGGGAAGGACGATGAAGACGAGATCGACGATCAGGCCTTAGCGGCTTTATCTCGATCTCGCTCTGTAGCTCGTCGCTGAACCGCTGGGCCTGAAGGCGAGCCTTCTCATCTGATCGAAGTCCCCGGTTCCGATGGCCCCGAGTCCTCTTCTTCTGGATCACCGAGCGGGTCGCCGGACGGATCGCCAGGCGGATCGCCAGGTGGATCCTCCACCATCACCAGGGCCTCAAGGCGGACTGACCCCGCCCCTGTTCGATCTATCCACTTTCATCCCGGATTCGATCGTCCCCGCCACTTTAATCAAGCTGACGTCGAGCCTTGGTCGGCCGCGATCGTGAACCAGTTGCAGCTAACCGGGATGATCCGCCGCACACCGCTCGATCACTTCTCGATGCCAGCGGGCTGGTACTTCCCTAGGCGTATGCGCGGAGTTCGTGGGCCTGCTCCTGGGACTGGTTATCTGGACACCCTTATCACCGGCCCGAACGTCACTGCTTTGATGAATTCCACGCCATGGGAAGTCATGGAAAATACTGTGGACGCGGTGACCTTCGACGTGCGTCGACACCTGGCTGCCCGCACTGCATTTGGCGAGTGGGTCCGGGCATATCTGGCGTTCGAGGAGCAATATCTCCAAGCATTCTGGGAGATGACCCACTATCTGCCGATCACGACTGCGCAGATGGACGCCGATCCTGTCCTCGCGGATTATCACGCCCGACGCCGACGGTGTCGGATCGACGCAGGTGTACACTGGCGTCAACTCTTGGACGAACTGTTACCTCTGATGCGAGATGGTTGGTCTGATGTGGATTTGCTGCTAGATCCGCTGATCCTTCACATACCGCCCACAGCTCCTGAGACGACCTGGTACCCAGGTCAACCATCTCTTGCCAACCACCGAGCACTACCTGATGATCTACTCGAGGCTCTGGACGAAAGCCACGACGCTGACCATTGGCGCAACCAATTCCGCGATCTTCCTCAGGAACACCCTGCTCGTCGAGTCAACCGCCTGCGGAACAAGTTTGTCCCGTAGCCGCACCCGTCAGTCGATCCCACACGATCTCGCACGACCTCGACACCACCGATCGGGATTTCCTCGATCCATTTGCTTACGCCTCCTGGCGGTTGCCATTCGACATCCGGAGTTGTAGTCTGAGATCCGACAGCTTTACTTTTCAATTCCACACGTTCTTTTCTTCTTGAGCCCTGATCTGTCTGGTCTTCCCCAACTTCTTGACATAGTTGCTCGGTTAAGCAGTGTCTGATTCCGACCTCATCGTGTGAGGCGGATCCGGCCTAGACTTCCAAGACTCATATACATGCATTTGTAAAACTCATACAAATATCCCTTTCCGCCGATCTGCAGCCTCCTTGCAGATCCGTCTTCCGATTACGTCCCGGAGCAGCCTATCTGCCCCGAGGAAGTCGATCTCACTCCTCCTCGTGAGATTGCATCGCTCCGAAACGATTCCGATTTACGCGATCGCGAAGGAACTCGTGCAGGAGCGCCCCACAGTTGAGATCGGCCTCGTCGATCCAGCTCGGGTCGTCATATCCCTTCCAGTGCGCCAAGAACTCCCGATATGTGCGCCCGTATCTGGTCCGATGACCGGTTCGCATGTCGGTGATCTTCTCCACTTCATACTCTCCGTCCTCGAGATCCGGTGTCCAACTGTCTTCAGATAGCAGGACCTCGTCGAAATCTTGTCGATCCGCGTCGGGATCCGTCAGTTCTACCTGTGACCGATCTGGAAAGTCGCGGAACAGCTTCAACTTCGAGACGTGCACGATCGGGAACAGACGATAATCCGTGCCGGCTGTCTGGAGCTTCATCGAGTACTCCGCAGCCGCTCCTGCGGCGCGTTTATTAGCAGCCGTGCATTATATCCTGTGTTGTAGATATTAGCAATGGTCTTTATCGACTGGGTTCATATCTTGACACATTTTTAAACCCCGTTACAGTAGGTACTGGCCATAAGGATACCGTATAACCTGTGTAGTACAGACAACGACGGTTAAATTCCGTACCCCCACTGAACTGTATCCGCCATACAAAGTAAACGGGGCATCTCGACAAAAAATCCGTACCCATCAGTGATTCGCTATTTGTGATTGGTGAAAAAAACATTTTTATCCTATACTTGGACTTCAGGATATCTTGGAATTGCCTTTTCAAAGCTACACACAACACAGTGCTCTGTGATGCCTTCCCATGCTGTAATGGTGCGCTTGATCGCGCCAAGTCTCTTTTGCTGCGCGGTGCGTGTACCATTAATATTTTGTGATAGCCATACGCCTGTCAGCGTCTTCTTGAGGGGACCCATAACTCCAACATCAAGAGGCTGACAGACAGACGTGCTGTTTGGCGGAACAGGGCACACTAGTGCTGAGGTAGCCTCCGCTACCACATTCTGTCCTCCTTCCGATATATGGGAATCGAAGTTATCGAGAAGGAGGACAGAGGGAGAATCTATTTCAAATTTAAGCAAACTTTCAATATAAAACTCCCAAACAGTTGCGTCCATCCATCCATGTTCTTGGACTGTATAAACATGTCCATCTGGATATGTTGGCAACTCATTTGTCTCCACAGTGCCGCCAGGTATTCCTCGCAGAATGAAGAGTATTGGCAGTTTTTTTCCTAAATCAAATAACGTTACTATACAGTAAATTAAATGTAAAATAAATGAACGTACCGTCAGCCCGAATGGTGAGCACAGCTGTGAGTCTTCCAGAATTCTTCTGCATATGCTTGACTTTTGGTGATCCACGCCTCCCCTTGAGGGCCCATATTTTGTGGGGTGGAGTGTCGAAATAAATGGCCGTTTCGTCGACGTTGTAGATAGCACTATCCGGAAAATGGCTGTATTCGCTCCAAAACTTGATTGCAAATTCTAAATGCGTCTGCTGTAGTACAGCTTCGTTTTCCTTCGAATGTTGTGGCTGCGTTGAAAACCCATGCCTAAACACCGTATTATAAAAAAACAAATATCATTTTGAGCCAGTTTCAATTAGTACAGAGTTCGTATATTTTGGCCACCTGCCAAAACGGTTTTTTGTATGTGAGTATTAGCCCATAACGACTGATGATTACCGTGTTCCACACACCATGTCTAAAGCACACTTCTCAACTCCATCTAGAGGCTGAGTTATTAGCAAAAGTAGGGGTGTTCGTATACTTTTGGCCCGGAGTGTATTGTGCTTTGCATGGACTTTGTCTTGCCTTTTAGTGCACTAATTCCACCTCACCCCTGCACTAACTCGTGCATGATTACGTACAAATCGTGAAGAATTTTGATTGGTGATTTCAACAACTGGGTTTCGTACACGCGTGGGGCCAGTTAGTCTGCTCCCTCACGCAGACGCCGCGTTCCTTAGAACCGCCGTTCGATCGGCAGACTCGCCTCCATCACCAGGGGATACTCGACTTCGTGGACAACTCGTAGAAGGACGGGAAGATGCTGTTTGCGTCCCTGCAGGGGCATGTCGCCGTCGTCGCGCTTAGAAGCCACTCAGTGAGTCGCTCATTCTCTACTATAACCACCCGACCGACTTCTTCGTTAACAAGCTCGAGGTGCCGTGTCACATCAACCTGCCCGTGAACCCTGAACTAGCAGTTGGGCCGACCGGACTCGAAGATTGGCCAAGTGCACCACGAAATGCGAGTGGGGATCCAGGCCAACCAAATTGCAGGGAGGAAGACTGGCAGGTTCTTACCCGATGTCGACGGAGAGGCGCTGCTCAGGTGAGTGAAGCCTGTACTGTATTGTTTACACTTTAATAACCGATGTACTAGCGTACACCTACTTCGCACACATTTTGTATTAATAGGTGGGCGTGGACTAAATGCGCTGAGATGACATGAACAAGAACGAGAAGCACTAGCCTCAGATGACCAACGTGCTGACCTCCTACTGGCTGGCACAGTAGCACGACATTAGCCTCCTCAACATAGATGCCCATGTGAACAAGACGCGAGGTTGCAAAGCGGACTACCAACGGTAAGTTGAAAAAATAAATTTCGAATGAGATTGAGCTAAACATAAATTTGTCGATTTGATCTTATGATACTTGAGAGAGTGAAGACCATTGTAGATTCACTCGGGATTATACCTGATGGAGAGCGAATCTACCTCACGCGCCAACACAGTGCAACACATTTTTGGGGACGAAGAGGTCAAAGTAACGCTGACCATCAAATTGGGCGAGGCATTACATGACGTCCGAGCAGTCCACAAGCAGCCACATTCAGTGAGTTTGCAATCTACAGAAAGCTACGCCGTCTTACATGCAAAAGTGGACGCGATCGTAAGTGCTCAAAAAGGAATTTCGTGGTCCGCGAAGGATATTTACCTCAAACCAGGTACCAACACGAAACAAAGGGAGTTCATCAAGCTCACTGCTGAATCATTCGCTGCCAAAGTTATGCAATCCTGGCGGAATGCTCAGCGTAGAAACGTCTCGCTGGCAGATTTCAGTCTAATGGTTTTCGTGTACGCTGTGAAGGTACTGCTGTCATATTTATCGGAGCTGTGGATTTATACTAATGTTACGCTTTTGCATTATTGATAGATCCACAACTCAATTCGACGGGCAACAGTTGCACGGGTTAATGAAGCATCGACTCGGATTGTACAGCACTTAGCTGATACTAACCAATCTCCGCTAGCGCCGAATAGTTTGGCTCTACGCTACTTTGCAACACAACATGCGCGTGAGCCAGATGGAACCCAGCCTACAATCCCAGAGCATGCAACATATCGACAACTCTGCAGTGTTGACGAAGCTCGCCGTGAGATGGCGCACGAGCAGCAAGCAGAGCATCGACGGCTGGATCGTCGGTTTAGAACCGTGAGAATACTCATCAACGAAAGTGAGATAAATATTTCGGTCTCGCTAGATGATCTCCGAGACATTCTCGGTTTACCTGACTGCGATCTTAGGCGCCCACACAACTCCGACATACCTGTTAATCTACCAGCTCAAAATATGGAGGATGAAGACCACCAGTTGTAGTATTAATGTTGGAGTGGAGGCCGCTACATTAATATCTATTGCCAACGAGTCGAGAGCATACCCGCAATACTTATAAATACCACGTGTTCCATCTTTCGTGCACGTACAAGCGTACATCGCCAAGTCTAATACCTCCTCTGGAGCGAATCCGAACGCCGTGTTTGCATTCTTTTGGATCCAACGCTTCAGCAGTGAAAACCCGACTTCAATCGGATTGAGTTGGGGCAATATGGTGGCAGAAAGAAAGTTAAAGCACCAACACTGTGCACCGCTTCCTCTAATTCCTTGTACATATGGATTTTTGCATTATCCAGTACAAGGATAGAGCGAGGAAGTGGCCACGGATTCAGGAACGGCAAAATTTTGTCGTGGAAGGTCTGGTGAAATACATGCCGCGTAAATGTTCCTGTTGTGCACCCCCACGATAAAAACCGTCCGTTGACATCGCCGCCAGAACGGAGACCCGCTCACCGCGTACAAAAGGAAGCGTGACGATTGCAGGCGTGTTTCATTTCGACCATGCGTATCGACGCACACCATCTCTACTATCCTTGGCGGTTTCGTCTAAGAAAATCATTTGCTCGGGCATGGAGTAGAAAGGCTTCAGCTTGTTGATATAGTCTTGAACCTGATCTGCTTTAGCCTCCCGCGCACTCCGCGTCAGTACTTTCCTGGACAGCCCCATATCAGACTGAAGGGCTATGCAAATGGTAGATGTTGACGTCTTGATATTTCAAAACTTGTTACGAAGTGTATCTGGGAGCTCTTCGAGATAAAAGCACGGGTGGTCCTCCACGTACTTGATCACGAACGCATAGACCGATGCTGGCCAGCGCGATGCCCGCTTCTCGCGTTGGGCGCCGGTTACCATGCCGAACTTTTGAAACAAGCGATTCCAACGCTTGATGGAGCGTACCGATGCACCGAGGACATGAGCAATCTGCAACATCTCGATGTTGTAGACGAAAAACAGCACGACTGCGCGCCAGCGTAGGTCCTTTGAGTACGTCATGCTGCAAGACTTAAACGGAAAATGACACTTTTGAATAGTGCCAAAGCCAGCCGATCTCGTATTCATTGGCCACGAGCTGCCTTTCCTACCTATGATTTCTATTAAGATCAGTAATATAACTCGTGCAAGGATTATCTTTATTCGTATTGGTGTACGATTTGTACTTCTCATGAGGCACACAAATCGCAGGAGTTGCTATTATAAGTGCCAAAAACTGCAAAGCACAATACATGTAATAGGCACAGTTCTTCGATTAAAAGTATATGTGACCACACCATTCATCGTTTAAGTACGATTACAATTTTTCTCCTTCTCATTCCAGAAAAGATGGTCAAGCTCTTTTGTGCTGTCGTTGGAGCGACTGGGAGTGCGTTTCCTGTGGACATCGATGTGGGGGAGTCGGTGGGAGACCTGAAGAAGGCGATGAAGGACGAGAGCGAGGACATCACCATTCCTGCGAAGAACCTGCAGCTCTTCCTGGCGAAGAAGGGAACCGAGTGGCTGAAGACTGAGAGTGAGGACGTGAAGGAGCTGAAGAAGGGCAGGAAAACGGCTACCGTCAAAGCGCTAACGAATGAAGACGAAGAGCTACAGGGGGAGTCCGGCCTTCAGAAAGTATTGACGGGTATGGAGCAGCCATCCACCGACCAGATTCACGTGCTGGTGGTGGTTCTGGAGCAAGCACAAGTACATGAGGGGTTGTGGGAGTCGCATACCAGTGTTCTTGGTCAACGATCTGCGTTGATGAGCGTCGCTCAACAAGATCAACCATTCCCCAAGAGACCGAAATTCCAGAAATACGTTGCATTCACTGGGCCAGTGACCGAAAGTGACTTCATCCCTATTACGCTTACTTGCAGATGTTCAATCACACCTATGCTCGTATTCAACAAGATTTACAGAAGTTGAACGACGAAGAGTGGTGGTTACTCAAATAAATACTTGGAAATAATGAGGATTTAACGGCCAGGAACACAAATGCTCATCTCTTACTGCGAATGGGAGTTGTGTCTGAGCGGCGAGTTGACATCGGGCAGAGCAGGGTTAAATTTATGCTGGTCATCGTCTCTCCGATGATGAAGCGAGTGTGCCTTGAAGCGCTTCCTGCACGAGAAATTTGTAAAGCTGTGGCTGCTGAGGATCCTGTCCAGCTCTTATGTGCTGCACTCGCCTATGTGGACCCGAACACCATTGCACATTTGCTCGTACAGAATCGCAGTTCTCCAAGCGAAGCCGTTTTCATTTCGAAGTGTATGCAGCGATTCGTGATATTCTCAAAAAGACACACCGAACGAAATAGGTTTTTCCTGAAGTTAGAACCGCAGATGTCAAAACCAGAGCAGACATTCTTATCATCAACGGAGACAAGCTCGCGTACGAGCTGAAGGTAAACCAATTACTTGAAAAAGTGAAATTAACGTGGCGGCGGCACAAGCAAATGGATACAAAAGACAGTTCGGCGTTCGACGAATGCTCGTCGTGAACTTTGTTCCAGCTGCGCACAAGTTCGACAACGTTTATCGAGTGGAAACCTGCCCTACTGTTGAAATTGTTCACGTAAAATTTTCTGGATCGTTCGATTATTTCAACATCTTTTATCTGCCAGAGGAGGATATTCCTCAAGGAGAAAAGGACAAGTACTTTGGAATTTTGCAGTCTCCGCTATTGAGACAAGTCAAGCGCATCGATGTCAGCTGTCTGACGAGGTTGCTGAGGAAGCCCTCTTTCATCATGGATATTGTTCAGTTTAACGATGAGATGGAAAATGTGACGAGGTGAATCGAATCATGGGAGGATGAGTGTTGGAGTGATGGAGGAACAGGATCGCGTGAAAGCGATTAAACAACAACTCTGTCACCAAGTAGGATTGTAGTGCAAATCGAAGTTGCGTTTAAGATCACAATGGGTTGTTTGGTCCCGCGGGCTCCAGTCCCGAAATGCAGCGACGCTAACCTTGGTGTCGTTGCAGTCCATCCTTTCGGAGGCCTTGTACCTCGTCGAGTGCAACTGAATACGACAATGGCGACATGGTACCTGTACAACCGCAGCTGGTCCCTTCATATGCCACACCGGTCACTCACAGTAGTGTGGGCACGAATAGACATCCAAAGCTCGCGAGCATGTCCGACCCTCACCGTCCGAGTTTCGTCGACGTTGATAGTGATCCCGCTCCCTTTTCCGATGATGATACAGTACACGTACACCATACCATATGTATATCTTTGACGCGGCATACCGGTATATGAAATGAGTTTGCTTGCGTCGCTGGTGGTGTGTCACTGGTGTTGACTGTTGCTGCCGGCAGTTGTAGCAGTAGGTAGAACTCACTCTGACGTCAACAAGATGATGAAAGTTGGGGAGTCGCGGTCGATTAAGGCTGGAAAGCAACAACATGATTCACCCTCACGCTTGAGGCACGCCCACGTGCTGGTGGGTTTCACATGCGGATAAGATGCGGCGTTTGAAGTGAGATTGCCCATGTCCGGGATGCTGGAGCTTGTCGTGGCTGTTAGTTAACCAAAGCTTCCATTCTCTCCCTGGTAGCAACACTTGTTCCAGGATTGGAGCATACCTGCCCGGTAGTACATACTGTGCATCTCGGGTCCGCGTACGTGCTCTATACCGCGTACGTGATGTTCTCCTCTTCCATGATTTTGATCTGAAAGACCCCGGCGACCGTCGGATTCCTTGACGATGTAGTTTACACCAACAGGCATTTCCAATGCCGTCCACGACCGGCCGAGAAATTCCGACCGGGGACATTAAATTCGTCGCTCATAACGAGGTCTCACGTCGCTCCGCGCGATGAAGTGGTGGTGTGCGCGGATTCTGGAGTGTCCGAGTCGATCCACGGACTGAGTCCCGAGCGAGTCGAGTGAAGTTAATCCGCACGTTCGGCCGTCGTGGTCCTCGCGACGAACGCGAACGCCGCGGCCAAATTTTGGTCGAGGTTCACTGGACACATCGAGCAACATTTCGATGGCAGAGCCGATGGTTCTTGTCATTGCGCACTGTGAATCAACAACAGCATCAAGTTGAAGAGGGATCACAGGTTTTTGTTGGGGCTCAATGGCAACGAGGTGCATATGCACTCGTCTAGGAATTTGCGAAGGCACTTGCGCTAAGTTTAGGGGACACAATTGTTTCAAACGAACTCGCACCCCATGGTCGATAGGACGATCGTCATCACCGAAAATCACACCGTTTGGAATACAGGTTAGCACTAATACATGTCGTCGCAAACTCCACCAAAGACTTTTTGATGGCTACATGAGTTACCTTTTGACATCACGTGAAGAGCTCACAACAATCGTGGACGCTCGATTCGCAAGGAAATGTCATAGTCATTGCACTGCGAATGGAACCCCCATCACTGTCGCCGTTGTTTGGACACGTCAGCACCACAATGGAAGAGCGATCGCACCCGCCGAAGCCACGATTTGCGCATGGATATCAGCAACTGCAAGTACGAGCTGTGGCATCGTACTGGGAGCGATTCATATTTCCAGCACTGCCGGAATGGACCAACTCCTAAGACTTCACGTCGTCGACGCGGCCTCGCGAATGCTTTCACGATGCCATCCGAAGCAGTTAACGACACCTCCGATTTCACGACGACGGCACCTGGTGGATCTGCTGCAGAAACCTGCGCAATCGAACACTGCTGGACTTGTCGTGTTTGAGAGAATTCTCGCCGTTCCGATCAAAGCCAATGACTGAGCGGAACCTTTCACAGTTATCCATCAGCTCCGCTTACAACATGCACATGGAGCAGCTTCACCTCCAGCGACTTGGATCCTCCAAAACCACTCAAAATACCACGAAGGACAGCGATGATCGTCGGCCATCGCCTGTAGAAAAAGAGCACCGAACTTGTTGGTCTTCGCTCTCGAATCGCACATGCCCATCGGAAGCTTATGTTCGCACCCATAAGCAAAGGTGATGACTTGAGGCAAACGCCTAGTACGTTCACTGCATTCCCACCACCAGGAAAATCTGTCCTCGGTCTCGGCAGAAGCAACACCACAAATCGAAGTCTCGACCACCGCAACGCCCACGAACGGAACCAGCTTCGACGATGCTGTCTGTGGCGGAGCAGCACGGGTTTCTCCAGGAACTGGATCTAGCTGCACTGATGACTGCGACGGGCTATTCACGAGCTGATTGTTCGCGCGGTGGGATCGCCATAAAGCGCCTTGCTCCATGGCGAAGAACTCTCATGGTGTCGACAAGGAGACACTACGCCACGGCGTACCTCAGTTGTCGGTGGAAGACCAGTTCTTTGTTGACCGTGCCTTCGACGTTCTGGACTCTGACAGCTCTGGGGCACTGGATTGGCCCGAGTTTATCGCAGCACTGTGCACTGACGCTTCTCGCCGTATAAACTTCCTCTTCCACGCGTATGGTCAAAAGGATAGCAAAGTGGAAATGACTTGGGTTCAGTATTGACGAAGTTCAAGTTGAACATGAAAAGGGCAACTTTAGTGCCGATACGGCAACCTTTATTACCTCGATGCCTCTTCTTCATCGACAAAACGATTTTTTCAAGATATTTCGCTGGCGTATGCCTCCATAGGAGCTTGCTCGCTCGAATTAGGTCCTCCTTCATCAAATACTGCCTGCCACCTGCATACATCTTGCAAGCTAAATAGTCCCCGTGTTTACTATATACCGTAGGATGGCGAGTCTCGTATCGAAGGCAGCCCTCGAGCACGTTACTGCGGTGGTTTTTCAACTTGCACCCGATCCCTGTCCAGCTATAGCACTCTCTCGGTCCCAGTACGCGGCACCGGAAGCCCTAAGGCGCGCGTGGTGTCGTCAGCCGTCGCTGCAAGATGCAAGGTGACTATGGAAGCGCTTCCCGATAATGTAGCCCTTTAGTCATCCATACTGAAACCAAGTCATTTACACTGTGATATCCTTTTGACCAAGGCCCAGACCTTTGTATTAAAAGGCTTTCAATATTGCTCGGATCGTCACCAAAAATTACAGACTATATCCACTCGAAAAGCACAACTCGCACGATTGGCCAAAATAATCACAGATTGATGGGGTGTGCTACCGTATAACCTGTGTAGTATCCGATAGAATGTTATATCCGACAAGCCGTATTAGCCAATCAGATGACTGCAATTTGGACACCACCGGATCGTTGTCATTTCCGACAGCTCAAAAATTGGTGGCCAAGGATCGATAAAAGTTAGGCACCAGACCACTAAAGCGCAGTCACTTCCCAACTCTTCATAGGCCGCGCACGAGCAAGTAAAGATGGAGGCCGCCGCGCTCGGCAGTACAAGCGCTCTACGCCGACGTATGAGTTTCGACTCTATGTCATTCACCATTCTGATTCTGACGGAGTGTCCTCTACACTCGCCAAGTTCTACCCTGAGGCCAAAGGCACCTCGCTCGAGACTAAGCGCAAGAGCATCTACCTGTGGCAGAAACGCCGCAATACCATCGAGAAGGCCGGGAAGAGCAGCTCGTCCAGAGTGCTGCGCAAGCTCAGACCTGCAGGAAGTGCCACTGTGCTGTAGTCTGAGACGGAGTCTCAGCTTCTTCGCTGGGTCAACGACTACCGCGCCGATGGGGCGCCAGTTTCGGCCTAATGCTCCAGCTCAAGGCCCAGGAGTATGCGGCAGCAGCTGGTATACCGCGCGGCGTTTTCACCGGCACATGGGCTTGGCGGGCTGGATTCGTGCGCCGCCATGCGATGCGGTTCCGTGCGCGTACGCGCCAAGGACAGAAGAGTCCCGTAGACGGCGAGGCTGCTGTTCTTGCTTTTAATACCAGGATGCGCGCAGTCATGCACCGCCTAGGTGTTGATGTCGCTTACAACGCCGACCAAACGCCCATTGTCTTCGAGTACGTGCCGCGCACGACGCTCAACAAGCGCGGAGCACGTACGGTGAGGGTTCGTACATGTGGCAAGGACAAGGAGAGGATGACGTTCATGCTGCTTGGGTCCTCTTTCGGCGAGAAGCGGACGCCGTTTTTGATACTGAAGGGCCGCCCATCCAAGGTCGCGGCGACGCAAGCCGATAACGTGGAGCTGAGACACGGCTTGGGCAAGCATCTTTGGAAGCAGATCGAGATCCTCCAGGACAGACATGGCGTCCAGATCTACGTTAATAGCACGGGTTGGTGGAACATGTCGCTGACCCTCATTTGGCTGGCGTATCATTTCGGTGGACGTCAGCATCCAGAACAGCCTGTCTTTCTACTCCTCGACGACTTCTGTGCACATTGGACGCCGGAGGTGCGCACCCGCGCTCACGACCTCAACATCCACTTGCTGAACGCACCAGCAGGGCACACAGGCGTCTGCCAGCCGGCGGACATTGCTTGGAACCGCCCGCTGAAGCAGCGTCTGCGCCAGCGCTGGGTAAGCTGGCTGATGACCATGCTGGCTGGGAGGGAGCAGCAGCAAGGTCAAGGCGCCGTCCAGGAATGACGTGGTTGACTGGGTTGCCAATGCGTGGGAGGGGCTGTCCGCTTCGACGATCTCGAACGGGTTTAACGGCGTACTTGCCGTGCCACCTGTCGACCCAATGTTCGAGGCCTCGTCCAATGCTCTTGCTGAGGAACTAGAGCGTTTGCAGCTCCTTGATCCTGATGTTGATGAGGTCGCTGATGAAGAAGACGTAGTAGATATGATGACTAGAGGAGAAGTAAGCGTCTAATGCAAGTGTTGGACTTTGTTCGAATCGTTCCCTGCGCTGGGAGGGTTCTCTGGGTAACCCCCTCCAGAATCTTATGGCAGCATTCGCGAGTGCGATTTCGGTGGTTTTTAGCAAAACGTCTGGTCGCTCACAATACGTGGCTAAGGTGCGGAATGCCGTCTCTCACAATGACGTGGCTACCCTGTTTTGGTCCTTGGCAAAGGTCGTCATTGAGCACGATGGATGCCTCACGGGTTTTCAACATGGATGAGACTGCTTTTGAAAGCGGAAAGAAGTCCACTCAAGTTGTGGTGTTGCGTGGATCCAAAAATATGTGGCACACTGACGCAAAGATGAACTTTCACCTTTCGTTTGTTGCCTGTGGAAGCGCTAGTGGCTTTGTGGTGCCGCCTCTCTTTATCTTTCCTGGAGAAAGGGTGGACAACCACATCCTGGAGTCGTGTTTACTACCAGGGGCCGCTGTCACTACTACAGATAGTGTCTTGATGAATGCACGTTTGTTTGCCAAGTGGCTCACGTTCTTTTCAGATGCCGTGCCGGCAAACGTCACGAGACCTCTTCTGCTTGTGATGGACGGCTGCCCATCGCACATCGCAGATCTCGTCATCGCTGAAGCGAACAAGTTGCGCATCATTTTGGTGTGCTTGCCCGCTAATGCAACTCACCTTTTACAACCTCTCGATGTGGCCGTGTTTGCGTTGTTCAAGTCCAAGTTCAAGGTAATTATTGACGAACTAATCGGTGGCTCTGCGGAAACGAGTATCAGCAAGCCAATGGCTATTCACATCGCAACTCTAGCCTGGATGAACCGCAACTTTGAAGATAACATATCTTCTAGATTTGCTACGTGTGGTATCTTCCCATTGTCGAGGATCAAGATGATGGAAAAGCTAACAAACTTTGAACGAAATGGCTTGCCAAACTCTGTGTCTCTCGCCCCGTGGCTACGAGTTAAAGCTATCGTACAGCGTGACTTGCTGGTGCTGCCTCCACCGCGAAAAGGCAAAGGGAGGAAGAAAAAACACCACAGTGGCTGGTCGAGTACTAACCCGAAAAATACTGCGGTCCGATACGCCTACGTCACATAGGAACAAGAAGCAGCGCAAACCACGGTCTAATAACGCGATAAACGCCCGACTTGAGACTGCAGCAGATCCTGTGCTGTACGAGATAGTCGTTTAGGCACTGCACATTTTAATACACTTCTTCATTTAATATGCATCGGGATTATTGCATTACACAGGTATGAACGTACTTAAACGAAATTATACTGTTGTTCTTTCAGCTCCTTCGAGACTGCATTTTCCTTACTGAAATCAAGTCAAAACGCGGCCTTAAATTGGCATACGGTCTATACGTGAATGCTATGTTTGGCTGTCCCGCACAGCAGGAATATTGATCCCTGTTAACTGTTGATCCCCTCTAAAAATCGTTCGAATCAATTGGTTTTAGAAGCTATCTATAACTGTTGATATTGCGGTCTGGTTTTCGAGCAATCAATCGCTGAAGTCTTGCATCTGTTAGGCGGCCTTAAATTGGCCAATTACCTTATCTCAATTTGAGCAATTGATTGAAGACGCTTCGAACGGCGACGCTAAGGACATCGAGTATCAGCTGGGCGTGCCGTCTGTTCTACTTGCATAACTTCGAGGACGCTGAGCACACAGCTTTGAGCAGCTCACGGGGTGCTCTTTGCAATCAACTCGTGTTTTTCTCACACATCGACGTCAGCACAGCGAGCAGGCGTTGCTAGATCGATACCAACAGCTTTCGCGAGAATCCATCGAGGGCCAGCTAGCACTGGTATCAACCATCTTTGCGCAGAACAATTTTCAAGAGGCAGCAGAGATTTACAAGAGGTTGCTGTCAGGATCCAGCAAGAGCGGCCAAGAGGGAGGCTCAGCACTGCATGTGTACCGAGCGTTGTGTTACTTCAAACTGGGCTATGATGACGTCCCAGTGGGCTGCTGGCGGTGTACCTGACCGAATCTGAAAGCAAGATGCAATTATCGCCTATACAGCGCTTGTATGGTCAAGCCAATTCTCGACGACTACGTGCGCCGATTCCCAAACCATCCGTGTACTCAAGGAGCGAGCGATTCGATTTACTCGTCTAGAGCAAACTCGACAGGAACACAACTGGCCATATTTCGTGCGTCTGACAAGGAATCGTGAAGCAAGGTTTAGCGGCTGAAAGAAACTCCGTTAGTGGGTCCTCTCGAGGAAGCTCGACGGAACCTGGACTTGCTGCATCTTAAGCGCCGCGAGTACATCGCCTTGAGCCTCGCACCACTGCTAAACGTGCGCTCAAGTGGGTGCTGCACGCGGTTGGCGAGCACACGACCAGGGCTGCCGATTATTGCATTGTTATCTATTGCAAGACCGCAGACGAAATAGATTATTGATGCTGCAGAAAAATAGGCTATATATTGGTTTTGCCGTCGCTACACTTGGGATTCGTTGCGGGGATTTAGGATTTTCGTGCGACGTCGCGTCCATGCAGTTGAAACTCTTGCGGCTCGGTTTGCTGTTTGCGGTGAAGAACATTCTACTGGATTGGTGCCGATACGTTCATCCGGTTATCACTACATACACTGTGGTGTACTTAGACTTAATGTCTAACGCGTCACGTTACTCTGTTCCGTGTGCGCAGACAGTTATGCCTCGCGTCAAACGAAAGCGCACTCTGGAGGAAATTGAAGAGGCTTTGCGTCACAACGCGGATGTGAACGCGACCCCTGCGGCTCCAGAGGATGCGGTAACTCGGCGTAAACTGAAGCAACGTAAATCGGCTAAGGCTCGTAGCTTGGCCGATGAGATGGCTGCACTTACCGTTACCGCGGACCATCCGGTTGCTGCTGTTTTAACGGTCGCTGTGGTTAGCGATGTGCATATTACCACCACCGAGCCTCAAGTGGCTGACGTCACGATGGTCGCTGATGAGGAACGCCCTACGGTGGAGCAAGAGGGAAAACTGAAGAGGATGATCCAGCTGAGCACCAAGGCCGGGTAGCACCTGAATACGACGAGGGGCAACGCCTTGCCGCCCGGGCTACAGAACAGACCGCGCCCCCGGTGCCCATGTCACCTGCATCCAAACGTGCTCGGAAAGCGGAGGCAGCGAGGATTCGAAGAGCGAACGCTTATGCTTCGCAGAAGGAGCGCGCGCGGTTGGCTAACGCAGAGAAACAAAGAACACGTAGGGCTAACGCATCTGCGTCACAGAAAGATCGTACAAGAGCGAGGGCCGCGGAGAGGCAGCGCGCAAAGAGGGCAGGAATGACGGATGAGCAACGCGCCTAAACAGAGAACGATCGTGTTCGCCAGCAAGAGCGTCGTGCGCTTCGAGACGGAGATGAGCGCGACGTTGTATTAATACGAAATCGAGACCAGCACAGTGAGAGACGTTTGACCTTGACTCAAGAGAAGCGTGGACAAGAGAGAGCGCAGGATCGCAATCAGTACGCTGTCCGACGCGCAAGCCAAACTGAGGAAAATCGAGAGCAGTTTAGAGAACAATCGCGAGTCCGCCGTGCCGCCTCTAAGCACCGACGGGCTCTTACGAACCACGAAGATTTCAGAGCTGACATGGTTAGGGGCAAACACATTTTGAACGGGTGATTCAAACTCCCTCCGACCGTCGTCTGTCCGTACTGCAAAGCTTGGAAGTGGCCCGACGAGTCTGACAACATATGCTGCTTAGAGGGCAAAGTGCAACTCCCTCAGCTTCAACCTGCACCTGCGGGGCTCATCCAGCTGTACGGTGACCCGAGCTTCCGCACCTTCATCCGAGCATACAACCAGGCCTGTGCATTCACCTCCATCGGAGCTTCCTCTAGCGACGGAACGTTTGGAAACGTAAATCTGGACATGGACGTCGCGGGAGGGCAAGGCGTTTATACGTATCGCATCCAGGGCGATATGCGTCATTATCTCGGGTCTTTATTACCGTACAGGGATCCCAGCACTGGCCAGCCGACTGCACCGAAATTTGCGCAAATCTACATCGTGGATCCGGACATGCAGGCACGTGCGACACGGCGTAAGGGTATTTTTGCCGATCTGGACACAGATGCGTTGAGGTACATCGAGGATATGATGACCACGCACAACCCTTTCGCGCAGCAATTTCTAACCTTCGGCGAGAAGCTGCGCCAATATCCACCGGACAGTTCTCAGTTGATGGACGTCGTGTACCGCCTACACGAGAAGCCATCGCAACCCGGTACCCATAACTTGCCCACGGTGTCGGAAGTTGGAGTCACTATGATCGAAGACGGTAATCTGGCTCAACCGCGCGATCTGCTACTCTACGCCAGGGATCACAAACTCCTACGTCTGTTCGAGACCCATAACACGTACGACCCTTTACAGTATCCACTGCTATTCCCGCACGGCGAGCTCGGCTGGACTTTTACGGATCAATACGCGAATGGTGCAAAGGTGCGCAAGAAGAGGGAGATGTCTCTACGCGCGCATGCCGCGTTTCGTCTTTTCCAGAAAATTGACGACACGTCCGCGCTCCATCTTGGCGGGCGCCTTTTCCAGCAGTGGGTGGTCGATCAACTGGCCAAGTGTGAGCAGGAGCAGCTGCGGTGGGTGGCAGCGCACCAGAAGGATATTCGTGCAGACCAGTACTTCGGCGTTCGGGATGCTTACGAGAGTGAGAACACGGTGACGCTAGGTGATGGAGAAGCATTGATTACCGAGTACGATAACGGCAGTAGTGAGTTGGTGCACCCTGATCGGCGTCCTGGCCACGATCATTTCCTGGGTCAAATTGGCAAACGTGTCATCCTTTCGGAGACCCACGTCGGGAGTCCTCGCTACATGTACAAGGCGTATCAAGACTCTATGGCTATCGTGCGCGAGTACGGCAAACCAGACGCCTTCCTTACCAAGACTTGCAATCCAAATGGGATGACATACTGGGAAAGATACCGGCCGGTCAGTCAGCTCAGGATCGTCCGGACATTGTCGCGCGCGTCAGGCAACAATATCTTCGCGAACTTTTAAAGGACTTGGATGAGGGCGTGATCGGTCGCCTGGCCGCTCGGATCTATGTTGTGGAGTTCAGAAGCGAGGGTTACCCCACGCTCACATTCTCACTATTCTGGATGAAGCAGACAAGCCAAAGACAAGGGAGCTTATTGACAGATTGGTATCGGCAGAGCTTCTCGACAAGGACATCAATCCCGATTTGTATGAAACTATCCTAGACACCATGATGCATTGGCCGTGTGGTGCGAGCTCGGGGCGTCCGTCAAGTATCTCTACAAGTACGTCTACAAAGGGTCCGACAAAGCTGTCATTATGATAGAAGCTGTGCGGGATTTGAGCGAGCCGGGTCAAGATTCCAACGAGGTGCTGAGATATCTCAACGCGACATATGTATCACCGGTGGAGGCGTGTATGCGTCTGCTGACCTATTCGATCCTGGGTCGCACGCATGCCATTATGCGACTTACTGTCCACTTGGAAGGCGGTCAGTTTGTGGTGTTCCGAGCCGAAGAGGACCCCGAACGTGTCCTGGAGCGTGGGAGCCGTACCATGCTGACCCAGTTTTTTAACTGTGCGCGAGCGACGCACCTGAAAACCAAATCGCCAAGACAATGCTGTATCAAAACATCCCGAAGGAGTTCGCGTGGATTGACCCGGAGAAAAGATGGAAGCGTCAGACAAGATACCAGGCGGCTATAGGACGTTTGATCCACGTTTCACCACGGGAGATGGAGCGCTTCTACTTGCGTGCTTTGCTGTGCCATCGAAAGGTCCGACTTCATATGAGGATCTGCGGACAGTCGACAATGTGGTGTGTAATACATTCCACGAGGCAGCCTTGGCAACCGGACTGCTTGATGACGACAGAGAGTGGATTTCCTGCATGACTGAAGCAGCTGCGTTCAAGATGGCGTACCATCTCCTCCAGCTTTTCGCTACGCTGTTGGTGTATTCGCAAGTTTCGAACGTGCGTGAACTGTGGGATCAGTTTTACGATGAACTGACTTTGAGCGTCAACGGCGCACGACACGGACAGGAGGTCGCCGACAACATCATGTTTCACGCTCAAGAGTATTGACGACCTCTTGAAAATTAACGGCGTGAGCCTCGACTCTTACAACACAAGCCTCCCCCAGCTGAGCGATTTCCCACATTATTGGTCAACTCCGAGGGGAGAACAACCTCATTCGTCGCGAGCTGGAAGGGTACGCGCGTTCTGTTCTACAGGATGTTGCGGACCATAATGGCGACCTCAACGAGGGACAGCGGACCATTTATGACCAAGTTGTTGGTGCGGTAGAGACCCCTGAAGTCGGCAAGAAACTGTTCTTCATCGACGGTCCGGGTGGTACTGGGAAATCCACGCTGATCAAGCGTATCCTCGCCAACGTGCGTCTCTCGGGCAAAATTGCGATCGCGGTCGCGTCCAGCGGCATCGCCTCTTTGCTTCTTATGGGCAGTCGTACGGCACACTCAACATTCAAGATTCCCCTGAAATTGGATGAAAAGTCTACGTGCTCCGTTACCAAGCAGTCCCACCTAAGGGCGTTGATCCAGCGCGCCAGTCTTATCATCTGGGATGAAGCGCCCATGACTCACTGGCACGCTTTTGAGGCGGTGGACCGCACCCTTCGTGATGTGATGAACAACGACCACGAACCGTTTGGAGAAAAGGTATTGGTTTTGTCCGGTGACTTCCGTCAGATTCTGTCAGTCGTTATCAAGGGAACACCGGCAGAGACGATTGACGCCTGTCTGAAGTCCTCCCAACTGTGGCCGTACTTCCAACAAGTCCGACTCACCGAAAACATGCGGGTTCGGTCAGCCGACAACGACAGTTCAGCTGAAGAGATTGCAGCCTTTTCGGAGTTTCTTCTCCAGGTAGGCGAAGGTCGACATGATGTCAATCCGGCACTCGAAGGGGACTTCATGAAAATCCCGCGCGATATGTTGATCGACAACCCGCCCGCTGACTTCGACGCCGACGCAGACATCGCGCCGGGTGCTGTACCTATTGGTATGAAACGGATGATTGATACCATGTACGCTGACGTGAACGACCCGACCATCGCCACTGACGAATACTTCGCGAACCGCACCATCTTGACGACAACCAACGCGATGGTGCACCGCATCAATGAGGCAGTGGGGCGACGCTGGACGGAGAGGCGTGTGAGTATCTCTCTGTAGACTCGGTTCAGGACGACGAGGCGGTTAATTTCTTAGAGACAGAGTTTCTGAACACGATCGACATCAACGGGATCCCACCTCACAGATTGGTGTTGAGGAGAGGCCAGCCGATCATGATGATGAGGAACTTGAATCCGGACCTGGGGTTTTGCAACGGCACGCGCCTTAGAGTGAAGGAATTAAAGCCTCATGTGATACATGCGACCATCATGACTGGCGAGCGTCAAGGCAGAACGTACTGATTCCACGGATCGTCTTCGTTAGTGACGGCAACGCCCGTGACTTCCCATTCCACCTGCGCCGCAAGCAGTTTCCGGTCCAGCCGGCGTTTGCCATGACAATCAACAAGGCCCAAGGAGAAACGGCGCTCAACCTGGGACTACTTGGCGATACCATGTTTTTCGCACGGCCAGCTGTATGTGGCACTCTCCGGGTCACTGCGAGATCCAAGATCAAGATACTGCTTGAGTATCCAGACATGGAGGAACAGGACGGAGCATACACCCCGAACATCGTGTACAGGCAGATTTTAAGCACAGCGTAGGGCGGAAGACAGTAACTGCATTTACATAACATTGATAATAGTTCAATTCATGTCTACATGGATTTTCGCCCCGTGGAGCGAAGCGAAGGGGGCGGCCCACTATCTGGGACAAACCAGTGCACCACCGCCGCGTAGCGGCGGCAAACGCCTAGTCTAGAACAAGTAGTAGACGAACCGGTCTGTCTGTCTGTCAGTTGGTCACGGCCGTCGCCGCTGCCGAGCGATAGCGACGGCGGCTCCGATTCGCATTATTGTGCCGCCGAAGGTGGGCCCTCATTGGCTGAAAAACGGCCTTCCAAACAGTCGAGCGCTGAGAAGGCCCTCATTGGCTAAAACTACTCTTAGTTGGTGTGGATTACTTTAAATCGAGGTGGCGTACATGTATTCGTACATAGGAGGACGATGCAAATCGCGCAGCCGAGCGCAGCGAAGGCCCTCATTGGCCAAATATAAACACTGTCACACTGACTACGATCGTTAGCACGAACCGGACCATATCTGGTCTTCCCATTGGCTGAAAGGCAAACATTTCTGTAGGAGAACGAAACAAACCGATTGGTTAATAACCGCGCGGCCGGCCCCCAGTGATTGCACTCATTACAAAAACATAACACAACCTGGCGTGGGGACTGCAAATCTGGCGCGGTAGCACGTGATTTTGTAATACCTTTCCAGATCGGTGCCCCGCCATATTTGACGATACTGGTGCCCGACATGGGTAAACAAGACCACAGCTGAGACTGTGCATTATAAATATCGGCACTACGCATACAAAGCGCTCTATACGGCGCTTTGGCAACGTATTTATTCTGTTTACTGTACTCGCGGTCGTTGGGGAATGTTGGTGATCAATTAAATTATACATGCAACACCGCCGTATACTATACACTATACGCGGTTGTGTGCGGTACATTGTACCAAACTATACCTAAAATACGGTTGTGCGTTATTGACTATACACTACGTACTATATACACTATTCGTAGGTCACTATACACCGACACACTATACACTATGCACTCACACGCTACACAGCATACAGTTGTATTGGCAAAGCAAAGGCTTCTCTTTGGCTAAGACTATAGGAACTTGATGTGTGCTACATTATGTTGGTGTGGTGTACATGTAACCGCACATAGCCGAATTGTAAGGGTGTACGAGCAACGCCGGATACGGTCCGTAGACGACAGGTAGATGATATATGTAGCTATTTGATAGGTAGCGATAGGTAGACGGTGGATTGGCGAAATAGGTAGACGTTAGGTAGACTATATGTAGACAATAGCAGAGAGGCAATAGTACTATGTGATACGATAGTACATGTACGAGAGCCGATAGTATCAGAAACGATAGGAAGCATGAGAGAGGATAGTATGAGATAAAAGCAGAAATAGACGATATGTAGAGCGATTGGAAGAGAGAAACCGTAGATGTGAGAGACGAGATAGTATCAGATATGATACAATAGTATGACTGGCGATAGACGACAGTATGAGAGAGTATACGTAGAGACAAGATAGTATGAGAGACGATGTGACAGTATGTGAGACGATTGTATGGGACACGATTCTGAATCCGGTTCCGACGTAGCCGACTCGTAATGTGAGGACCCCGTCTGAGCTCCAGAGCTATCAGTCAACGTAGATGGCTGTCGCCTGGCGGTCCTGGGGCTTCACCGACCAGCGACTTCACGATCTGGAACAGGGTATGCGTCGACGTCTGGATGGCGGTCGGTCCATATCAAATAGCTGATCCGGATCACACGCTTCCGCTATCAGGCCGGCTTGGTCCAGGAAATCCATGAGGCTCTGCACCGCCTCCAACGGATTGGTCGACGGATCTGGACTCTTAACCGGATCACTCAGGTTCCCGATCCGGGTGATCTGCACCGATCTCATCACTGGGTTCTGAGATAGGAAGTCACGCAAGACCTTCTCATGATACATCTTCTCGATCGCCATCCTGTTCTTGCTCCAATTTAACTTCCTTTCGCTCCGATCTTCGGTGTCCGATTCCGGGGCTTTCAGCTTCTTCTTCGCCATCTTGCCTTTCTTCTTCTTCGGCATCTGCTTGGGAACTTCGGAAGTCGCGACACCGGTGAACGCAGGGCGTTCGGTCTTCACGATCGGGAACGCGGGAGTCCCGGACGGGACAAACGTGTAAGGTTCACGTTTGACCTTCTCTTCCCGCACGGCCGGGCCCGCGAAAGCGGAGAACACATAAGGCTCAGGGAGGGCCTGGTCTTCTGTGTTCTTCTGCAGATCTCGATTCGCATCGAGATCTGCGAGGGTCCCGAAGGGACCTGGGGAGAAATCGAGATTTCTCCTCTAGATCCGGATCGGATCTATATCTTGTCTGTCGACAGAGCTCCTCCCAGGACTCTGCCGATCTGCGGATCACGCTTCATTCTGCGGCGGCGTCGTCAATCCGATCTCCGATGACGATTGTTCCCCTTGTTCAATCTTCACTTGCACTTCTTCTTTATCGGACTCACGGTGAAATCCTGAGTCACCAAGAGATCCGGGCACGCGCACCATTGTGGTGTAGCGGGATCAGCCAAAATCTTGTTAAGGCCAGATCCGACTTCCCACTGCGCCCAGACACCAACTAACGGAGGGGTCCCCGATGATCCGTGATCTGCTGAACTTGGTCTCACCTTGTGTACCCGTCGGTGGGCTGGATCTGCTCTCTCGGGACTCCGAAGAGTGCAGTGATGAGAAGTCTTGAACGTCCTGGCTGGACGCGGGGACGGGGTGGAGTAGCGCGGAAGTCTTCACGCTACAGCCGAGTATATGGCTCGATCGGGGTTGTCTAGAGTCGATCAGGGCTTGGACTTGATCCGAAGCCTGGGGATGCCTTGTGGGCGTTGCTTTCCTTTTCCTTTCCTTTGTGTGCTTGCCGCTTCCAATAGCGGGACTTGAGTTGATGAGAGTTTGAAGACGATCGACGGCCAAGCAGTAGTCCAGTCGATCGAGGTATGCACTAGAACGATAGAGACTTAGGTGTAGGAAGGTCGGCCAATGTATAATCCGATCCTTACGCTACAACACTAGATCTACTAACGCTAGTATGCAAACACCTTATGGGGCCAATGTTCTTCCCGTCTGGAAGGCATGCGTATCTTACGACGTTGGGAACCAGGGATTAACTTGATTGGTCGAATATCATGTAGATCCAGTACGGGATCTGGATTTTGAATGAATTACAACTACGCGCATATTTTAGACAAGCTTATTGGTAGATAGCATAGACATACGAGATAAGAGAATTGATAGGCTACTTGATTCATTAGGCTTCTCGAAGAAGGCCTTAGTGCACACTAGCTAAGTGAACTCTCTCATTCAATCTCACTTTTCAATTTACCAAGCAACCAACAGGCCCACAACAAGGGCTCGCAACTCACCCGCCGCCTCCGCCGCCGTCTATCGCCAAGTTCGCCGCCACCAACGCATACGCTCCTCGCCGCTACTTTTACATGGTATCACTTGTTGGTCTGTAGCACTTGTCCCGTCAAGTTCTTCGGCTCAAGGTTCAAGACTGGGACGCTCATTGGCTATATATTGTGGGAAGCGAGCCGTCCTGTGATTATTTTCGCCAGCCACATAATAGGGAAGCGTTAGGTCACAAAGGGGTGTCTTTTGGGGAGTTTAGCGTGCAACACAGACAAGCTAGCTTTGCTAAAACTCGATTTGAAAGTCGGGGTATCTTTGTCTAGCGCACTATAACGCTTGGTTGCTATTAGAAGCCGGTTAAGTGAACAAAGGATCGCTCTTTGAGTGTCTAAAAGCTACATCCCTGTTCTACCCGGTGGCATCCAATTTCCCAGTATTTTTCGGTGTATGGGTCGTTACAAACCCAACTATACTAAACAACGGGATCGAAAAAGTCGTGAGCTTAAAGTAAAGGACGGAAATCAACCTACTGTTCAAAGACAAGCTCCGCTTCCAGACCCGGCAATTTTTTAATTGCCTTGGGACCGAAACCGTTTGTCAAGCTTCAGGAGGACCTCCAGGCTGAGCTTAAAAAGTCTTGACGGATTTTTCGTCGTTTCTCGAAGTTTGCAAGGACCATCGACGACGATAAGGCCAAGAACATGGTCTCTGGACTGCTGAATCGGCTTTTCATCGAGCTGACGAATCTTAAAGACACAGCTTCGACCAAGCTTGATCGTGCGATTAGGTTTTCAGATCAGCAGTAACCGTTAAGGTCGTTTTCTTTCTTTCTCCTATATTGGGTTTAACTCGGTAGGAGATTCATTCCTAAGAAAAGTCCACCCGAAATGGCACCTACATGTGGTAGATCGGGTGAGCGTGAGTCTCCGAACCCTCGGCGTCGTCAAACATCTCGTAGAACAGCGCGCTCGGCTACAAAGAGCCACCGCAAGCTGATGATGCAACTACGAGTACGCTAAGTCAAGAAACGGACACTATGTCCATGCAGCAATTGCTAGTCTATCTGACACAGCTGCAGCAACAATATCAAACCCAGGCGCAAGCCCAAATGCAAGCTCAAATGCAACAGGTGAACGAGCGTTTTGAATTTCTCGTGGCATCAAGAAGTGATTATAAGAAGAAGGACCCTCCCGTGTATGAAGGGAAATATGGCGAAGACATTGAACTATGGATCTTCGCTACTGAGAAGTATTACGCCAACAAACGTCACATAATGGAAGCTTAATCGTCAGACCTTGTGACGTTAATCTCCAGTAATTTGGGTAAGTCCGTTTTGAATTGGTATCGCGCGTTTATTGCAGATTGCGAGCGCACGAGTGTGCACCAAACATGGTCTCTGTTCAAGCGTCAACTGCGTACGCGTTTTCGGCCCAAGGACTTCGAGTATGATCTTCGCGAACGGATGTTTCACTTGAAACAAAAGGAAACCATCCACGAATATGTCTCTAAGTTCCAAGACTTGTTGTCTCAAACTGAGTTAGAGAGAAGCGTTTCTTTTTCCAGAATGGGTTACGTGAAGAAGCCGCGAAGAATATCAAAGAAGAGAGTCCGAGTACGCTTCAAGACGCCATGGAGATTGCCTCTAACTTCGAGTTGGCACATTACACGGGTAAACCACCTCGCGTTCCGCCCAAGTCATCTCAGCTACCGGCCGAATCCGGAAGCGTTCAAACAAGCCGACATCGCAAAAACAAAGCGATTCGAGAAGAATAAGGGCAAGAGTGATGGCTGGACGAAAACAGCTACATGCAATAACTGTGGCAAAATCGGCCACATTTCACCGCAATGTACCGCTCCGAAACGTAAGGAAGCAAATAGGTACATCAGCAGCGCGCTGTATGCTATCTTGGAAGCCGAGGCTCATGCGTTCAAAGAAGCGGGTCAAGAGAGACCCATCACCATTTTCATTGGCAATGGATGCAGCCTAAATGGTGTATCTGAGGAATTGGTAAAGACGCTTGGGCTCGAGGTAACCGAAGGTGAGATGATGCAGGTCGACCTTGGTTATGACCAAGTGCTACACCGTCCGCGTCGAACCGTAGGATGAATCTGCAGCTACCAGGCTTCCCATAGACATCGGGAACCTGCCAAGTCATGTCCGTTCCAGAAAATAAGGATGTTATTCTTGGTATGATGTGGCTGCGAGAGCAAAATCCGGATATCGACTGGAGTACAGGACATGTTACACCACGCATCAAGATGGAGCAAGAACAAGATGTTCAACTAAGACTGCCAAAGCAACGTCCGGCTAGACGAGTCGCTGGGCAACGCAGATCTCGCGTCGACCAAAGTCGTGAGATTTTCAACCACTATCGGCAGCATGGCCATAAAGGGCAACATGGCAAGACGCGACTTATTTCAGCTCAACAATTTCTGAGAATGTTGCGCCATGACAAGGACATTGAAGCAGTCTTTGTCATTAATCCCCATGACTCCGAGAAGGCAGAACGCTTTAAGAGTCAAGGGTAGGAGGCACTGAAGGATAATCCAGCATATGAGACACTACGCAAGTATGCGGATACTGTTTTCCGCACGGAACTTCCAAGCGAGACGCCTCCTGTACGAGAAGGAATCGAGCACGAAATCCTACTCCAGCCTGGTACCACACCTATTTCGGTGAAACAATGGCGCCAAAGCCCTGATCAGCGCATGACGATCCAAGACTGGACCAAAGTGATGGTTCAAGCGGGCATTATTCGACCAAGCACGTCTGCGTTTTCCGCGCCGACGTTCTGTGCCAAGAAGCCTGTTGGATGGCGCATTGTGCACGACTATCGTCAGCTAAACCTAGCGACAATTTTGCCGGCTATACCAATGCCGCGCAAGGAAGACACCTTTGATGCCATGTCGGGCAGTCATTGGTTTTCGTGCATGAACCTACTGTGGGGTTATTACCAAGTTAAGCTACGTGAATCGGATATACCGTTTACTGCTTTTTCGACCGCGGATGGTCTGTTTGAATACCTCGTTACTCTATGGGACTCAGTGCTAGTCCAGGGACATTTAACCATATTTTGCAGAAAGTCTTTAGGGACTTACGAGACGTAATGAGGATCTATTTTGACGACATCTACGTATTCACCCAGAGTGAAGATGTCGCAGAGCACATTGAAGCTTTAGATCGAGTGCTCAAGCGGTGTGAAGAACAGCAACTTTACATCAAATTGTCCAAGTGTAGTTACTGTGTGGACGAGATTTCATGCCTAGGAGATTTCGTCGGTCGCAAAGGAGTCCGACTGGATCCCGACAAGGTCCGCATCATCGCAGAATGGCCTGTTCCCAAGACCAAGAAGCAAATGGAAAGCTTTTTAGGAACTACGGTCTATGTGTCCAGATTATGCAAGGACTTTGCGCAATTTGCGGGACCACTTCACGACAGCATCAAGGGGAAGCGTCCTCGAGAGACTATTGAACTCTCGGATGATCAACTGAAGTGCTTCGAAGAGCTAAAACGGCGGTTAGCTTCACCACCAGTTCTCGGCCTTTCTGACTTTTCGAAACCTTTTGGTATCCGAATGGACGCCTCGAACTTCGCAATCGGGGAGTCTTGTTTCAAAAGGAGGGAGAGGTAGAGCATCCGATTGCATATACTGGTCGGAAGATGAAGCCAGCGGAACTGAACTATCCTATTCGAGAACAAGAGTTGCTCGCGATCATGCATGCTCTTCGAGTATGGCGTGTGTATCTTCTTGATCGACCATTTATGGTTGAAACGGATCACAAAAGTATTGAGATGATCCTAACGCAGAAGACTACAAACCGACGCGTTGCACGATGGTTCAATGAACTTGCTGAATTTCAGCCATTGTTCAAGTGGAATCCCGGAGAAACGAATACCGTGGCTGATGCACTCTCGCGAAACCCGGAGTTTGAACAGAAAGCTGCTCAAGTAAGTTTACAAGAGCAACTAGAAACAGCCAAGAATCGCGAAATTGTGGCAACGATCGTACCGAACAAGGTTACTGTGCTCCAAACGACGAAGTCGATGTATTCGTGGAACAAAAATCTACAGTGGATCATCAAGAAGCTCAAGCAAGGAGACGAATTCCTAAGTACTCCTTACAGGATGGTATTCTTTACAATCAAACTGCAGAAGACCAGACTCCACGCTTGTACATCCCGGATGACGAAGATCTGCAGAATCGAGTTTGTGAAAACGACGATGCAGTCGCCGCAGGACATCCAGGGTTTTACAAGACCTACTTGGCAGTACGTGAAAAATACTACTGGCCGAAGATGATGAAGTACATCCAGCGCTATATCAACACATGTGAGATGTGTCAGCGCAATAAGGCAAGGCAAACCAAGCCGCCGGGACTACTTCAACCTCTGAACATACCTGCGGGTAGATGGACAGACATATCAACGGATTTCGTTGTGTCACTACCTGTCAGCGCTGAAGGTTACGATGATATCATGGTGATCGTCGACCGACTGACAAAGCGAGCGAAGTTTGTTGCGACGAAGACAACGGACAGCACCACGGACATTGCTAACGTGTTCATGATGAACTACGTTAAGGATCATGGTCTACCCAAAACCATTGTATTCGATCGAGACACCAAGTTTACGTCCAAACTTTGGCAGGGTATTGTAAGTGCTCTTGGTACGCAGCACAACCTGTCATCGGCATTCCGATCCCAAACAGATGGACAAACGGAACGGACAAATCGATTTGTCGGAGACTATCTTCGAGGGGCCGTCAACCCGGCTCAAGATGACTGGGATGAATATCTCCACTTGGCAGCAATTGCCTACAACCGACGTGTTCACTCCACCATTCGAATGTCGACGTTCGAAGAGGATCTGGGATATGTTCCCTACACGCCAGATGATGTGGCATCAGATCCGGAGCTCAAGAAGTTGGAGAAATCAGCGCAAGAGTTTTTGCTTCAGCAAGAGACTCTACTCGAAGCCGCACAGGACCGTATGAGCGAGGCGCAGGAGCGTATGAAGTATTACGACAAGAATAGACTTGTTCAGAACTTCGAAGTCAACGACATGGTGCTGTTAGACGGAAAGAATTTGGATATCCGTCACAAAGGGTACGCCCAGTCAAAGACACTTGCTCCACGATACATTAGGCCGTTACCAGTGTTGAAGAAGATCTCAAAAGATTGCTATGAGTTGGGATTATCGAAGGGATTGAAGTTGCATCCAGTATTCCACACTTCGTTGCTGAACCCGTATCGCAAGGACCCAAACAGAAGGCAGCAAATGAACAAGGTCGTGTTAGCCGATGGAACGGAAGGACAACTCGTTGAAGCTGTGATTAATCACAGAATGTACAAGGAAAACCACAGTACAAGATTTGGTGGCTAGGCGAATTCAAAGCGGATGCTACCTGGGATCCCATTGAAAATCTAAAGCAGATTCCGGGCCTCATCGACCTCTATTGGAAATCGAAGAAACGACCGAAGCCATTTTCGAAGTAGGCGTCTTCTTGAAGGGAGGTCATGTGACGCAGTCGCCGTCAACAGCAGACATAGCTGCCGACGGCAACTACGTAACGTTGAACATGAAAATTTGTTTTGCATGTCTAACAATAAAACGTGGCTCAAAAACATACAAGATAAAATCAAGGATCTGAAACGCCAAATAGTCTCAAAAATGTTGTGGATCAAGACATTCAAGGATAAATTCAATGATCTAGACCGTCCCATAATCATTAACTTGATTGGTCGAATATCATGTAGATCCAGTACGGGATCTGGATTTTTGAATGAATTACAACTACGCGGATATTTTTGACAAGATTATTGGTAGATAGCATAGACATACGAGATTAGAGAATTGATAGGCTACTTGATTCATTAGGCTTCTTGAAGAAGGCCTTATTGTACTCGACATAAGTCATTGGACCAAGACTTTCTAACCGACCACATGAAATGTCTTAGCTCTTTAAATACTTATAGGTTGGTACTTTAAAACCACCAGTCGCTTCTATTGATAGCTAGGCGTGTACAGGACTCTTTAGCTTATTGAAAAAGCGCATTCCGCGATGGAGGCTCGCGAAGAGCTGACACCGGGCAGAAGAGGTTCATAGTAAGGTGCTACAAATTTATGGACAATGCAGACGCCCGGAATGTATTCAAGGTCCACCGAACCAGGGAACTTGTAGCCCAGTGTCTTGGGATTGGACACGGCACGGTGTTGACGGTCATGGAGGAGTACAAGGCCGAGAACTTGGCCGACTTCAAGGTTACCTACCGAATCACCCATGCTTTCCTTTCCTATCAGTTATATAACAAAACCTCTATAATTTTATTATGTAGTCCAAGCCATCTCAACGCGGAAAACAGCGCACGTTCGACCCTGCACTGCTAGAACCTGTTATCCGCAGCTTCAAAACGACACAAAACAAACTAGTTCAGCCTGTGACAGCCAACAAAGGCTTCGAGAATATGTACATCGAACGAGGGCGTGAAGACACAGAAGCTCGGCTGATGACGCTAGAAGATCATCGTTGATACATGTACCTCTGGAAATGCATAGTGACCTGTCTCAGTACATTCAGTCTGTTCCAATGCGATTAACCAACGCTGGTCACCCATTGTCTTTTTTAAAAGGGCACATGCTTATAAGCAACTGCCTATCAAAGGCATCCCTGAATATGAACCCTTTACTGTGACGGGGTCACACGCACCTTAGCTTTAGAGGAAGCGATAACGCGCTAACCACAACAGACGCCTAGCGTTCCTGTTGTAAGCTTGCAAAGGCCTGGCCTTCCTGTCCAATATGGTACCGAGTACCAATTGACTTGCGAACTTCCGGATTAGAGTTAAACTGATTATATTAAGAACACTGTTGTAGTTCTATCTACTGCTAACTATCTGCATACTGAATCCCTGTCTAATCTGATCTGTTCTAATGGGAGCCACCCATTTAGATGTACTGCTTTAATACAACTGGCGTACTACTTAAGTACGACTGATGTACGACTTAAGTCCTAGACGTGCCACACACCACGCGTGTGGCAGACACCAATGGTGTGGACCACACCACAGAGAACAATGGTCACCCCTGTCAAGTGGCCCCATTACACCCTCCCACACCCAAACGGGAAGCACCTTGTCGCAGAGGGAATTCCAGCGAACCGCATAGGCAACGCCTCATTCCGCAATTTGCGCCCGAGCGAACACCCGTTAAGAACCCAAGACGCCCACCGGGCACCAAGCCAAGACCAGCACAACTTGCGATGCCAAAGCGCGCCGACGCCAGGCGCTCCGCGCCGCCGACCACAAGACGAAAGGCGGCGAAGCCCAATCGAAGAAGCCGCCTCGGCATCCGAGGAAAGCTTCCCAGAAGCCCGACGACAAGGCTAAACCTGCTACGACCAGATCCCGGTCCAGCAGGAAGCGCACCGAGGTCACCCTGACCGGCCCGTACGAAGGCGGCAGCGGCGACAGCACGACGAGACGGACTCCTACGGCGAGGCCAACCTGAACCTTGTTCTGGGCAACGACAGCCCGAAACACCACGACGACGAAGCTCCAAGAGCGGAGATGCGAGCGCGCCGGCGGCAACGACGGCAGCGACGGCAGCGACTTCCAAAGTCCCGGTTCCTGACGACAATGCTTCGGACAACGGCAACGAGGCTCACAGAGCTGCTGGAGGCGATGGCCAAGCTTCCAAAGTCCCGAGGGACGGGACGAAGTCAATCACGGCGACAAGGCCTCCGAGGCCGGCGACGACAAGTCTCACTCGGCGACTGCGAAGCAGACCAGCGACGCACCCAAGGACGGTGCGTCAGTTAACGATCGCAAACCCGAGCCGGGTGATACAAGTGATGTGAAGCGCCACTCGGAGGAGGATGCCTCGGACGAGGTAGA
The DNA here is from genome assembly GCA_012656075.1 of Phytophthora hibernalis. Lineage (NCBI taxonomy): Eukaryota > Oomycota > Peronosporomycetes > Peronosporales > Peronosporaceae > Phytophthora > Phytophthora hibernalis. Next base: position 700,211 of record JAAKBF010000027.1, on the reverse strand, counting down.
CTACAGCGAGTAGGATCTGGAGTCGGGAGAGGTCATCGACCCAAGCGCTTCACCCAAGCGCACAGAGCAGCAGCGGCGTCTCCATCCGGGAGTCCTTCAACGCCTCGCAGTGCTGCTGCTGTCGCACGCAGCTGCTGAAGCCGCCAAGCGGGAAACCCAGGTCATCACCAACGTTGGCGACGGTGATGACGTACCCGAAGAGCTGCTTCGACCCGACAACCGCCAGCACCTTCAAGATCGCGCCCGCGATGGGAGGGAGGCTGCTTGCAGCGTCGAACCTCGAAGCGCGATCACGAGCCAGCGGCACCTCGAAACAAAGAGCAGCTGCTCGCGCTGCGATACTGGCCCGTACGGGAGTACCGCGAGTACCTTCGACAGAGTCGTGAGCCGGGTAGCACTATGATGAGTGTCCCGTCGTCCTCCATGACGAAACGGGACTCGCCCGTCAGTCCAACGAACGCGAGTTCACAGGCTGGCTGCATCACTTGGGGTACCCTTGCCCTAGTTCACGGACTCGCCCTATCGTATCGACTTGCTGGCCCAACGGCGCCTTCGCTTCCGCATGGCGAAGTCCATCGTGGACGGCCAGTGGCGCAACCGATATCTGAGCGCTCGAAGCCCACCCCGAGCGTTATCCTCGAGGAGGTTGTGCAGAAGATCCAGAAGTCATGGCAGTCGCAGCCGGTAGAACCATTCAGTGTTCTTGGCGCGGTTAGCGCCGACCGGCTCCGGGGAGCGGTCATAAGCGGACACGATGTCGGCGCAGTCCTTCGAGAGACAGCTACCAGCCTCCCACGTGCTTTGATCCTCTGGATAGCCACGCCACTTCACCAAATATTGGTAGTGACCGCCAGCCCGCGGCGCCTCAGTATTATCTCAACATGGTAGTAGAGAGCGCCCTCATTACCAATCAGTGGGGCAGGGGACGCAACGGAAGCATCGACCGAGCGGGACGCTCCGCGTCTGGCGTCGGCGTCGCGCGCTCCAGCGCTTGTTGGCTATTCTGATCACACGAAGCTCGTGACTGCCGTGGAGGGTTACCAGCGGCTCTTGGAGTCGCAGAGGACTGACGTAGTGGTCCTGCAAGAGTCTCTGCACTCCGTCGAGTCGACGATGAACCACACAGCTCCAAGCGTGGGTCAGCTGGAGCATCGTGCGGGTGATCGCCAGCTGCAGCTCGATCGCCTGAGCGAGGACCTCCGTCACGCGCTCTATCGATGCTCGGAGAGCGAGAGGGCTTCCGCGAATGACCGTGCTGAGCTTCAGAAGCACTTTGGGTGGCTCCGCGGCCTCTACTCTCGCGTCGATGCGTTGGAGAGCCGTGCTCCTCCGACTGCTCCCTCCTGCGATCGTTCCTCCGCAGGATATGATGCAGATGATGGCGAGCGCGTTTCGCCACTTCGCGAATTCGTCGGACTCTCGGAGTCATTCGCATCGGCCTGGTGATACGGCTTGAGAAGTCCCACGTAGAACGTCGGGTGCGTGGCCATAGATGACGGCAGGTCCAACGTGTACGCGTTGCCATGGACCCCAATGACCGTGAACGGCCCCACAAACCTTGCACGAAGCTTCGTGCTGCCCACCGTAGTGACCGCCTGCATAGGGAGATTCTTAGCGTTTAATAAGACCTGGTCCCCAAGTTTAAACACGTTCACGTTCCTCCGCCCCTGGCGATCACTGTTTTCCTTCTGTATGTCATGAGCTGCAGCCATAGCGTCCCGGACGCGTTGCCTTACGGCTTCATCAGTCTCGATAAACGTCAACAGGTTCCGTTTGACGGACGGACGCAGGCCTTTAAGCCCCCCGTATCTTCGGCGTCAGCCTCCACCACCCAAATTTGAAGCCGGAGGTAACGACAACGGGGTACGCGGATGGCGTAGCCCGTTAACGTAGAATGGGGTAAAACCCGTCGACGAATGCACAGCATTGTTCAGCGCGAACTCCACCTGCGGCAGCAGCGTGCTCCACTTTGTGGGTTCTTCGGCGTAGACGCTGCGCAACACGTCTTCTAACAAGCGGTTCACCCGCTCGGTTGACCGTCTGTCTGCGGATGGTCCGCCGTGGACATGTCCAATCTCGTTCCGAGAAGACGGAACAAGTGTGTCCAGAAGTGTGAGACGAAGCGGGATCCCGATCACTCACGAACGCCACCGGAAGGCCATTATATCGAACGACATCATCGACAAAGAGTTGAGCCGCTTGCGGCGCCGTCACACTCTTTTTCACCGCGGCTAGCCGCACTATCTTGCTGAGACGGCAAACTAAGACCAAGATGCCAGTGTGGCCGCGCGCGTCCGCCGGAAGCTCGAAGATGAAATCCATGCTCACTGAGCGCCAGCAATCGGTCGGCACCGGCAAGTTCATAAAGGGAACCTACGACGAGGGAGCGGGTTTCACACGTTGGCACGTTTCGCACGTCTGCACGTACTTATGAACCCATTTGTACATGTGAGGCCACCAGAAGTTGCGCGCCACGGACGTGTACGTCTTCTCACGTCCAAGATGGCCGCTGAGCGGCGTGTCATGACCCTCGTAGAGAACGCGATGCCACAAGTCTTCGTCGTTAGACACGACTATACGAGGATCATCACCTTCATCGACTTGGTAATAGAGAAGCCCATCTTCCAGCGAGTAGCGGTACAACCGCGAGCGCTGCCGAGCAGTTATCTTCATCACCGCCCTCGGCGTACTGAGTGCCTTAACGAGATCTGCCAGATCCTCGTCCTCGGCATACGCCTCTCGCAGAAGCTCAAAGATCGGAGACTCGAGGTACGCAACGTGCGCCAGCTCGTAGTCCGGACGTCGGGAAAGCGCGTCCGCGAGGACATTCTGCTTTCCTGGCTTGTACTCCACCGTGAAGTTATACTCCGTGAAAAGGAGAGCCACCGCGCCATGCGTTGGGAGAGATGAGGCGACGACGTCGCACGCATGGTCCGTGTAAATCACCAAGGGTTTACTGCCAAGCACGTGTACCCGAAATTTCACCAGCGCGTACTTCATTGCGAGAAGTTCCTTGTCGTGGACAGGGTAGTTCTTCTCTGCCGCCTTTAGGTGGCGCGACTGGAACGAGACCACTCGCTCTCTGCCATCGACATCGACTTGCAGAAGCGCACAGCAAATGGCAAAGTCCGATGCATCGCATACCTCACTGAACGGGCGATCATCGTCGGGCAAAGCCAAGATCGGAGCGCTCTGCAAGCTTCTTTTGATAGACTCAAAATTTTGCTGAGCCTCGTCGTTCCACGACCATTCCGTGTCCTTCTTCAGGATTTTGGTCAATGGCCGCGCCATCTCGGCATAATTGGCACTGTACTTGTGCAAGAAGTTGGCTAGGCCAAGCCACTTGCGTAGGTCCTTCTGTGATACGGGAACCGGCCACTGCGCGATCGCGCACACCTTCTCCGGATCCGCGCGGATGCCGTCCTTGTCAAGGAAACATCCCAAGAAGGTAATCTCTTCAGCGCCGAAGATGCACTTGTTGATGTTCGCATACAAGCGATTCTCGCGCATGCACATCAAAACCTCGCGGAGGTGTTCGATGTGAGCCTCGACGGCCGTCTTGTTTTCCGACGCACCACTATGCACGAAGATATCGTCGAAGTGTGTCTGTGCGAACGCTCGCATCGGCCGAAAAAGTTGCGTCGCCAGACGATTGAACGTGGTCGGCGCGTTTGACAGCCCCTGGGGCATCACAAGCCATTCCCACAACATCCCACTGGGAGTGATCACCGCTGTGAGGGGGACGTCGGACTCGCGCATCAGCAGCTGATAATAGCCGTCGACCATGTCGCGTGCGCTGAAGATAGTGCATCCTGCCATGTTGCTCTGCAACACGTCCTTCCGAGGGATTGGCGTGGACGCCGGTATCGTCGCTGCATTCAACTTGTTGAACGCGTGTACCATGCGCCACTTCCTGTTGGATTTCTTCACACAAAACGTCGGGGACGAGTGCGGCGACTTCGACTCGCGCACCATGCCCGCAGCATACTTCGCTGCGAAGAAGGCGTCGATTATGTCGACTTGCTCCTTCGGCAGTGGCCACTGGCGAGTGGTGTAGTACTTGGTGCCCGGCACCAGGTCGATTTCATGCTGCACCCCTATCCGGAGGCAACACTGATGGTGGGTCATCGCTGACGACATCCGAGTACTCCATTAGTAGAGGGTAGTACGGGTCCGACGGGTCCTTCAGGATGGCAGCGCCATACCGTTTCTGCCTCAGCGAGGACCGCTCATGTTCAAGAACCTCCGGGTCCATGACCGAAGAGGTGTTCAGCTCGACTGAGTCGTGTTCGCGGTGGATCTCCTCGAACTCGCCCGCCTTCAGCGAATCCAAGAACGCCACATACGAGAGCTCTTTCAGCTCAAGAAGCTTCGCTACCATAGGAAGTGGAGTCAGGTTCACGCCTTCCTTGCGTTCTCCCGTGAGAACATCTAGCACCACCGGTGCGGCCATCTCGTTCGAAGTGACCGTCCCGTGGTATGGCTTTGCTGCGGCTGACCCAGCCTTAGCGTCTTCTACCGTGGGAGTCCCTGCTCGACCACCCTTCGTTGCGCGAGCACCGGCTCCAGCGACTTGGCGTGCGCGAGCTGACCCAGCATCGACGCTTTGCGTAGTGGGAGACCCTGCTCGACCACTCTTCGTTGCCCGAGCACCGGCTCCAGCGACTTGTTCATCGCACGGCTCCACGGGCCTGAGCGACGCTCTCGTTCTTGAGAGATCCATGAGCCTCATCGTGAGACACACACGGAACCTCCGTACATTCTCCCACATCCACCGAAGGCTCTTGAGCTCTCGAAGATGCAGGGCACACGGACGGCAACGCCGTAGGCATTTCGAGTACTTCCGAAATACCTGCGAAGTGCCGTTCGCCGCGTGGCATGCGATGCTCGTGCACAAACCCGTCCCGGAAAAGGATAGAACATGACCCGCCAGGGCTCTGTCCGCGAGGGGCTTGTGACTAGCACCGATGGTGCGACTTCTCCAGTCAATCCACGGCTCGTGCTTTGCCAACCAAGGCATGCCGAGGATAAGATCATACCGATCATTCATGTCAAGGACAATGAACGGTTCGACCGAGTTGAAGTCGTCAAACTTGACGTTCAAGGATAGAAGAACCTTTCGCGTAGACACGATGGACCCAGTCACCAGGCGAACAGATACATTGGAATTATTCTTAGATGCATCCAAAACACTAGCATTCAGTGCACTGTTCCTGGCCACACTGGACTTCGTCGCGAAATTGTAGGACGCTCCCGAATCAATCAGGATCGTCAGCGGTTCGTCGTACCCTTTTACGCTGGCAGTGACGACCACGAGGTTAGACCGCGCGGCGGCCACGGAGAGACACAACAGTGTCGTCCCTGGGACTTGCTCTCCAGGAGGCGGAGGTGGCAGAGCCACCGACCTCGAGGAGGAGCGAAGTCTCCCAGCAGGGCGTCCCGCACCTACTGGGAGTCGTCGTTTTCCGACCCCGCAGATTCGATCAAGTTCAGGGACGTCAGAGCCGCCTTGGCCTTGCCTACCTTCTACGGGTCCGTTGGACAGTTCCGACGGAAGTGGCCAAGCTGGTTGCATCCAAAACAACGACCACTCGCGCGTTGGTTACGCTGAGGTCGTGCCGACTCAACCGACGAGATCTCCATGGGAGTGGGACCGTCGTTGATCGTGTCCAAGCGACCCGCATACCCCTGCGCCGAGCGCACGCAATGATCTTCCAGCATGGCGACGTGCACCGCATCGTTGAAAGACTTCGGTTGTCTGCGGAAGAGCTCCGTCCGGACCTGACCTGGCCGAACGCCATCAAGACCGTCACCTTGACGTCCTCAGAGAGGGAGCGCCCGCCATAGCGGCCTCGAGGTTCTGCAACTCCATGACGTAGTCTTGAAGCGTACGTTTTCCTTGCTTACAGCGCAAGAAGAGCGACCGATAGCGGTAAGCTACCTTGGCCAAGAGGAAAGTCGAACGCAGCTCTTGTTCCATGAACGCCCACGAGGTGAAATACCCCGGAGACGACGTCTCTCGTGCCATCGCCCACGCGAGTGCATGCCCTCCCAGATTGGAAAGTGCGAAGGCGACTTGGGTCCTGGACTCATAGATCTGCCCAGCTCTCAGCGCTATCTTGATCTCTCGAATCCAGAAGACCAAACTGTCTGCTTCTTTGCCGTCGAATGTCGGCACCGACATCTTTACGGGCTTCGTTGTTCCTTGTCGCGCGGCGTTCGGAGCAGGACCCGAGGGGTTCGCCTGCGCCGCACTCTGTGCCTCAGCTTGCATTGTCTCGCGAGCCGCTTCCTGCGCTGCAGCGCTCACTTGGGCAACCAGCGACGACTCATACTTGTCGAAGGGCTCTACGCGCCCTCTGCTGCTCCGCAGGCAGGTTGGGGAATCCAGCGAATGCTGCCTCGCCCAGGAGACTAACCATCTTCTCCAGCGTAGCCCAGTGGGCATCTTAGAGGTGAGGGAAGTCCTGCCGGGACGGCAGCCGGCTCCCTGAGTCGTCCATGCTCAGAGAGATCTTGATTGTAGTAGTCCACGCCGGTCGCTGGAGTAACTACAAGTGCTACCAGGTGTGACGGGGGTCACACGCACCTTAGCTTTAGAGGAAGCGATAACGCGCTAACCACAACCGCCTAGCGTTCCTGTTGTAAGCTTGCAAAGGCCTGGCCTTCCTGTCCAATATGCTACCGAGTACCAATTGACTTGCGAACTTCCGGATTAGAGTTAAACTGATTTATATTAAGAACACTGTTGTAATTATAACTACTGCTAACTATCTGCATACTGAAACCCTGTCTAATCTGATCTGCCCAAATGGGAGCCACCCATTTAGATGTACTGCTTTAATACAACTGGCGTACTACTTAAGTACGACTGATGTACGACTTAAGTCCTAGACGTGCCACACACCACGCGTGTGGCGGACACCAATGGTGTGGACCACACCACAGAGAACAATGGTCACCCCAGCCAAGATACCTGACCGTTTTACCTGGGGATAGACTGAAATTGTACACCAGTGCTTCCGCATGATGGCTTTGTTAAGAAAGATGAAGCGGTTCTTGCTTGGTTGGACTTGAAGTCCCGAAATTTGCCCAAAGTTCTTCATGATTTCCATTATCCGCGGCAGTTGACCACTTTGTTCCAAAACACTGTGGAGTCATCGACAAACGCAGAAAACTTGTGCAACTGCGCTTTCTTGTTTCCTGGACTTTTGATGCCCCGGACTCGATCATCTTGGAGGACCGCTAGTGCTAGTAACTCTGCCGCTAAAATGAATAATAATGGTCGTAGTGTTCAGCACTTTGCTGAATTCGTTCACTGCTAGTGGGCATCCTTGCCGGATCCCTGCTTGCCCTTTCATCGGCGCCGACATCTCACCATTGACTAGAAATTGGGGCGACGTGTTCTCGTGTAGTCGTTCCATCAAGTCGATAAATCCAGGGGCAAAGCCGAATTGGTGAAGCACTTGACCGCTGTTTTACGGAAAAGTCACCTGACATCTGCTAGTGTCCGCTCGAGTTTGTCACCAAGTCGTGCCAAGTGTTTATCTCGGATGTCTTCAACAAGGGCGTTGAGCATTTGGGTCCTGGTGGACGCGTTTTCACGTAGGAGTCGCTTTAGATGAGACGCCTTGCGTTGTCTCTGCTTTCGCTGACGTCTGGCATAGTGCTTGATCGCGTTCCGGCATTGCTTGACCCAGGCGTCCCAACTGAGATGCCCTGGTCCTTGGTGCGGAGCTTTGCCGTTCAAATCCTTCAGCATCTCTTCGATGAGCAGCTCCGTATTGTCCCCTGGGTCGGGTAGCGGACGCGACCAGATGTTCGCTTTGCTAGCCACTGGGTCGGATCGCGTAGGTGAAGCGTCACTTCATTGTGGTCCGATTTAACTGGCAGCAATTGTACTTGGAGCCACTGCAGCCAAGAAGTTCTTCCGGGTGGAAGATAGAATCTATCAAGTCGGCTCGCTGCGTCCTCCCGCCAGAAGGTGTAGTGTTCATGTGGCGCTAATTCCAGCTCTTCTAACGCAGACCCAAGTTGCACGCGCGCATCTGAGAGTTTAGTTTGATCGACGAGACGTGATAGCGCTTCACTTTCCGTCTTGTCCGTCCGAATCCCCTTAACCTGTCTAACACCGGCGATTCGACACAGTTGAAGTCACCAGCCAGGATGGGATGCTGGACCTGCCGTAGGTTCCACCCTTGTAGCGAGATGAAAAACTCTTCACGCGTTGATTTATCCGACGCAGTCATAATAGGCATGTCTTTGAGTGCAACTCCAATCACCGTGCTGTTCCACTGGGGACGGTTCCACTCCGTGACCTCGTCTTGAAACTCCGGGAATACAAGTATCCCAACTCCACCAGTTTTGGACGTATCCACACCCCAGTAAGACAGCGGTTGGTCATCTCTCTGCGGCCCCACATCCACTGCCAGCGATCAACTAACTCGCGTTTCTCCTCTTCCGAGCTGACGTGCGTCTCTTGGATGCTGGTCTGCTTGTCCAAGTTATGTTACGCCAGGCTGATAGCCACTCCCATCGGTCCTTCTTCTTGAAGCCCCTGACGTTCTGTGAGAGTATTCTGATGTCCGTCCGTCGTGCTGTGGGTTGTACATCTATTTCATCCTGGGCGTGATACGTTATGTCGTCTAGCAGAACACTGCGCGTAGGCGTCATATCGCGTTCCTCTCGACTGTACTGGCTTCGACTCCAAACCGTCCTACAAGTTGAAGTTGATACCGGTACATACCGAATGTATGTCGCTTGAATGTGGCACAATTTTCATCCAGTAAACTGCAGCCTCCAATATGCTGCTCATACCTGCGACTCGCGCCGTGCTTCGAGCTGCCCGTGCAGCCTCCTCCACTTTGCAACGTCATCGTCGCGTCGCATTGGCTAGTGCATCAGCTGAGGGCTGGGTGAATGTGGCCCAGTCGCATCTTGGATCGATTGCAGTGATTCGACAGCAGTCGGCGTTTAGCTCAAAAGTCGCTTGGAATCTGTGCAATCTGAAGACCAGCAAACGGTGCGACTGCTGAATTGCATTGGACAGCTGCAACTGCAGTCCGGCAATTCTATGAAGAGTAAATATTTATGATATTGCAGGGTGGTGATGCTCGAGTGGGTGAAGTGCTGAAGATGATTGAGCAAAGTCAGGAAGAGGGGGATACGGAGCGAGAATTGGAGCAGTCTCTGGAGCTGTATGAGATCCTCAAGCAGCGAAATCTGCGAGGTATCTACGCAGAAATTGGGTGTTTGGGTGAGAGGCCGTTATCTGATCATTGGCTTTGGTTGTGCTTCTGTCTGCACCTGCACAGACGCTGACGTTTTCGAGGTGGCCTTTGGCATTGCGAGGATATACGATGAGCAGCTGGAAGATGGATCTACTGCCACGACGTACTATGAGGAGGCTCTCAGCGTCCTGGAGGCGGACGTGACAGCCTGGGGCGCCTACATGCGTGTGACTACGCTTGGTGCTCTTGCAATGTGCCACGAAAAGCTGTAAATTGTGGTTTGCTCATTGTGCTGAACTGCACGGTTGCAACACCACTTATCTCCGTGTTTTGTTTTGTCATTTTTGTTTTCAACAGCGGGCTGTCCGAAGAGGCTGAAAAGTACTTCGACGACGCCATCGGCGCGTACGAAGAGCACTGCGACCAAGCGTCGGCTTCCGATGCTGGCGAAGTGGATGTATCCTACACCGATATTTCGCTTCTGGCAGACCTCAACGCTACTGCCGCAATGATCCACTACCACTACGCTGGCAACTTGCTTGCTCAAGAGCGCTGGGAAGAGGCTAAGAACGTCACCAAGATCTCTCTTGTTCTTGCAGAAAACTCGAACATGCCGGCGGAGGATCTGGAGGAACTGCAGCATTGCATCCACGAGCTGTGGTTGGAAATGGACTAGAGGCTGCAATGGAAGCTCGCTTTGAATATTGACGAATGCTGTTCAACTCGGAAGCCTCAAGTGTTTCTCACACGTCACAGATACCGGAAGCGGACTGGTTTGCGCTTGAGAAAATTCGAGAAGAGCAGAAGCTCCAGGAGTTGAATCGAAGCAGGATGGCCGCAAGGGCGAAGAGGTAAGGCCATTCAATGCAGCGGTGAACGAACACCTTGCAACAACTTTCATAACTTTACTAAGGGATTTCACTGCGACTATCTTCCTTCCATAGTACTAACGCGACGCAAGCAGGTCCGAGCTGGACGATGAGTGACTTGCTACAGACCTAACGATTCCGTCCCTGCGCATGTTCTCCGAGATCTGAGCAGCGGCGATGTCCACGGCGCTTGATGTCGACGCATCCGCCAGACACGCCGAGCAGAAGTTGATCTTTTTCTCGGACAGCGCCAAGTCTGCCGTCACGATGCTAAGTTTCTTCTTGATCTTGCAGCTGTTGCACACGACTCGGAAGCAGCTCTTGCAGGTGCTGGCGCTCTTACCGAGTTTCCAACCCGTCGACATCTTGGAGCAAGTCACGCATGACGTACCGGGATTCGGAGCGCCGTGTAGTCGTGCTTCGGCATGAGCCTTCTCCATCTTCCACGTGAGCTTTCGCATCTGACCGCAGTGAACATACCGCAGAGGAGACAGGAACGCCTCCGTCATGACCGGCACCGCCAACATGCGGATCATGTCACCCACAGGGTCCATGAGACCAGTTTTGCAAACGTCGAGGATATTCGGTCCGATTTGGCGGAAGAAGCCGCAGATCGAGAGATCACCGCGCACACGGTCCGACAGCTTGGGGATCTGCGGAAAGTCGATCGAGTGCAGGAAGTGATAACCCGCACGGTCTCCGTTGCTCATGCGAGCAAAACCTGTGCATTCGAGGTAGACGTAGTCGCGGTTCTGGACGACACCAGTCCGGCGTAGCGGGATGTCCATCTCCATCCACTTGACAACGACCGACGTGAACGGTTCCTCCTCCGTGGGGCTCACGATAGTCGAAAGCACGGCAGCACCGTCGAAGTCGTGCACGTACGAAGCCTTGATGCGCATGTCCTCGAGCGTCGGGTTGACGACGCCGAACATCATGTCGTCGAGCTTGCCCTCGACGCGACCGACCGAGAGAATGGCCGGTAGCTTGGTCGAGCTCTTGTTACTCATCGCGTCATCTCCGACGTATTCCGGACGCTCCGTGTACACTTTCATGCGTTCGCGCTCTTTGGACATTTTCCATCGACGTGGGTCGACCTTGCGGCCTCCTTGAAAGAAGGGATTGTCACGCTCGAAGTTCGCCTCGATGATAGTGCGTCCGAGCTCGAGCAGTTGGTTCTTCTCCGAGTCTGTGAGCGCGAGCGCCGGGAACGGGTTAATGGTGAAGCGTTCCTTGCCCATTGTCCGCTACAACCGAATAACTGTGTTGCTGCCCCACCAGTGGATTTGGTCCCAAGCCTTTGCGGTGTGCCTCCCGACGGAAGAAACGAGAATGACCAAGTGCCGCTAGACATGCGAGCGGCGACGGACGTGAATATTGCTGACCGATACAGCTCAAGGTACGCAACGTGCACTAAACGCACGATTTGCACTTCCGAGCCCAGAAACAGGAGATCGAGACGCTCGGCAGCAAAGTGCCCCAGCAGGTTGTGACTGCCGCCGCGGCTCAGACAACCAGGTGGCCGAGGTGACTATCCCTCGCCGTCTTCACGTGATGCCGCGTTTCTGTTGCGCGCTTGCCGCAATCCTTGAGCTGGCAGTCGGCATCTGCAGTCGAAGCCGCAGTGCCTTGTCACCAAGCAGCAGAACTTGCAACGGGTGTCCGCACTTCAAACAGCACAGTGGGGACAGCCACGTGGTATTGCACAGTACCATCAAAACTGAAGCAATGCCCTCTTCGTCGACTGATGGATCGACAACACAGCTCGGGATCACTTAGCAGCTTGGCGTGCAAGGTTTGTTGTCTTTGCCTTGACTCGGCGCGGTGAAACGCAACGTGTTCGGCGCCGACAAAACTACGACCGATGCCAAAACTGGACCAGCACTTCCAGCAATTGGCCGACAGCATTGTTGGCTGCGGGGTGCAGCATCCGGGACGGCATTGTCGCGGCCTCGTACAGTACAGCGGCACTTGAAGGTCTATCCGTCCACGTTGGACAAGGACTTGATGAGTGCCATGCTAAGCTCGAGGTGGTTCGACTCTCCAGACCGCTGGCGTCGCGGATAAGATGGGCGCAAACACGAGATTCGCATTGAAAGGCTACTCAGAGCTGTATGACAGGACTCGTTTCGATAGTGCCGAAACCTTACCACTTCCACCAGCAGTGATTGACAGCTGGGTAGCACCATCTGCTGTTCGTCAACTGCACTCGATGTGACGGCGGATGCAACGCAAGATACGCAACGAAAAATCTGTTCGTGTTGAAGGCTGTGATCCTATCACACCCCAAGTCGATGTTGTCGACCATTCCTACAACAGGACTTTACTGCGACGAGCACTTCCGCGTGCTGATGAAGTAGTGGAATCCAGCCTGCACCGTGCTGTCGACCGAGTCGACCGCCACCTGCGTGTCCTCCTTGCCGCCCGATTTCTTCAGTGCCGTGATCGCGCTGTTAACTCGGAAGTTGGTGGACGCTCCGCACGGTGTCCACACTACAGCACTCACGCCCACTTCGTGCGAGATGAACAAGTTTTTGTCTGTGCCCGGAGAGTACTTCTCAGATGCGACGGGTCCACGCTGGCCAGCGAAATAATACTCTGCGTCGAACTGTCCGAAAGAACCGCTTTGGTTTGGCACAAACGCATTGCCACGATAGTCCACGCGAAAAATGCCGATAGAAACACCCTGGCAAGCATACCGACGACACCATTTAGCGGTCACAACGCGGTGGGTAAGCCACAAGTAGAACCAGCGCCACTTACGCTTTGGACGTCGACAGGAACTGCCAGGTTGCACGATTTGCGGTCACGCGTCACATCGGCGCCAGATGTGCGAGCCGCAAACTGCGAGAAGAGGACGGAGACGGCCTGGCCATCTGTCGATGGCACCACCGTGACGGTATCAACAGGGCAACCAGAGCCAAAGAAGGTAGGCGTGCCAAACTTGAACGAAGCCTTGGTCGAGGCAGCAGCAGGTGGCACCTCAACTACTTCAGAAGCAGAAGCATTGCCCAGCGTAGGCTTTGAGAAGCCTGCATCACCAGCAGCAACACCGATGCACAACACAGTAAGGAAGACGAAGGCATTCATCGAAGTATAGCGAAGTCTTGAGTCGAGCTTGAGACGAGTGGAAGGCAGTTTGCAAAATGAGCTGCAGGCTGCATGCTACTGCAGCACTCTACACTCCCTGCAATTGTAGGCTTGCCGATGGATGCACGCCTTCGACAGTGTTATCAGAATTTACGAAAAGGGACCAGCAAATATCATGGTGCCTAGCCGATGAAGTTGGTCGATCCAGCAGCAATCAAGTTCCGGAACTGCATAACGGTTGTCAGCAATAGTTTGATACTTGAAGTATGTGAGAGTGCAGACTCGTGATTAATTTCGTGGCGCTTTTCCAGACGCCTGTGGCCGCTTATGAACAGCACTTTTGTCGTCTTTGGTTGTGAAAAAATCAGCGGGGTATGAGCTCGAAGCTCAACCGCTCGCCGGTGACCGGGTGCGTGAAGGAGAGCTTGGCAGCATGTAAACAGAGGCGGGAGGCACGGCAATACACCAGTTCGGGAGAATACAGCGAGTCACCCAAAATCGGGTGTTTGAGGTGCTGCATGTGGAGTCGAAGCTGGTGGGTCTTTCCTGTCACGGGATTTAGCTCCACCATGGTGAACTTTTGGTGTTCTTCTGATTCTTCGCTTGCATCATCAGTCGACTGAGATTGCACAGAATATTCAGTGATTGACCAAAGCGAGCTGGTTGCGTCGACCTCGCGATCTTTAACTACACGTTGGACAAGCTGTCGAGTGGGGTGCTTCTCCATGGGAACTCGCACGCGTCTCGGCGATTCAGATCCCTCCTCTGCTTCCTCTATCCAGCCATGCACACGTGCCACATACGTCTTGTCAACTAACCGATCTCGAAATTGCGCGTTCAAACTCTGGGCTGCAGACTTGGTCAGCGCGACAACAAGCAACCCCGACGTCTCCTGGTCCAGGCGGTGCACCATCCGTGCGTCCGGGAAGACGTTGGCAATACAGCGGTGAACCGAGACCGATGCATTCTGGTCGGTGCCATCTACACTCCGTACATTTGCAGGCTTGTCAACCACAACAACCGCGTCGTCTCGAAATAGAATTTTGAGCTGCAGTTGAGCCGTCAAAGCCTTGTCCACTGGGTCGCTGGTGTTGCACTCCGCGAACTCGCGAAGCTGCACCAGGATTCGATCGGGTCTCGCACCCAACGCGATATCCCTCTCTTCAGGAAGCCACACTCGAATTACATGGCGATACTGTCGTCGGTTCAGCTCTGAATTAAGCGCGTTGACACATAGCTCCGCCATCTTTCGAGAAGTGTCGACGGTGGAAAACTCGGGATTTTTCGACTCGGATTTCGCGTGCACGGTAACAACCCCGCATTCCTACAGTAGAAAAACAGTCGGAGAGCCAAGTCCGAGCTGTAAACGCTGCCTGGGGGTTGCAGTTTGGGCATCCGTTTGAGTTTGTCGAGCGAGAGACTGCGGATTCGGTCGGAGACTTCCGATCCCACATTCCCAGTCGATTCAAACGCGTCGGTTGGTAATTGCAACGTCTTGAGAGCTGTTGTAATGAGTTGGTGCATCTCGGTGGGCGCTTCGGGCGGTGTGGCGTCCGTGGCGCTGGAATCTCGCTTCCTCTTGGTCATGGTCTCCGCTGCTGTTCAACTCGACGTGAGCCCGTCCTGTCCAATGGAAACGGGATATCATCTGGTGTCTGCTCTACAAGTGTATGATGATGCAGGACGCGTCGATAAGGGGTGTTTCATTCGGGATTGAAGGGGTTATCAATGTGGCTACACTAAATGACTGGCGGGGCACGACCCGTGCCACGAGCGTACGGGGAGCACTTTGTATCCAGCTGCACCGCAGGTCCCAGCGCAGCAGCGAATCGCCCTTGGCCGCCGAGACGGTCGTCTCCAGCAGGACTCTGGTCATGGGCAGACGGTGGCCCGTGAGAAATTTGCCCGTCGAGCTCGAACGCTGCGTCGGCGGCCGCCACCTTCTTTCAGGGCTTGCCCATGACCTCAAGCACAGCCCTCTGCAACGTGGCACACACTGCCCTCAACGCTGCTTTGGATGTCGTCCTGTATCCGTGCCGCCCGTCTCCTGGACCGTGATCTTGCCCTGGTACTCCTTGGTCAACCGTAATCCAGCCGCCTGCGCCGTCTCCATCGCTGCTCGTCCCCCTCGTCGCTGGCATCGCTCACTTGCGCGCTGACCTCGCTGTCCGACGCAATCACGTCGTTCGAGTGGACTTTGTTGCTTGACCAGTCGAAGACGTCGTCGCCGACCGCGGGCCGGTTGCGCTGGGGCTGCCTCGCTTCATCGATATGATTGGCGGTTTTGGCGTAACCTTAGTGTGGTCGGCCTTCTAATTTATTACCTGCAGCAATGCATAAGCAGACCTTTGTATAAACTTTGAGAGTAAAAAGTTGCCCCAGATAACCTGCCCCCGAATGAAACACCCCTAATGGCTACGTTGCAAAAGCTCACTAACTAGTAATTTATTATTCACACTGGGCCTGTTCTGCTACTTCGACGTCACTACATGGACATCTGGGACAGCAGGGTCACGTCCGAGCTGGACGAGGAATGGCTCGTGGCGGAGCGGATGATGCCGCTCTTGCGCCCGTTCTCCATAATCTGGTACGACGCGATCTCCGCCGCGCTGGAAAGCGAGGCCTCTGCTAGACACGCGCTGCAAAAGTTGATTTTGCGCTCGGACAGCGTCAAGTCCGCCGTCACCAAGCTGATTTTCTTCTTGATCTTGCAGCCGCTGCACAACACGCGGAAGCAGCACTTGCATGTTGCCGCGCTCTTGCCGAGCGTCCAGCCCGTGGATCTGTTGCACGTCACGCAGGAAGCGCCCGGGTTCGGAGCGCCGTGTAGTCGTGCTTCGGCATGAGCCTTCTCCATCTTCCACGTGAGCTTTCGCATCTGACCGCAGTGAACATACCGCAGAGGAGACAGGAACGCCTCCGTCATGACCGGCACCGCCAACATGCGGATCATGTCACCCGCAGGGTCCATGAGACCAGTTTTGCAAACGTCGAGGACATTCGGTCCGATTTGGCGGAAGAAGCCGCAGATCGAGAGATCACCACGCACACGGTCCGACAGCTTGGGGATTTGCGGAAAGTCGATCGAGTGCAGGAAGTGATAACCCGCACGGTCTCCGTTGCTCATGCGAGCAAAACCTGTGCATTCGAGGTAGACGTAGTCGCGGTTCTGGACGACACCAGTCCGGCGTAGCGGGATGTCCATCTCCATCCACTTGACAACGACCGACGTGAAAGGCTCCTCCACAGTCGGTTCGACGATTGTCGAAAGCACGGCGGCGCCGTCGAAGTCGTGAACGTACGAGGCCTTGATGCGCATATCCTCGAGCGTCGGGTTGACGACGCCGTACATCATGTCGTCGAGTTTGCCTTCGACGCGTCCGACCGAGAGGATGGCCGGAAGCTTGGACGACGAGTGCATCGTGTTGCTCATGGCGTCCGCGCCCTTGTACTCGGGGCGCTCGGTGTGCACCACCATGTGCTCGCGCTCCTTGGCGAGCTTCCAGCGGCGGTGGTCGACCTTGCGGCCACCTGTGAAGAAGGCGTCGTCGCGCTCGAAATTGGCTTCGATGATGGTGCGTCCGAGCTCGAGGAGCTGGTTCTTCTCAGCGTCCGAGAGCTCCAGTGCCGGAAACGGGTTGATGGTGAAGCGTTCCTTGCCCATGTCTGTCTAAAGTCTGTGAGACTGCGAGACCTGTTGCCACCAAGCGAAGAAGGAGAGTGAGGGCCACGATTCGGCGAGGTACAAGAGACCGAGGCGCTGCAACGCTTTCACGCGAGCAAAGACGCCACTGTCGACTTCATAGCGAGGCTGACGCAGTGCTGGATGGCGACGGGAAAGAGTCCAAGTTGCATTGCGTATTTCTACGGCTCACGGGAAAGCAAGCAAAGCAATCCCGAAGCTGCCAGTAGATCCCAGGTCACTCTGCGGTGGCCTGGGGATGGCGTGCGACGATGGGGAGTCTTGGCGGTGACCACGCCCAACTCGACCGGCGCATTTCGAACCTTGAAGGGTATTAATTATGCGTGTCTCTTCACTCCGCACCTGCTATCGACGATAGATCACGCATTTCTGAAGTTGAGTCACCGAATTTGAACTAAATCACCGTGCAAAAACCTCTTACATTCTATACGCCAATGTTTAGTAGAAACGCAGGGTAACTTAATTCAGGGTAGAGCCGACGCGAAAATCAGATTAAAAACACGCAGCAGACTTTGCTTGAAGCGAATGATAGTCCCGATGGCGCACTTGATCTCCTCGTTGCGGCAAGTGATTCCTCGGAGACAGCACATTCATCGCCGTGGCAGTGATTGCCTCCAGTTGGGGGTTCCGTTATGGCAATTGACGTCCAGTATGGCGTGCGTGTTGCACTCAGTCAGCGCTCGGCATCTGTCGACCACCGCTTTCGGGTGCGAGCTTGCGCGCCGCGTGATGGCTCGCTCGTTTGACACGGTTCGCTGATCCCGAAAAGCAGGACGAAAGCGTTTGTCAATTGACGCGGGCCTTCAGGGTCAAGGCATCAAAGACTTCATTCGCTATCGACGAGGAGGACTTAAGTGGTGGGCCTGCCATGAGCCGGACGGACGGACGGGCTTGGAGGCTGGTATTAATAGCGAGGTGCCATCGCTGCCATCGCTACTCGACGCGTTTATCCCCGAGGCAGTCCGTATCGCATCGCGATAGTCGTCAGCCTCAACGTACAAAAAAGCTCGAGCAATAGAGCAAGCACACAATCGGGGCCATTCTCTAAAAGGTGCTCATGATTACCACCATTTTCTAAAAGGCGCGGTCGTCTTTAAAAGGTGCTCATGATTACCACCATTTTCTAAAAGGTGCGGTCGTCTTTAAAAGGTGCTCGTTTTCCTAACCGATATTTAACAGGAGAGATGGCAGCTTGCCAAGAAGCGGAGCCCGTGCAGTGATGTAGGTGTACGAACATCGAGTATGCACTTGACGAGCGTACTAAGCGCTTACACCACCGTTTCCACGACGTATTTCTCGACAGACGCGTAGTCGTGTACAGTGAGTATATTATGCAATGCGGGGTCTCCCTCTGGAAACTAACCTTTCCGCAGCGGGTGAAGCATTTTGCCAGTGGGAATGCTGCAGAAACATGGTTGTGGTTTCTGAAGTGCTGATCTTGTTGTCCGTATGAGTCTGCAATTATTAATATGTGGAATGTCCTAGTGATCTGAGCAACAATAGCAGGTGCTTATCATTCTTCTTACTATGGCTAGCCCTTGGACCAATGGCTTGCCTACAGGTTGTGGAATCGGCTAAACTGTACGACTGGTCATTACGATCGCGCTCCTTCCTACGAGGGGTACTGGTGGTTCCGATGCTGGTTGCACCCCGTGTTATTTAACATCTTGAATGAGCACCTTTTAAAGACGACCGCGCCTTTTAGAAAATGGTGGTAATCATGAGCACCTTTTAGAGAATGCCCAAACAATCGGTATCCTTTGGTCACGTTGGCTCACGTTACCAACTTCAGGCTTCACCTTGAATGAGACGGTGTATTGTGGGGTTACCATGCCGAGGTATCCACTACATTGGCATGGAGATCGTCTCAAGTCACCGCTATTGTTGTTGCTCTCGCTCTGCCGGTGCGGCTTCAGCCTCCTTCGCCGCCTTGACACTGTGGATCGCACTTTCGATGAGCTCCACATATTCATCGGACAGCGAGGACACGCGCGCGAGGGTCGTGGCACGCTGTAGTGCGCGTCCTGCCTCGCTCCACCGCTTGTTCGCCATGAGCAGCTGCGAGTAGTTGAACAGCACGGCGGGGATCTCCCGGTCGAGCGCCGCGAGGTCCGTCGCCTCCGTGTTGGACGCCTTGGAGAGTTCTCGCCGGCCGCGGTTCTGGTCGTACGCGCTGATAGCCTGCTTGAAATACCTTTCCGCCGTCTGGACGTGACCTCGGTTTTCGTACGACTGTGCGATCCGGTCCAGTGTGACCACACGGTTCCGTTCTCTCTTGGCGACTGTCACCTCCCTCGAGCTGTACTCCAGCGCATCCAGGTAGTAACTCGTTGCGGGCGTCCTCGCCCCATCGACTCGTACTGCGCCGCGATAGAAAACGCCAACTCAAACAAGTGGCGGTCTGCACAGCAGCGTCGTGATCAGTGATACAAGCACAAGAGTGAAGAAGATGGCAACGCACCGTGTGGATTGGTGCTCTTGATGACGTCGTAAGCGTGGAGACAATGCTTCAGCGCCTGCTCGGGGTCGCCCTGCAATGAATGACAAGTCACTAACGGTCAGAGACCAATGCACTCGGCTACCGTCCCGCACCTCCTTGGCACTTTGCTCCGCCTGCTTCACCAATCGCTCGACCTGCTTCACCGGTGCACTATCGCGATTCTTCAATTCAATCAGTAAAACCTTGTCAGCTACTGTCTCGTCATCTCTCGACGTCAAGGTGCTGCACCTGGTAGAAGTGGACGCCCGTAGCTCCAGCCGCCACCATGACCGTCAGCAGCACGACCTCCTTCCTCAGCCAACGCTTGAAATCCGCCTTCAGAGCCTCGTCAGAGTTTCTCGATGCATTGGCAAAAGTCCTGGAGCCGAGGGTGGAGGTGACTATGCGGCGCAGCAGAGGACGCGAGAAACGAGCGGCCATGGCGGCACTTGGTCTCCGATGGGGAAATGGACGTTTTGGCCAATGGGAACAGGAAGACATCGCAGGACAAGCGACCTGCGGGTGTGATCAACTGTATTTGGGTGGCTGTCTATTGTCCGAGGTGCTGTACTTTGATGCCGAGTCACTGCTCAGGAGCTCGGAGCTTCGTGTACCACCTGGGAGCACTTGAGATGCTCGACGTCGAGCTGGCGACCTCAGATGCAGGTCGGTGTGAGCTTGGATCGTCTTTCTGATGCAATGAAGTCGGAGGTTGGGTCATCTTCGAGGCGATTGACGGCGGCGGGGAGACCTTCGCAAGCGACGAGTAGGTCGGAGAAGGATCCACCGCACCAGGAGATTTCGAGAACTCGTCGAAGACGAGCTGCTGTTTGTGGTTTGTAGTTTGGATTTTGCCACGCAGCAATTGTACCGTGGCCTTCAGGGCATCCAGATCCCCACGACGAGAAAGCAGTTGCTGGAGTTGATGTTGCAGCGACGCGTTTGCATCCTGAAGGTGTTGGTACTGTGTTCTTAACTGCTTCAGTTGCGACTGAGCTTTCTGCGACCTGTTAACCGCACCTTGTAGTTCTTGTTCACGCCTTGTGAGTTTGTCAATCTGCTAGCAGAACGAGCAATCGTAAGTGCACGGCACAGCATGATGAGGCTATAAACGTAGCTACTATAACGCACCAGATATGATTGCGGTTGATGGAAGCTTGCTAACTTGGCTTTGAGCTCAACCACATCTTGTTGAAGTCTTGCGCGTTCGTTGGACACATCGTTTAGCTTTTGTTCAAGCGCGATCGATTCTCGCTGGGACTTGACAACTCGCTGAGCAAGTGATACGCTTTGCTGGAACTAAAGACAAAACCGCACATGGCCTGTTAGTTCCATTTCAAGCTACATCAGCCGATTTGTAGTCGTACTCTTCTTTTAGTTGTTGTTGGAATCGCCCCGAATGTGGCCATCACTTCTTGCAGCTTCGAATCACCGCCACGAGTAGAGTTTGCTTCACATTCCTCTCTTGCTGCGATCTCGCCAGTTTGCACCACGGCTACGTCTAGGTCAATTTCTAGCAGCTCGTATTCCTTCAACTTGTTTCGCTGTCCATCGATTTACCGTTAGAAATATAGTATTGGTTCACTTGCTGCGTCGATCTCACCTCAACTTCCAGCGTAGCTTCTAGCTGGGTAATGCGCGTTGTGGATGTCGTTTCCAATCTTGCAAACTCCTCCTTGTGTGCGTCCACCTGTGATATCGAGCCGTTAGTTTCGCAACACCTTGCCTAACAAATAATCGGTGCTTAACTTACTTTCTGCGATAACATTTCAATCTCCAATCTTGCGTTACGAGCACTTGTAGCTTTTTCTTCCAGTGTCAACTTCACCTGACTTATCTGTTGTGAAATGAAGACAGAGAACGTGAGTTTACAGCCAAGAGCATCAATAATGTGTTCAAGGCAGGAGACACCTCAAAATGCCTCATCTTGAGCTCGTTTCGAGCAGAAGCGAGTGCAGTTGTATGCGTACTCTCCATCCGAGTCGTTTCGAGGATCTGGAGTACAAACCCGCAAACACCACTAGAACAGTCAGCATTATGTTGCACTGCATCACCAACTTACACATCCGATTGCTTGCCTTTTCATCGAGTGTAGATTGAACGTTATCTAGACGCGCTTGCAGCACCTCCACACGTTTCAAGGCATCATCTCGCGCTTCTTTCAGCAGTCGATTTTCGCGCTCGTACACGACCTGCCCGTCATTGCGGATCCGTTCAATCTCACGCTTCGATAATTTCATGAACTTGGTCATATCGTCGTCTAATTTTTCTCAAAATGCAGTCGGGTCTCATTCTGCAGCTGTACACTCTGGCTGAGGTTGCCGTCGTGTTTATCTTGAAGTGATTTTACTTTTTCTTGCAATTCATACTGAGATGCACGCAATTTTGTTACCTGCTCCTCAAGTTGCGTTTTGGTGTCCTGAAGGTACGTCTTGTCCGCAGTTAGTAGCGCGATCTTCTGGTGCAGATCACTGCTGGTGGTTAAGGCTTCATCAAAAGCTGCCTTGAGAGCTTCGTGTTCATGCCGCAGCACTTGCATGTCTCTCTTCAGACGTTCAGACTCCTTCTGCAAACCTCTTTGATCCCTATAAATCTCTTCGTTTCGGCGTTGCTCCTCCTTCATTCCATCAACTTGCTCGACAAGCGCCCTGATTTGATTCTCAAGCTCATGTCTGGTCGCTTCTGATAGTTCCAACTCGTGTTGTATGCGTCTCTTATTTGCCTCAGCGACACGTTGTACCTGTGCAACCTCATCTGTAGCGTTAGCTGCCGTCGCTTTGTCTGCATTACTAGTCTTTTGAAGAGCTTCCGACTCCCGTCGGCAGGTTTCCAGCTCAGTTTCAAGTTTCCGCACTTTCAAATGAATGTTCAACTGGATGTACTCGCGAATGGACAGGTCCTCCTCCCTTTGCCGGGATAGCTGTGAGCACAAAACAAAATACAGCACACATTTACACCCTAGAACAGCAGCATCGACAACGAAGATCGTCATACCTGTTCCGCCAGGGCGTCCGAAATCTGCAGAGCAGCAAAGTGCGTCTTCTCCATCTTGAGGCGAGTTAGAGCAGCTTGAAGCTCAGCCCGAACCTGCTCCAAGTCTTTTTCAACCCGATTCCGCTCGTCGGTAAGTTTTTGCTATTCACATATCCACAAGTCAAACCTCTTGCAAGCAACGAATGCAGCATTCCACTCGCGCACCTCCCTCTCAGCAGCCTTCTCCTGCCCCGACGTTCGTTCCTGCTGTAAGGTTTTCTCCTGTTCCCTCTGCGCCAGCAAACTTAGCGCCAATTGAGATCGAATCTTGCCGACCTGAATCTCGTAGAACTTCTTCATCACCACCTCACTGCCGTCTGCAACAGCTCGTTGCTGTGGCGTCTGCTGCAACCTGTTGGTCCTACCTGATGACAGTTGCCCTGGGGGCAACTGACTCAAGTGGTCGTCGAACTGGGAGATGCCTCGTCCTGTGGGGATCTGGTCGTAGTGGCCGAAGGAATGAGGTAGCGACAGGTCGCTGGACAGGCCCTCGCTCGCCGAATCTGACGGTAGAGTGAGCGAGAGCTCCCCAACATCTTCATCCTCCTCCTCTTCGTCCTCGTCGTCGTTCACTGCCTCGATTTCGATCTCTTCTGCCACTGGGGACTCGTTGCCGCCTGCAGCTTCGTGTGGCGCCGGTTCTGGAACTTCCGACGGGGAATCGACGACGGTTCTAGCAGTGGCCGCGGCTTCAGCTGTGTCTTCGGGACCTAGAACGTGTCTGGACACGCCCAGTTGGGCGGCGAGGTGCCGGAAACGCCGATCGTCGTCGGCCGTCGAAGCTGATCGATGCGCCATGTTCAACTTGGTCTGAGTATGGGGCGTCGCTTCAAGATCAAGATATGGAGGTGAGTTTGAAGTGTTTTGCACATTAAATATGAAGGTGAAGAGGTCGGATGGAAATAGATGCGACGAAAGGGCGCCAAAGTGCGTGGAAGGGTGATGGGTAGCTATTGTGAGTTTTCCGACTCAAATCAAAATCAACCGACAGAACTGCGCTCCAAGAGTCGAGATCACGAAGATGAGCCGCTTTAACGCGCCACCAGTATGTCTGCAGAGATCCATGCTGATTGGCGTTGTGTGTGGGCTAAGGTGTGTTGTTCAATGCTACTCAGGCGGCAGGGATAAAACCGGAACCCCAACGAGACACGACTGCGCTGTGCCTCACGTTCCCGCACCGCCCAGGTACCCCAGAGGAAGTTCAGCGTTTCCGCAAGTCGTACTTCTCCGAGCCAGGTTCTCGCATCGCGCACCCAGGGCTGATCAATGACCTCAAGCAGATCGACCCTAGGACCAAGTTTGGAGTAGTTACTACAGGCAGTGAGCATGTGCCGGAGATGCTAGTCAGCGGACCTAACACGGAGTACCAGCGTATCAATCTCGCCAAGCTTGAGGCCAACTACGCCAGTCACAAGCGAGAGCCACTAGGCAAAACGTACTCACGAGGCCACAAGCTGCCAGCTCACACGCATAAACCCGAGTTTGCATTTGGTATAAAGGGGACATTCTGCGAGTCGGCCAAAGAGCTACTCTATCCGTCGACGTCGGCTAGGTTGATGAACAGCCAGCAGGACGAAGCGCTCTACAAACGTTCGCACGGATCTGTCGCTCCTGGAGAGCAGAAGAATCGCAACTACCGGTGGGAATCAGCAAATATTGATCCGGCCAAATACCGCTTCGGCTTGAAGCCCGATGATCGAGACGGTGGAGAGGTGGCTGTAGTCTTGAACCCCGAAATGAATGAGGCCGCCGTTCCTCCTGCTGTCGCACCTCAGCATCTCGAGGATCGACGGACGCTCTACGATCACCTCGGCAAGCCTAGGCATTTGGGCGCTGCAGATATCGACAACTTGCCAAGCAACCACGTGTTCGGCATTACGACTCAGGATAGTGTTTCTGCGTGGCTGTGTATCCAAGGAGAGTACTCACAAGAAGAGCAGCAACCCGATCCGGACCTGGGCCGAGCTGTAAATCACGGTTGGAGAAATGCCACGGCGGACTCGCGCTTATTCGGAGTGCCTACCATTCGGAGTGACATCCCTGCGCCAGCACGACGGTCGGTCGCAGATGGCCAAAACTACGGAGATGATGCCAACGCGCAGGCATTGCTGTATCCTGAGGAATTTTCCTCCAGCGGCGTGACGAACGCAGAGTTCGCAGAGCCTCGCGCTCCCAAGTATCTGCGGGGGCTTTTCCACAAGATAGGCCACGCAGTATCCGACGAAGACTTTGAGTCGATCTGGAAGCAGGCTACGCAGAGCGTACGGTACACACCAGCTGGCCAAGCAAGCATCGCCGACTACCGCGATGCACTCAACGACTTTCTGGAGGCTCAGGGAAGTGGCCCAGCAGCACTACAGCAGTGGCAGAGTCGGGTGCAGACTATGTAGAGGACACGTTTCCATCATATCAAAATTATTCACTTCCATCATTCGGTACCATTGCTCACCTAGGACGCAGTTTCAGCTTGTTCGCAAATCCATCGGAGGTGGTGCCGCTGCAGGCCCGAGATCTCCACAAATCGTATTCACGCATGCCCAGTTGCCCTCAAAGTCGCTCTTCCACATGCGCACAGTGCCGTCATCGCCGGACGACGCCAGCATAGTACCTGTGACGTTCCACTCGACGCGCCAGACCTCGGAGTCGTGGTGGTGTTTGCGTGCCACCTCCTCCACATCCGCCTGCAGGTGGTCGTCTTCCTGGATCGTCAGTCTCCAGATGCGCACGGTGCGGTCCTTGCTCGCAGTAGCTAGCAAGTGCGACGAGCGCCCCATGTTGGGCGCCCAGCACACGTCGTGGATCGCGTCCGAGTGGCCTCCGAGCTCTGCCACGACCTGCCACCTGCGGTACGAGTTGTTGTAGCCCCAGACCTTGGCCACGTCGCTGTTGCCGCCCACGACGATCATGGGCACATCGAAGCGCGACTTGTTCCACGACACGCACGTGGCGCCGTCCTTGTCAGCTAAAAACTCTTCCTGCAGCGGCCAATGGGACAGATTCATCACGTCGATCGCCTCGTACATGCGCACAAAACCGTCCTCGGACGCCGTGGCCTGCAGCAACAACATCAAGTTCATGAGTCAGTGCATTACGCCCACCCTTGTGTTGACAATTAAAACGTACGAGTCGCAGTCCCAAGTGTCGAGGGGCGAACTTTACGTCGTGCACCGAGTCCCGAGCATCCACGAGTTGCGCCTGATTGCGCCACCCCTCTTTAGTGCCTGCGCCACTACTGGAAGCCTCCCCGTGACGCTCAGATACACGCCCTGGTCCTCCCACACGGAGACCGTGCGGTCAAAGGAGCACGAGGCCAGGATCTGGCCAAACTCTGGGTGGGCCCACTCCACCTTCCAGACGCTGGCCTGGTGCGCGTTCCACTCGTGCTCAAGGCGCCACTCCTGGCCGTGCTCCTCCCAGATCTTGATCTTGCGGTCCGAGCTGCACGTGGCCAGTCGCTTCCCGTAGAAGTCGAAGCTCATGTCGTGGATGAAGTCCGAGTGCTGCGACGGGAACCGCCGGAAGATTTTCTAGAGAGAAGGTGCACAGGGCGTTAATAGTGACGCTGTTGCAGACGCAGGAAGGGAGGGGCACACCGTAGCGTTCATCGCTGCTGTCTCGGTATTGGCGACTTGAACTGATAGGGCTTGTGACCCGATTTATTTTGCTTACCGCGTAATATATTTTAAGTGATACTTTCTTTTGTTTTCAAGATACGCTTTTAGACAACTACCAGGAAGCCATTCACGTGTGTTATGAAATGGCCATGAAAATGGTACATGTACTGTATGAATACTTCAGTAGTTGTTATTAATACATGTACCTAGTTATACACACGGTGTGTACCGGTACATGTAACGAGGTGGTCCTAGGAAGCGGAAAAGGGTTCTGATGGAATTCTCAAGATTCGCCAGAGTTGGGCACTGGCGCAGCGCCAGATCCACTGACGGGTTACAGGAAAACGGAGACTTCGAGAGTAATCGGACAGTTAGTATTTGTTTGTTTTCCTTGGGGCTCTTTAAAAAATGAGTGGAAAAAATTGTGATACGCACATCTAACGGCCCACGATCGTGAGCAAAGCTATTTTTAAAGTATACATACACTTTGCACAAGAAAATATATTGATCAACTTACCGCAAACTAAATGTGGGCCACTGATCAGGTATTTTTGTCAGCCCCATGCTGTGATCCTGATAGACCTCCAAGTTCGCTCACCGTATGACGAGGCATGGCGCCATGGTGTCGTCTAAGTGGATGCATTACCGACTGTGGTGCGGCAGTCTCCCAGACTATCACTTGTTGTCGCAGGAAGAGGCAAAGCAAGAGGTTCGCGTTGCATTGTCCGTGTCTACTTAATTCTGAATTAACTTCCATTGTTTATTGGTTTTAGAAGCGAATTAGTGAGCTTTACTTCAATTCCTGCAGATTCGCAGATCTCCGTGTGCAGGTAGGACCGGTTGGAAAACTTGTCCTCAACGCGTATGCAAATATTTGAGATGTTCACTTTAAATGTCTGCCACGTTTTGTCCTGCAGATACGGCTCAAACTCAAAGAATTGCCTATAAACTCACAGTCACTGTGGTCTGACAACCCAGCGATGTACTGGGATTTGCTGGAGCTTTTCGATGAATACCTTCCGCTCGTGCTGTCTATCCAGCGCTATCACTCAGGGAGGCATTCAAAAGCACGAAGCTGCCATACTTTCTCAACATTTTTCCACCTTTGTTTTACGGTTTCGGTGAGCTGAACCTGTTTTCCGATCGTCTGGTTGGAAAACAGCAGTGCGCTCAATTCAGCCTTCCAGTTGAGCTGGTGCTCGTGTTGTGCACGATGGGTCAATTACACGTAATCCACGCCGAAAGTCAGGTCGAGCAAGGAGGTGAAAGTTTAACACTGGCGAGTTGGTCCACAATGCAACACGCTGAAATATCGTGGCAGAGTGCAGAAAGCTTTTTCTGTTGGGCTAGCTTGTACTCAGGTCAAGTAAAGAATGGAATTGAGTCGAGTGATTTAGCGACGAGGTCAATTCGGACATTTTCGAAGCAACCGCAATGCACACCGCGACGTTGGCGCGTATGTGCTCTTGTCACCGACTATCGACTCATATTTCTGGTGTACGCTCATACTGCGATAATTCTGCGCATTAGCACTGACTAGAAATCCCCGCTCTTTTGCAATAGTTGTCTCTCACAGAAATGAAACCGGAACGTCTATCTCGAATAGGATCTGTGTGCGCACGACGAGCGCTAACTCTAGTTCGTGAGGCAGATTCCTTACAATCCAGCCTACCAGAGAGCAGGTACAGCTACCGGTTGGCGTTGCTCTTCTTCCAAAAATTGATAGTCTAACTTCGCCACGAGTTCCAAAAAGCAAAATATGCAGATAGGTTTGGGGCTGACAGTATTCGATGGGCTCTACTTTCAGGTTTTCTCAGCAGATGAGGTGGTGTCTACATGCGTACAAGATTCGATGGACAGCCATCTACTATCAGTGCGAGTTAGTAATCTACCGACTTGATGCAAATCCAGGTATGTCAGTTTGCCTCAGGCCCAATTTGGCCGCCCAAATGCAAGTACTGATGGTGTTAACTCTTGTGATATGTTACAAACGGATCAATAGAGATTGCCATTTACTTCAGCGATAGTCTGCTCAAGCTTCGAATACCACATTTGCCATCGGCATCGTCTCAGCAGCAGGACTCGTCATTTTCGCAATTTGCACACGAAATTCAACTGAAGCACCACACACAGCTCACTGAAGCACTGGGTTTGAAAAGGGACCTGTTGAACGACTGTCGAAGGCGATTTGGAACAACGTGGGCATTTCAAGCGCTTGATAAAAGTCTGGATGGAGAGTTGCTTGGTGTTCGTGATACGGGGCCAGTGTTTAATGGCAAGCAGCACGATGCTGACCGTGGCGTTGAAGACGAAGAGATCAGCTATGTGTCTCCGTTTCTTATAGAAATGATTGCTGCAAACGTCGAGGAAGCAATTATACGTGCAGAAGGTGATGGATCTCCAACCACTTTGACCGCGGCAAAAGAAGCTGAAAAGACTTCAACTGTATATCAACCAGCGAGGTGGGGGATAAAGTCTGTCGATAAAGGTTTAATGCCGCCCTGTGCAGCTTCATCAAGCCAGAGTAAAGCCGCTCCACAGACAGAAAACCAAATAAATTCACGGCCTGAAAGCCCAGTTGCTTCGGCATCACAGGCAAAATGTTTGAGCTCGGAACAACCAAGAAAGCGCCCAGCTAGTGCAACACAGCAGAGCTCTGGCTGGGTCACGATGAACTTTGGAGGAAAGTTGCTGCATTTTGAGAAATCGGTAGACTCTCCAGCTGAGATGGACGCGCATTTACAAAACTGTGTGTCTACCAAGGATGACAACATTCCTCGACAATCAAAGCCACGGCCAGCCTCTTCCCCTTGTTATTTGTCATCTAAAACGGCGTCTAAACGTCAGCAGCATGGCACGCCAAGCGCTAACATGCCGTTTGATAACACTAAAATGTGGGCTCGCACACGAGCACCTTGTGCTTTGTGTGAGCGAAGGTTCATGCGCGCTAGTCTTCCGGGTGTGGTTGTTATGAAGCGTATCTACGACCTCCGTCGCAAATGGGGAGTCATTCAAGACTCAAAGAAGTTTAACGCTCCCTCGGCACTGTACAGCACGGCCAATGTATGTGTCTTGTGTCAAGAGATATTGGCATTTGAGGAAAACAAGAAGCCTTCAGTATCTATAGACTGCAAACAGCAACTGCACGAATTACCACCGGACCCACGCAGTGTGTGCGAAGACAAGGACGCTGGCATTACACGGATAATTCGTGATTCTATCATGCACCATTGGCACCAACAACCCTCAATTCGCGTAGAAGACAGCAATTTGCAGGACATCGCAATCAACAAGCGAGTTCGGCAATCATCGACCGTCTGCAGCATGAAATCACAAAATGCGCTGCACGCGGACACGAATCGCACCGCACACACGAAGGAGGAGTTCCAGCCATGGTGGGAGATCGACTTGGCGAACTACGTGGAGGTGCATTCAGTCAAAGTTTATCTTCGCGATGAGGTGAGCCACTTGTATGCCGCTGCACGAGGGTTAGCGGCGAATCCAAGTAGACACACTCCTGGCGTTTACCCTCTACACATCAGCGTCTCGATGAAAACGGGAATGGGGCGCGACTGCGACGACATCGTCGCGAGTTGTGTGAGTTCACTGTGTGTCACTGAAAAATGGGTCCTCTCATCGAGTGGCTGGCTCCGTACACGTCTCGAGGTCGATTCGTCCGTATTCAGTGTCAAGGTCGTGCCATCTTGCACATTGAGCGTGTGCAGGTGTATGTTGCTAAGTCTCAAACCACAGTACCGAATGATCCAGTGGTAAGGCGACAGCATTTTCGGCAAAAGCTTCAGCGAGCTGCCTTCTGTGCGTCTGTAATCGCCACAACAGCGCCACCGGTAGCAGGATCGAATCGTGTTGATGCAGAACCCACCCCAAAACGGATAATGTCAACACCCTCAGCACGCAGGGGAAGCCTATCAACCAAGAGCAGCGCTCAACACGGGTCCCAACTTGCATCTTCGTTGTTTTTCGACACGGAACGAGCCGAGCAGCGGCGTGTCTCGAGATTGTACGCTCGATTCAAAAGTTTGCTGGACGCCCGAGCGAAGTATGTTGCGCCAGAAGTTGAGATAGATGAAGAAGGGGACGAAGGAGATGAGGAAGCTGCTAACACATCGCACAAAATGAAAAATGGTGGGTAGTATTTCATCACACGGCAGTCACAACTTCTGTTTGAGCAAGAGGTCAAGCTTTCGTTCAAGTGCAGAAAGTTGAGCCGCCATTCTCTGCAGCTCCGTGCTCTCTGAGGTATTTGCAAAGACCATAGTTGAAGCTACCGTGTCCACTGCGCTAGGTCCTTCTTGGGCCACTGACTTCACTGGTACCGGGTGAACGATTGCTTCGTTGTCACCTTCTTCGCTCAGACGATCGAGCGCATTGACATCGCTGTCATACCCACCCAGAGGCTTTTGCTGCTCCTTGTTCTGATCGCTTGCCTCCGTGGAACAAGGACTGACGTTAGCGAAGCCATCCACGATATACTGAAGTGTAGCACGAGCTTCGTTTTCTTGTATGCGCGCCGAGGAAAACATATCCACCAGCATTCGAGGCGTGAGCATCGTCGGCTGTGTACCAGATAATTTTAAACTTGGGTTTGCTTCTTGATGCTCAAGCAAAGCACAGAGCCCGCACTCAAGAAGACAGGGTCGGATTCTCCCACGGAAAACCACGTCTGCATGACCCAACTCCTCAAAGTTTACTGCAGCAAGCCTTGTCGTCTGCGCTACACAAGGTGTGGCGGAGGCATTTTTAGTGCTTCGACGACTCCTGCATCGCAATAAATCCTTTGCACATAGCATCAAGCTCCACGCCACATTTTCTGCAATCCTCGAAATTACCATGTTGTTCTGGGCCTTGTAGCTCTCGCTGCTCACTTCTGCGTAAGCATCCAACACGATGGCGAGCATCATGTTCAGCAGCACGAGACTTACAACAATCATGTACTCCCAGTAGTAGAACATGCAGACCTGAGAGTACAGCCCTTGGATGCTGGCATAGTCAAAATTCCCGAAGAGCATATTGATGCAAGTCTCCATCGCAACTTGCAACGATGAAAATTCCTCCACGCGGTCGCCAAAGAGAATGGTGCCGGCACATGGCTTCAACATCAATTTCCGGGAATTGCTCTCCTGCGCATTCGCTAGGGTCCTCGTTGGTCCCAGTGTGCTTCGGAAGGACGTCACCCTCCACGTACATTTTCGTATCGACAATACATCGGTTGTGGCTTGGCAAAAGCGCCTTGCGTCACGTAACACCCGCGCCCAAGACATTATCAGGCTGCTCAGAGCTCTCTCAACCTCCGTTTCTCGGCTTCCCATATGGCCGGGGTCGACAACACCCGCGCAGACGCCGGTTCGCGCATTGCTGCTCACCCGTCTTACGCTACCAAGTTCAAGGAACTAACTCGTGGTTGGACGCAGGTATCACTGACGATAGACGTCCGCGGACTTTCGTCGCTCTGGCGCAATATCTCCGCGAGCATTCCGTTGCCGACTCCACCTTCACCAAGTACTCTGCTGCGATGACAAAGTGGACGGTATGGACATCACGTCGGGGAATTGAGCCATGGCTCTCGGGCCTCGCCGATGAGGATCGTATTCAAGTACTCTCTGAATTTATCGTGCACGGGTTTCAATATGGATTTGGCGCTAGCAGCCGCTACGCGGATCATCAATCGTCAACACGCTGCAAGGCGCTCGTCACTTTTTCTCAGGGTCCTTCCGACTGCCCACCCACACGTTCGCATGCTTCTGAAAGGGATATGCCGGCTCGACACCCCTCCGCGACACAAGGCTCCAGTGTCCATTCGGCTCCTCGAAACGTGCTTTCACTCTCTCCGGTTCGATGATCCTTTCGCCCAAGCTCTCTGGGGTCGTGTGTGTGGCGTTCTTTTTCCTCCTAAGATGCTCGGAAATTGTCCCCATCAGCGGAAACGCGTTCAAGTGGTTTGCGATTAGAGCCGAGGACCTGGTTGTCCTCGATACGACGGGGGCATCGGCACTATCGGCGACTGAAGCGCGATCTGTACACATGAGGCTTCGTGGTTCCAAGACCAATCAGTGTGGGCATGCAACAGCTCGAATGTTGTATCGATCAGGGCACCCATTCATGTGCCCTGTCTTCGGCGCTCTTCTTCTTCTACGGTTAAGACAAGACCTTCCTCTCGGGATACCAGCGGCAGGCGCACCGGCCAGTCGGCGTGTATTTCAACAGCACATCTGTCGAGTGCGATCAAGAAGGCCGCTGTACAGAATGGTGAGGATCCCAAGAACTTCAGCCCGCACTCCTTTCGTGCCGGGGTGCAACGCACATGTATCGAGCAGGAGTGGATGCCATGACGATTCAATTTCACGGCCGGTGGGTTTCGGACACGTTCAAGACCTACACCAACCTCTGCGCGGAATCCGTCACCTCCCTCGCTGCCAACATGGTGACCGGCTCCAAGGGTGACTCAACTCTTCACTAGTGGGCGTATGCTGCATGACCTACATTGGGGGCTCCGCTCTCCTCGTCCCTTTTTGATGAGCGGATGGTCATGCACATATGCCCATTAATGAACTACGTTGTCTTACCCCAAAGTTGTGGAAAGGTTCATTTCCTGGAGGCACGAAAGGAAATGGTGTGGTGCACATATCATGTGCGAGCCACCCACTGCGAGCCGCAGCGAGCTCCCCAATTCAGCTTTCGACCAAGACACGAAAGCCAAGTTAGTTTAAGACCCGCCTCTCCTCGTCCCTTTTTGGATGAGCGGATGGTCATGCACATATGCCCATTAATGAAGTTGTTTTACCCCAAAGTTGTGGAAAATCTTGAGACACAAGTCTTTATTATTACGGTGCAACAGGTTCGAGCGAAACTCCCCAACGCCTCCTGCGGAGGGTCTTCTGCTCATCACTACCGACATGAAGAAGCTAATACATGTACGTGGCAACGTGGCACCTGTCGCTGCAAACAATGACTTGCAAGCCGAAATGGCTGCTGCGGCGTCTTCTCGCCGACTGGTGATCCCGATACAGGTGGCGGTCAACTCACTACGCCACGACCGCAAGGTCGTTCGCGCCGTGTGGCGTATCCCCATGCCGATTCTCTACTTCTGTGCCTTCGTGTCGATGCTCTTCGCGCACATTCCGGCGTCCAACTTGTACGCGCAGGGCTTCGCGGTGTCGTCAGCACTTGCGACTTCGGGCAGCGACACAGTCACGGAGGACTCGACGATGAAATTCGCAAACATCGGCGACATCGCTGACGTGTTCGAGTGGCTCACGGATACATTCGCGCCTGCTGTGTTCGTGACACAGGACTACAACGGCCGCACACTCACGGAGGACCGGTGGGGCGCGTTGCCAGGTTCAACAAGGTGCTGGGCGCCGTCAACTTCCAGGTGACTAGGAAGACCATGCACTCGTGCGATACACAACCCTTCCTCGCCAACTTGTACCCCTATTGCTACGACTCGGCCAACACGACGATCGAGCAGCGGATGATCAGCTTCGACACGAACGCCACCGACGCTGCGGGCAAGCTCAAAGCGTTGAAAATTCAAGGCAACTGGCTCGACTTCGCCACTGAAGAGCTCCTGATCACCATCGTCACGTACAACGGGGATACGCTGTCACGGAGATGCGCTCTCCTTCGACACGGGTGGATCGGTCCAGACGAGCTCGTCGACTACACCCGTGCTCTCGAACCCGTACCAAGCACCGATCACAGTTGCAGCCGACATTGTCGTCTTGGTCTTCTTCCTGCTAGCAGTCGCCATGCAGCTACGCAGACTCTATCGACATCGCCGAACAGGTATCCGAAACTTGGTCTGTGGCGATATCTGGATCGTCATCGAGCACGCGTCCACTGTGGTGGTTGCTGTGTTTTACGTCGTGTGGTTCTCCATAGTTATGCTCATGTTCAATAAGGAGTTCCGCGACAACCTCGCAACGCTCGTGCTCAGCGGCAAGAACTGGGCTGACGATGAAGTTCGAGCTCGTCTCATGGCCGTCATCAACATGCTCAAGAATGTAGCAAAGCTCACAGTCGCACTGCGTCTGATTGCCACCCTCGCCGTCTTCCTGTTGAGTATGCGGATCCTTAAACGGTTCCGCTTTCACCCTCGACTTAGTATTCTCACACGCACTGTGGCGAGTGCACTACACCAGTTCGGTGCGTTCTTCGTGGTGTTCATCGTCATCTTCGTCACGTTCGCTGTATTCCCCGGTCTTGAAGCGCGCAATAAGCTGAAGCTCATGGGGCGAAAACCGGTAAGTCAGCGCAATATTGGCCTTTGTATCGAGAGCGCACAGACCGTGGTCGCATGCGTCCATCTCGACGACCACGTCGGGCTCCGGGAGACTGTTAAAGTACTCGAGGGCCACGCCATTCAGGAGCGGGGAATGAAGAATCTGCCACCACCAGAGAAGATCTTGTTTCATGGCGTCGCATACCGTGACATGGCGAAACCGGTGAAGGTTCATCTCTCTGAGCCGGAGGCGCTGGAGAAACGGACGCGCTGCCCTGATGCATGTTGCCACGTGACGCAGACCTCCCATGAGAGAGCGATACTTTTTCCGCGAGAGTCCACTTGAGTGGTACACCGATGCAACGAGATTGCGGGCCTTCGAGATCTTGACGGCTGGCATTGCGACCGTTTCTGCAATAGTGTCAAATTGCAACCCCAGGATCTTTTGGCTAGTGTTCCATTCCGTGAATTTGTCCTCATTGACGGCCCCACTGCCTAGTATAGCGGTCATAGCGTAGCGTAGCGAGCGTCCCATGTCTTCACAGTTGGTCCCGACATCAGCGGCGACGTTGATGAGGTCATCAACCCAGTGATAGTTGAAGAAACCCGTTGGGTTTTGCCTGTTAGCATGCCCGCCGTGGACAAAAGCTATCGCCCCTCCGATGACTTCGTATTCGCCGGGAGAACCCGTCCATCCGAATGGACATGCAAGCTCATTTAAGAGTGCATTCTCGATCTCAATGCGGCCAGCAAAGCGGTGTACGCTGCGGCTGTGAATCGGGACGTTGCGAAATGCTGAAGTTACATCGCCTGCCATAGCCTTGATCTCGGTGTCAGGGTGTTCCCGCTTGGCCCGTATTATCTCGGAAGCGATCGCATCACAGTGTCGATAGTCAGCCTTTGGGATAGCGTCCTGATCTGTAACGTCGTTGATTGAGGCACCTTCCGGGAACGAAAGATCATGGATAGTCCTTCCAGACGTCAGCGGGTCACCGCCCGCTTTGTCGACAATTCCGAATGGGCTGACGAACACTTCCGGCTACATCGCAAGGAGGTCCAAGACCAGTACGAGGCACCTCCACGCGTCCTGCTCCTTGCGTAAGTTCTTGCGCAGTATGTTCACCCTCTCAATTGCCGACCCATGGTTGTCAGGTGGATGTGATTGAAGTGGCACGTCCTTCTTGAGCTCCACACGTACACCTTCCGCCGCTATAGCTTGCAGTTTCTCTAGATGTTGGTAGTCTTTACACACCTGCGCGATCACTGCCGGAACCATGTGATTGTTTGGACGATAGTCTGTTTCCGTCTGGCCGCGTACAAGTTCCACTAGAGCCGGTAAAGGCATCTGTGTCCGGCGGACAAATTCAGACAACGTACGTTGCAGAGGCGTATTGAGTAGAAACTCTGTCCCGCTTGACGATTGCCGGAATGCAGGGTACGACGACGTTGGAAGTCGCAGGCCGACCTTCCCCAGAGCCTTGTTCAGTGATAGACGTCGTAGTGCTTCGAAGCCCGTAGCGCGGCGGAATGCGTTTTCAGTTACCCGAGCAGCCCTTGCACTAGTTATTACACCATGCATTGTGCGCGTTGCGCGTGCACCGAAGTCTGTACATAATTGCGTGTCTTCTGGCTCTGGGTCCGTCTCGACTGCCCTAGGCTGTATGGCCATCTCAGGAGCAGAAGTAGTCCTAGGCTGTATGGCCATCTCAGGAACTGTATGTCCATCTCAGGAGGGGTCCTAGGCTGTATGACCATCTCAGGAGAAGTCCTAGGCTGTATGGCCATCTCAGGTACTGATGCTGACCTAGGCTGTATGGCCATCTCAGGTGCAGCTGGCTGTAGGGCCGTCCGAGTCGCCCTAGGCTGTATGGCCATCATGGGTGCGGTTGATTGTGTAGCCACTTGACGCTCAGCAGTCAATGACGCCTCGGGCTGACGTCGAAATGGCCGGAGTGTAGTTTCTCCAGTCGAAATTAGGCCGCGCCGGGTGCATGAAATTGGGCTTGATTTGTGCTTCGAGCTCGCGTTTTCATAGGGTGGAGTACACGAAATCCGCGTTTCACCCCGCGGCGAGCGCGGAAATTTAGCCCCCACCCCACTCTTGCCTCCCGGCACGACGACTGCGCTCGCAGCGCCGGAATACATACTTGACTCACTTGAAAAGCGTGGGACAATATCACATCTGTTATCTTGCTTATCCACGTCTTGACTCCGAAGTGGAGGAGAGTCATCGCCACCTCGGCCCCTTCAGTACCTTGCCTTGCGAGGTCCGAGCATCTGATCTTGGTCCCAGCCTCTGGGGCGAGCGTACGTGTCCTGGGCCCACTCCTTCAAGCACCGAGGGATGTCGGCGGACGGCCAGCCGTGGATGCGCTTGTGATGGCCGCACCTATCGCGTGTACCGCCATGGCTCATGACGCCACCCAGGAAACGGAGACAGGGCTCCTCGCCGCGACGGTTGCTTGGGATCAGGGATCGAATGTCGTCCGGTACGCTCTTCTCGCGGCGGCCTTGGTTGTCCCGGGTGCGTGGCTGCTCGCGTGAGTCAATGTACCGGCTTGGAGGGTGGACTGGATCGGCCTGCGACAGCGTGTTGACGAGGGACATGGTCCACTCCGACGAAGTGTAGTCGATCGCTCGAATGGCTTTGCTGAAGCCGCCCCACCAAGCCGGGTTGTCGACTTGAACGTGACCGAGTGACGCACCAAGCCACTTGTTGACGTACAGCAGGACGAGCTTCACGCGAGATGGCAGGCCGTCGGGGTCTGCAGACTTGTTCTTCGACACGAACACGCGAAGCCGCTCCGTCACCAGAAGCATGTGGTCGTTCGCCCATCCTAGCCAGTCCATGGATGCCGTCGAGGATG
The DNA here is from genome assembly GCA_012656075.1 of Phytophthora hibernalis. Taxonomy (NCBI): domain Eukaryota; phylum Oomycota; class Peronosporomycetes; order Peronosporales; family Peronosporaceae; genus Phytophthora; species Phytophthora hibernalis. The sequence goes on along the minus strand of JAAKBF010000027.1, from coordinate 663,084 downwards.
TCGTCGTACGAGCGACAGCTGGTGGGCGCCGTCGGAAGACTTGCTGACTGGCTGAAGTCGCTGGCGAAGTTGCTGTTCGACGATCCGGCCTCTAGCCTGTCTTGCTCCGTCTCCTCACGGAAGTGGAGAATCGCCAGCCCTCTTGAACCGAGTCGTCCCGAGAAGAGTTCCATCAGCACCGCCGGGGTCGTCTTGAAGCCCACGCACTCCGCCTCGCGCAAGCCTAACACAAATGACATGGGAGAGACAGGCTTACCTTCAGTCGGCGTCAGCCCCTTGAACATTCGCGTCGCCGCCAGTACGTGCGCTTGCGGAGGGTGGTACTCGCCCTTGGCCTTCTTCGCTTGCTCCGGGAAGCTGCCGCTCGTCAGCTGCTGGACACTGTCAGCTGGAAGCTCGCCTTGATCGTTCGGGCTTCGTCAGCACCGCCAGTGACTGACGCACACCTGCGACTTGGCCCCTCAGACTTTCCAGCTCCTGGCGCAGACGCTGCACCTCCTCTTCGGCTCTCGATGGCTTGGCGGCCTGCGACGGCTCGTCACGACCTCGGGCTGGAAGTCTGGCTTCGTTGGTGAGTCCAGGGTGGAACGACGTCATGAAGTTCGTGAGGTCGAACCCCGTGGGCTATCGTGTCGTCGTCTTGGGCGCCGGAACAGGCCGCTCCATCGTGATTGGAGGCAAGCTCTCCATCACGGTCGTCGCTCGCTCCTCGGTACGTCGGCTTGAGACGCAGAGATACCGGTGCCGCGGACCAGCTTCTTCTTGCCCTTCTTCGCCTTCTCCACGTCCACCGGGGCCGCCTTGCGCTTCGCCACTCGCTTGGACGCACGGATCGGAGGGGCTCAGTCGTCGAGCGAGCCGGAGTTTCCGTCCACGCCGCGCCATCCGTCGTCACGTCGACGACGTCAACGGTCGTGGTGGCGGCAGGCGCTGGTACAACTGCGGGTGCAGGGGCGTCGTGGGAGGCCCAGCCTCGGTCGTGGCGGCGTCGGCGGTCTTGGCAGGTCCTTGGGCGGTCATGGCGTCGTGCAGTGTTGTGTGGAGATAGAAAAAACCCTCTTAAACTAACTTGGCTTTCGTGTCTTGGTCGAAAGCTGAACTGGGAGCTCGCTGCGGCTCGCAGTGGGTGGCTCGCACATGATATGTGCACCACACCATTATTTGTCCATATGTGGAAAACACCATTTCCTTTCGTGCCTCCAGGAAATGAACCGACTCATATCATAGTGTCCCTTCTCTGTCCTACTTCACTCCTTTTTGTTCTTGGAGGATACTTTGTGCAGTGTCCACTTGAGCACTCCCAGCAGCACAAAGACCAGCGCCGAGAGCACTGCGACCCACTTGGTCCTCGTGAGGACGCTCACGACGTCCTCCAGCGTCTCCCAGCGGCTCGGGAACAGCCGCAGCAGCGTCAAGATGGACCCATTCTCGGCCACGTCGCACGTCGCCGCCAGCACCGGTAGCGTCCACAGCAGGCGGCGCTCGGGCCACAGACGCCGTATAACGCCCAGTAGCGCCGCTGCGTACACGAGCGGGAAGAGCAGCAGGTCGAAGGCGTAGAATTCCGCGTACAGGGCGCGCCCTGAGACGCCCAGACAGTCCAAGTGCGGGAAGACGGCGTCGGCCGCCAGCCACAGGACGCTGTCCAGAACGCCGCTGCACTGCGGAGGCAGCTCACGCGCCCACTGTCGCTCGAACTGCAGCAACAGCAGGAAGCTCGGCACCAGTGCACCCAGCGCCGCCGCGAACACGTGCGACTCCATGCCGTTAGGACGCAGAATGGTGTAATGATTTGACAAAATTGGAAATGGCGTTATGATTTAACGGGGTGGACCGACAGTGTGTAATGCCCTCAATTCGACACAAAATTTGGGCTGCTTGATACATGTAGTCAGCACTTTTTCACCATCGTCGGACGTGCTGCCCGCGCCGCTGGAGCCCTGGCGACGTGTGTCTTCCTGCTGTGCGCGGCTCTGCGGCGCTGCGTCATGGCCCCGTGTCGCCCGATCTCGTTCCCACGCGCAAACGCAGCCAGCCGCGTGACGAGATGGTGCAGCAGCACGCGGCGCCTGTCGTAAAGCGGAGGCGCTCTTCAGCGTCGGCCGAAGAGCAGACAGTTGACGAGCAACAACCGACAGTTGAAGAGCAGGACAAGACGCTGGACGGCGCACCCGACGGACAGCTGTTCGTGGTGACGGTCAAAACGAGGGACGAGCTGCAGCCCTGCGAGGACCTCACACTTGAAGAGCAACAAATGGACCAGCTGCTACAGGCGACGCAGACCAATGACGACACTGACGTGGCCTGGGTCCACGAATTCAAGGCGCTGGACTCATTGCGGTGCTTCGCCACTCACCACCAGGTCCATGCCAGGAGGCAGCTGTAAGAGAGGGAGAAATTGGAGCTGCAAACCTGCTGGGCTCACTTATGTGTCGCTGTTGCTGCTGCAGGGACAAGGACGTGCTGACGAAGCTCGTGCTCCCGGCTGCGTCCAGTCTGCGCTCCGCCGTGGCGCGCAATGCGCTGCTGTGTGTGCAGGACCTGATGATGCAGCTGCAGGCCGAGACGGCGACTAATCTGGATGCCATTGTACCTGTGCTACTGAACCGCGCGTGCACCGAGAAGCAATTTCTAAGAGACCTGGCTAGGGAAGTGCTGGACACGACGCTGGACGCGAGTGTGGACGAAACACTGCTACTACAGCCGCTACTGGCCACGAGCACGACGGAAAAGAATGCCCAGATCGTCAGTGTGGCTGGCCTGTATGTGACCAAGTGCATCATCCGGATGGACCGTGCCAAGTTGCGCACGTTCGTGCTTGAAACGCGCAGCTCGTTCTTGGACGAAATGACAGCCTTTCTCAATTGTAAAGTTGTGGAGTGCAAGGCTGCTACCCGTCGAAGCTGCCAACACACGCGCCGAGTCATTGGGGTAACGCTAATTTGGCATGCTTGTTTTCTTTGATTGAAACTCTGACGGAATTTGCTATTTGATGTTGGGTTATGTCGACAGGACGAGGAGTTCGTGGCGTTGGTCAAGGAGAAACTCAGCGGTAGCGCGCAGATGGACGTCCTGAAGGCTTCGGAGATCCGCAAGGCTGCCAAGCCCGGCCACGCCAAGTCGAGCATCCGAGAGCGCATGCTTCAGATGAAAAGGCAGCAACAACAGCAGAAAAAGGTGCAAAGCGGGGGAACGACATCTCGGTTGTCGTCGTGGCACCCCCACCTCCACGGTCGAGGTCCTCATCAGCACAGCCTGCTCCGTCGTCGTGACCACAACACTGGGGTATTATGCAGAACTTGCCGTTTGCTATAATTCGTCATCTTTGTGTTTTTTCTCCCGTTGTTGCTTGTTGCTGTCCAGGAACCCACAAGATAGCTGCTGTGTGCGTGTTGTTTTGGCGTGCGTCTCGCATTGAATGGACGGCGACCAGCAGACCCAAACGTGGTATCTTGAGAGCAAGAGGTTCCTCGTTGGAAAGCACGCCTATACGCCGGGTGTGGCGGCAAAATATGGCGGCGGGTGTGCAAGGCTGGCAATATTCACCGAGATACACGCAAGGCTCGAGCGAAAAGTACCTCAAATCGGCTTCGTCCTACTACTGTAGTAGATGGCTGGCAATTATTCTGCTGTCGCTGATTTTGCCTGCACCTCTTGCGAACTCAGTTCAACGATTGGAGCTACCATGCTGCGAGCTACGTACTAGCCTTTCGCAAGGCTCTCAGCCACTTTCTCTAACCTTGGCGATGTCTGCACGAAACACTTCCGAAGCCTTCAAAGTTTTGACCAAGGCGTTTGCTGTGCGGAAAAGTGGTGATGCCTACCGCTGGGCTACCTCCAAAGTAGACATCTGTCCAATCAGTATGTGGAGATGCTCTTCTGGAGTATGGAGTTGCTCATCGGCACACTCGAAGGACCACGGCCTCGCTGCAACACGGAATTTGCGTTCTCCTTGGCTTGAGATTCGTGCTACGCAGCGTTATTCAAGACCCAACTGACACAAGTACGCATCATCCAACTGCGGCATCTGCTCCCTTGTCATCATGTACCCGAATTGAGTTCCTCAAGCGACCAAACGACCACGAGTTTATGAAGCTACTATGGCCATCGACCACGAAGGAAAGCCAAGTAGCGTTTTCGCGGTTGCAACCACAATTCATTGTGGCGGTGGTAAGTTTCGATGACAAGCGTTCCTGCACATTCACTTACTTACCAGTAGCAGTAGCAGCGAACTGATATCTCACGCCACTGTTGCTTGCGTTCCCAGTGCTGCATTGCACCAGCTACTCGATACGCGTCGAAAGAATTGGCTGCCTAAAGCTCTTGCGTTTAACTCGCGCGCACCATCAGAAGACGACGAAAGAGTTGGGCCTCGGATTGTGTCCTGCTTCAAACAGGACCAAGCGGTGGGACTCGTGCTTGAAGTGTTCAAGAAGCTGCGGGCATGTTGGACACCAAGAACTTGCATCGATCTGCTGTACAATTCCATGTCATGACTGCTGACCTCGCGACGTTGACCACCTATACATTCCGATGACCGAGACGTCGGACTGCAGTGATCCTACCAGAAGCAGCCAGAAGCTGCCCATATTGATTGAATAAAAGAATGCAACACTGACCCGTCTAGTTGTCGTTGACGACACACCCCTCGAGGCCTGCCTGCAGCTCGCTCTTACGCAAGTGGAGGCCGATGAAGACCACCTGCGTAACGCGACCATCCTTGCTTTGCAGTTCCTCTTCAGACCAGCGTTCTTCAGACGCGTACACCTCAAACAGCTCGTGCACTGCTTGCAGGATGAACTTGTTGGGCTCGCCAGCAACTGCGACGACGCCCTTGACGCGGAAGAGCTTCTGGCGCTCTGATGCGACGTCGTCGTCCTGGTCCCACAGCAGCTCTCCGAGCCACCTCTCGAGCTTGTCCTGGTCCAACGGTCCGTTTCGAACCCTCACACACGTGGTCTGCATGCCTCCTGTGTGAGTCTCGTGGTCATGGTGCTCGTCGTCGCAGTCGTGTTCCTGAGTCTGCAGCTCCTTCTCCACCTGCTCCGCTCTGCTGGTAGTGAAGCTCTTGATGTTGAGGATGTCGTCCAGGTCCACCCTCGACCTCTCCGTCCACCGGACGCTGGCCACGCCATTCACACGCGTCACCGTCTCCTCAATGGCCTGTCGCGCATCCTGGGCCGGCACGAGATCGCCCTTGTTCAGCAGGATCCGGTCGGCGTAGGCCAGTTGGGCGGCGGCCTCTCGTTGCGTGTCTTTGTGGTTCAGATGGAAGTCGAGTCGAGGCGCGTCCACGAGGGTGACAATGCCGTCCAGACAGATGCGGCCCTCGAGCTCTTCGTCCACCCAGAAGACGCTGGCCACCTTGCCGGGGTCCGCCATGCCCGTGGTCTCCACGAGGATGTAGTCGAAGCGGTCTCGGCGCTCGAGCAACTTCTCCAGCGTATTCACCAGGTCGCTGCGCACGGAGCAGCACACGCAGCCATTGCTGAGCTCGTAGAAGCCGTCCATGACCTCTCCGTCCGCGCCGTCCTTGGCCACGAGGCTCTCGACGCCCACCTCGTCACCGAACTCGTTCTCGATCACGGCGATGCGCTTGCCGTGGTCGGCCGACAGGATGAACTGCAGTAGCGTCGTCTTGCCCGCGCCCAGGAAGCCCGACAGGATCGTCACGGGGATCACCGGAGGAGTATCAGCCATTGTTGCGCTTTTCAGTGGTCGAAGTGCGTGAAAATAGAAGCAGAACTCGTTGTGATTAGTGGAAAATAACCCGTTGGGATTGGTAGAAAATAAGAGAGGGGAACCCGATGTGATTGGCGGGAAATGTGGGGGAACGTAAACGTTTGCTTGATCATGTGTGCGCCACATCACGAAACGATAAAATCCCGTCGAAAAGCCAAAAGGGAGCCGCGGATCGGAGGGAGAACGCGACAGAAGCCAAGATGGTCAAGAAAGTCGGTGCGTGTTGAGCTGGAGGCTGCTACCCATACAGCAGCGCGTGTAGTGTGAAGCAGCTGCGTCTGACGCTGTTGGTTACTGCAGGGAAGTACGAGATCGGCAAGACTCTGGGCGAAGGAACGTTCGGAAAGTGAGTGGCCCTGTGGAAGTTGGTATCGATAGGCAGAGGGCTGACGCACGCTGCGTCATCCTGGCAGGGTCAAGTATGCGGTGAACACGGAGACGGACGAGCGCGTGGCCATCAAAGTGCTGGACAAGGAGAAGATCCAGAAGCAGAACATGGGGGCGCAGATCAAGAAGGAGATTTCCATCATGAAGATGGTGCGCCACAAGCACGTGGTAGTGCTCAAGGAGGTGCTGGCCAGTCGTACCAAGGTGCGTCAACTGTAACAATAGGATACACCTGGGATTGAGTATTGATTTGGGGAGATCTTTTTACTTTTATTTTAGATCTTCATTGTGCTGGAGCTGATCACGGGCGGCGAACTGTTTGACAAGATCGTGAGCGAAGGAAGGCACGTCTTCAAGCGGAGGATTAGTGCATGAGATGGTACATCGCAGAATGCTGACTCATTGTGACTATGGCTACAGATTCAGCGAGGAAACCGCGCGCTTCTACTTCCGCCAGCTCGTGGACGGCGTCCAGTACTGCCACGAGAACGGCGTGTGCCATCGCGACCTGAAGCCGGGTACGTTTGGTGCTGTCCGTGCGATTTTATGACAAGTTGGCTGACTATGTCATTTGCAGAAAACCTGCTGCTGGATGAGAATGGAGACCTGAAGATTTCCGACTTCGGACTCTCGGCGCTGTACGAGGGCGGCGGTCCCGACGGCCCCGAGAGCTCGCGCGCTTCGCTGCTGCACACGACGTGCGGTACGCCGAACTACGTGGCTCCGGAGGTGCTGGCCGACAAGGGCTACGACGGTCGTGCTGCTGACGTGTGGTCCATGGGTGTGATCTTGTACGTGCTGCTGGCTGGCTTCCTGCCTTTTGATGAGCCGACGATGTCGGCGCTGTTCCGCAAGATCCAGAAGGCTGAGTTCTCCTACCCGAGCTGGTTCACCCCACGCGTGAAAGCGCTGCTAAACCGTATTCTTATCCCTGACCCGGAGACCCGTATTTCGCTGAAGGAGATCATGTGTGACGAATGGTTTGTGAACGCACATGGCGCTGACGAGCAAGTGGGCCCAGCGTCTGGATCTGGAACGATTAGTGCGGAGTTGTCGGCTGGCCCCGTGCCGAGCCCCGTTGACCACATGACCATCAAACCGAGCCAGGCGGATCTGGACGCGGCTATCCTGGAGCACCAGGACGAGATCAACTCGGGCAAGAAGGACAAACAGGACGGTGGTCTGAAGGTGATGAACGCGTTCGATCTGATCAACATGTGCGGCGGCATGGCCTTGAACCGCATGTTCCAGAGCAACGACGAAAAGCGGGTGAAGCGGTCAACGCAGTTCACGTCAACTATCCCGGCGGCGAGCATCATGACTCGCCTGACGGGCCACTTGGAGAGCCTCCACTGCGAGATCAACGTGGAGAACTCCTCGAAGGTGAAGGCCGTGTTGCAGACGCAGAAGGGTGCTGTGGGTGTGGTGATCCAGATCTTTATGCTCGCGGATAGCCTTCACCTGGTGGAGGTTCGTCGTGGCAAGGGCGACATCTTTGAGTACCACAAGTTCTACACGCAGTTGAACGAGCAGATGAAGGATCTGATTTCAGCTCCGGGTAGCAGTTAAGCTCTGCTTTTGCGATAGCAAGTATGCGTGTTGCTGACCCGATAGCATGCTAGTGCAGCACAGAGAGCCCAGTGCTGGCGTCTCTCCTCTTTTCATCTTTCTTGCTCTGAAGTGAGAATACACATCCGACACGCCATTGACTATTGCGTTTGGCCATGTTGAGGTTAGTGATGAACAGATATCGTGTCGTCCTTCTTGGTCACATGTACTAAGCACGTTAGACGACGGCTTCGGCCTTGGTCGGCTTCGGTGCCGCAGTACCAAGTCCTCCACCGAGACCACCACCGAGTGCCAAACCGCCAATCGTGGACATGATCGAGGATCCGGCGGACGTACTGAAGGCGCCGAGCGCGCCCTGTGACATCAGGGACTGCATCTTCTGCTTGGCGTCCTTCTTGCACCTGGTGTACCCGATGATGTTGGCGCCACTGAGCGCCACACCAACCACGACAATCAGCGCCCACTCGACATTGAACTTGAGCACGGCGACAATGAGCAGCATAACCCAGAGCGCCGGCGCGCCGTAGAGCCCCGTCCAGAAGACGCGCATGTCCAGCGGGTCGATCTCCGTCATGTCTTCGTGGGACTCAAAGACCCACTCGCTCGAGCCGTCCTCATTGATCTTGTTCCACCAGCGCAGACCCACAAGCAGTCGCCCCGTCACGTTCTACAGCACAGCAGCAGTTAGCCAAGAGGTAGAAGAAGCACCAAAACCTTCCTCCAATGAACAGGACGCACCTTGACGGTCCAGAAGTCGAAGGCCAGCAGCAAAATGCACACGACGAAAATGAAGACGAAGTTGCTGATGAAGATGCTGCCGAAGAGGTAAAGCAGCAGCGCCAGACCCTAACACAAGCACACGAACAGTGAGCCCCAGCGTCGTAAAATTCTCTAATCGCCGTAAAAGCGCCTGAAACCTTGAAAACAAGTGGAAAAACGCCGCAACCGGGTGCTTGGCACCTGTTACTGCCTTGCGCATGGACGAGAGTCTGCTCAGCACGCAAAACATCAGCGAAAGGCCTCAAAATGCAGAGAAAGAGACGCAGATTATCGCTCTCTTACAGCGCCTGCTTGTCGCTGGCCTTGGGGCTGGTGGCGGCCTTGGCGCTTGACGTCTTCTCTGTGGTCGGCTGCGTCTCCGCCTCGACGCTGATGAACTCGAGCTCCTCGTGCGGCTTCTTGTCCTCGGCCATCATGGCGACTTCCAGCTTCGGTCGCGTATTGTAAAGTGACCAACTTCAGGCTGTTCATTGGCTGAAACTATTTTCATGACATTTCATTGAAGGAAACTATCTTCACAATCTGCTGTGTCCTCTGCAAGTGCCCTATTTGGTCTTGGATACCTGGATAATGGAGCTTTTGGTGTGGATGCACGAAATGACCTCGGCGATGAAGGGGGCCACCGACAGCGTCACGATCTTGGGCGACACCTCGTCCGAGTTCAGATGCACAGGGATCGTGTTGGTGGTCACCAGCTTGTCCAGCTCCTTGCAGTTCTGCAGCGTTTGCATGGCCTGCAGCACGAAAACATCATGTCAGGCATCCAAGCAACAACAGTACCAGTACTTCGAACGTACGTGGGCAGAGTAGCGGGCGTGAACAGCAAAGGCCGTAACGGTCTTAGCACCGTTGGCCTTCAGCACCTTGGCGGTCTTGACCAGAGTGGAGCCCGTGTCCACCAGAGTGTCCACGACGATGCAGTCCTTGTCCTTCACGTCGCCCACCAGCTCACCAGGCTGGTCTTCGTCGAGCTGGTGCTTGCGGATTACGAACGCCAACGGGACGAACTCGTCGAGTGTCCGTGATAGAGTGTCACGGAACATGACGGCCCGGTTCACGGCGGCAGAGTGCGGCGCCACAACGATCGGGTCGCCCAAACTCTGCTCCGAGAAGTACACAGCACCCACAGGGAAGGCCTGGAGGTTGTCGACCTGGGGTAAATTTCATCAATCAAGAAATAATGCATGTCAGCAGCGGGTCTTTCCTTTCTATATCATGCAACGCCAGCGAACCGGGATTTGCGGCTTGAAAAAGCCCTCGATCTGCGCGCTGTGAAGATCCACGGACACAACGTGGTCCACGCCCATCGTCTCGAGCATGCGGGCAATGTCCTGGACGCAGTGAACAATGGTTAGTAGTCATCATCAACCTGAAAGTGGATAAAATCACAGCGCCGCTCACCGCCGCAGCGATCGGCTCGCGACCCTTGTGCATCAGGTCCATACGCGCGTAGCCGTAGAACGGGATCACCGCAGTGATGCTCTTGGCCGAGGCACGGCGCATGGCCGCAATGGCTAGCAGCAGCTCCATCAACCTAAACGGTTCGCCAACACGTCAAACTCATCAAAAATCCAATCCAAAGCAGCCCGCAAACGCCGCAAAACGCACCGATCCACTGTGGTGGTGGAGCTCACAATGTACACGCGCTTGCCACGCACGTTCTCCTTGATGACGACACTGGTCTCTCCGTCGTTGAAGTTCTTGACCGCCATGTCGTTGAGCTGCACGCCCAGGTAGCTGGCGATCTCGTCGGCGATGGGCGTGTCCGCCACCTTGAAGAGCTTCATGGACTTGGCGGCGCTGGGGTTCATCTTGCCCTTGTAGAAGTGCCAGTGCTTGGTGGTCGTGTTCGGGTACCACTCGCCTTTGTCGCCCCTCGAGACCTTCTCCTGTTCAGCGTCCGCCAGCGCCGTCGACTGTGACGTCAGGCCGCCGCCCAAGACACCCAAGACGCCTGCCGCCGTCAGCGCCAGCGCATTGCGCGAGCCGTTTAGCATCCGAAGGCTGTTCTGTTAGTCACATACACGCAGTTAGTGAGACAGGGACGTCCGTTCCTCCCATCGATCCTCACCATGGGGCTGATAATCCGCAAGTGACTCGCTTTCGAGCCAACTAAAACATTGTGTAGCAGAACATGGATATATGTGCTCGCACACAAAGTTAAATAAGATACTGCTGCGACATGTGTTGACTTGCTGTTTGTATGTTTCAGCGGGGAGATGAGTTTGAACGGTTGGGAAACGACCCGCACTTTATTCCCTGCGCAGTCAAGCCCAAGCCAAAGCAGCAGCAGCCATGGGGGACAAGAAGTCGGACATGTACGACGTCAACTGGCAGAAGGTCTGGCCCGACCGCATGCCCGTGATCCTGCGCGACTTGGCGCCCACGAACCCCTTCAACCCGCGCAACCTGTGGCCGGAGGAGCAGGAGGAGGAGACGCAGAACGCCAAGGACCAGGACACTAAGAAGACCGCGGCCAAGGAGGACAAGAAGCAGCCTACGGGTGGCGCCAAACTGAAGAAGGCGGACCTGATCCGCATGCAGTTGGCCAAGGACAAGGCCCAGAAGCAGAGCAAAGTGGACGAGGAGAAACTCGCGAACGTCAAGAAGGCCAAGAACCTGCTGGACATGAAGATGGTGACCCCCACGGGCAGACTCAAGCAGCTGTACGAGATCCTGCGCGACTGCTGCAAGCGCAAGGAGTTCACAGACGCTGTGGACACGCTGTGGGAGATCCAGCGCACCAAACTGCTGCCCGAGCGCTCGCTGCTGGGCGTCGATGGCCGCAAGAAGCACGACAAGCAGAAGAAGATGGACGAGGACGAGGACGCCAAGCTGCTCGCCGAGCTCAACGCCGTGCACAAAAAGTACCGCAAGTACGTCAAGGTCGTGAACGAGTACCTGGCCGGCAAGGACTTGATCGAGTGGCAGCTCACCGAGATGTCGGACCGCCTGCCCCCGCTCAACATGCACCACATGAACAAGTTCATCCTGGACGACTGGCAGCGCACTGTGCTGGGCCACATCGACCAGAACCACTCGGTCATTGTGTGCGCGCCCACGAGTTCGGGCAAGACGGTGCTGTCGTCGTACGTGTCCGTCGTGGGCGGCAAAGTGCTTTTCATCGTCCCCACGGACCCGCTGGCGTGGCAGGTGGCGGCGCTCTTCCAGGCCATGGTCAAGGGTTCTGTGGCGCTCATCACGGAGGGGACCGTGTTCCTGCCACCCGGATTCCGGATTGCGGTCGGCACGCCACGTGCCGTCGAGTCGACGCTCATTGACATTGGCTACGACTTCCAGTACGCCGTGTACGATGAAGTCCACGACCTGAACGGAGCCGAGGGTGACGCGTTGGAGCGCATTATTAAGGCGGTCACGTGCCCCTTCTTGGCGCTGTCCGCTACCATCGGCAACGCCAAGAAGCTCAAGAGCTGGTGGGAGTCGCACCTCTCGCGCGATATTCACCTGCTAGAGTACAAGGGCCGGTTCATCAACCTGCAGCGTATCATCTGGTACGAGGAGGAGGCCAAGGACGTGAGCGCCAGCAAGAAGCAGGAGATGGTGTACTTGCACCCGTGTGCCGGTGTTACGCTGGACTATCTGACGACGATCGGTTTCGACGCCGGTGACCTGGCGTTCACTCCTCGCGATGCATTTGCATTGTGGGAGGCCATGGAGAAATTCTACGCCGCGGAACTCATTCAAGACGTGGACCCGCACAAGTTTTTCGAGTTGGAGGACGAGACGGAGGGCGAGACTGCTACCCCTGTCGCCACGACCAAGAAAGACAAGAAGGCAAAGAAGGAAAAGAAGGCCAAGAAGGACAAAAAGTCCAAGAAGGACGACGATGATGACGACGAGGAGTATGCGGTGGATCTCGGCAAGCGCACGCACCGCATTACGTTGATGGAGTCGAAAAAGTACGAAGACAAGATCAAGAAGCGGCTGGAAGACCTTGCTTCGAAGGAGCCGAAGGCGACCCAGTCGCTCCTTGAATTCTTCGCGCCGCCGGCCAGTCTGCAGGACGTCACTGTCGAATTGCATGACCCGCGTGACATCAACCCTACCAGCACGGTCGACGTCTACGCGCTTGTCAACCAGCTCTGCGGCAAGAACCTTGTGCCTGCGATTGCTTTCCAGCTCGACTCCGTTCGGTGTCGTCAGCTTTTCAACCAGCTCCTGGCATCAATTGAGGCCGCTGAGACTGCGAAATACCCGAACTTCCGCGAGAAAGTGCAGCTTGAGTACGCCGAGTGGGAAAAGAACAAGGCCACAATGAAGAAGCGTGAGGCTAAGGTGAAGGCGAAGGGCAAGGAGGAGGACGACCGCGAGTCACAGGCATTCGAGGAGAAGCCTCCTCCGGATATTTATGCTCCGCACCCCGACTTTGTGCTGACCCCCGCTGGGTCCCGCCTTACTGCCACGGAGTTCAAGGAGATTAAGTGGCAGCTGCGCCGTGAGCTGTCGGAAGACTCGGATGACGGTCACGCTCTTGTGCGTTCGCTGCGTCGTGGTATTGCTATCTACAACCAGAACCTGCCTGCGGCGTACCTGCGCATCGTGCAGGCGCTTGCCCAGGCTGGTCGTCTGGCGGTTGTGTTCTCGGATGACTCTCTGGCTTACGGTGTGAACATGCCGTTCCGTACGTGTTGTTTCTGCGAAGACACCGCGGACGATGTCTTGACTTCACTGATGGTGCAGCAAATGGCTGGTCGTGCCGGCCGTCGTGGTCTGGACAGACAGGGTAACATTCTGTTCGCTGGTCTATCATGGTCGCGCATCCAGTTCTTGATGCGTGGTCTGCTGCCGGACGTCACGGGCCGCAAGTCGCTCTACCCGACGATTGCTCTGCAGAAGCTGCTCTCGAACAATGTGACGGGCGACATCATGCAGCGCATTGTTGCTCACCCGCTGCACGAGTACATGATCGAAGAGGCCACGCCTTCGTCCCCGAAGAAGCAGGAGTCGTACTTGACCAATTCGGTGGCATGGATGACCCACTTCGGCTTGACGAAGCCGGAGTATAGCCTCTCGGTGGATGTGTCCGTCGCCAAGCTGGTGTGGGAGTGCCGCGACGACCCGTCAGAGGCGCTGGGCATCTTCTGGATTCTGGAGGCATTGCTGAAGGAGTTCCACCACAAGCCCGGCGACAACATTGCGCTGCAGCTGGCTCTGTTCAACATGCTGCTGCGTGTCGTCGGCCGCGAGAAATTCCACCCGGAGTACGCTCACGGATCGGAGCTTGCTCCTCTCCCTGGACAAGAGGAGGCATGGGAGAAGATTTCTGCCTTGCTCCAGACGTACGAAGCCAAACTCAACGAGCTGGGAGAGAACGCGCCGGAGGAGCTGCGCATGCGGGTAGCTTTGACCGACCCGCTTGATGGCTACGTCTTCCGCACGGTCGTGGAGAACTTGATCCCTCAGGGTCTTGGCACGTCGCAGCTGAACCAGATCAAGAAGCGTCTGCGTCGCGTTGGCGACCGTCTTCGCTTGATGCATAACATTCTCATGTACAGCGGGCGATTCGGTGAGCTGGAGGAGATCGTGCGTAAGTGTTTCCGCCGTATCAAGTGGATTCTCATCGATTCGGAGGTGTAAGCAGCCAAGATGGACAAGATGCGGATGGACCAGAAGTGGCCTAAGCCGTCGACTTCATCAGGGAGAAGCGAAGTGCTTGCGTTTGCGCGAGCAGCCAATCCAGAAAACAAAGGGCGACGGTGCGTCGATCGTCTGCTGCATGCGCAGCGAGAACCCGATATTCAGGGACGCAGATTCATGCGCGACGCCATCGAGCAGCTCCTAGAAATACACAAAAACATAGGCCAAGTGTTTGCAGTCTGCATCGTCGTCGACGCCTTCGGGAGGTAGACCCACGGCGATGGCGGCACCTTCACCGCTGGATATGGAAAATAAAGCTGTTTTTGATTCAGTCGCGTGGCGACGGTTTTGGTTGTGGCTCTTCATGTAGGCTTAGAGCGCGGACGGAGTAACCTGGCAGCATTTTGGAGATGGCATGGAGGAAGGTCGCAGGAAGACGAGAAAGGCCCAAGGTGGCGGGGACGATGCGCTGCCATCGAAGCGAAAGTTTGGCGACGTGGTACCGGGTCGGCCGTTCACGACCATGGGTGGTGCAATGCTGCACTTGGACTCGACCACCTCAGCATCCGAGTCACCACATCACCGAACACGGCAACCGCCGGCCACTGCAGGTGCTGTACTCAACCGTCAGCTGGAAACCACAGAAGAAGAGTTTGATGTCAAGAAGTTCCTTCTCGACCAGAAGGGCACGCAGCCCTTCCACAAGAGTTCGCTCTTTCGCGCGTCCAACTTCGCCAAGCAGGTAGCGTCGATGGAGCTGCCGGAGATGGAAGACAATTCCCAAACGAACAACTCGAAGACTAAGAAAGTGATGTTGCCACGGATGGACTTGGGCGCTTCCAAATCCACCGGAATGCTGCCCGGAGCACGGAAAGCTAACAGCAGCTCTCACAAACCTTTTCGGTCGTCCGGTGCTGGTGAGCGCAACCAACAGTCCGAAGAAGAGGACAACCCGGCCATTTTGCACTTTTACTCCATCGAGAAAATGGCCGAAAGCTGTTTCCACGCCACGCAGAACAAGAACAAGACGTGGTTGTTCCTGCCCGGGTCCGACGAGAGATCTAAAAGCAGCGACGGCATAAGCTCCATCCGGGGCAATAGCATCACAGGCGTGGAGCGACCATCACGTCGAGTTGATGTGCTGGACTTGGACCGATGCTTTGACACAGCTATCCAATTTGCTACCAAGAAGAAACACTTAGACGTCGCCTGCGACGACAAGCTGTCCATGATCGACCGAGACTTCATGGCCACTTATGCTCGGATCGCTCAACGGTACAGCTCAGCAAGAGCTAACGAGAACGCAGCGGAAGCGCACAAAATGCTCACGAGGCTGCTATTCGAACAGAAATGGTCAGACGTCGTCGTCGGCGAGCTCGAGTCCATGCTCACGGTATCCTTTCTGGAGCAAGGCGTGATTCTACGCAAGGCTCGGATCCTTTATGCCAAGGCGTTCTTCCAGCTGGAGCATCTGTACAGGAACCAGTGGCAGGAGCTGATGCAGGAAAAGGAAGACCTTGAACTTCTCCGAGAGGAAGTTCTACAGACATCTGAGCTGCATAAGCAAGACGCACAGGGTATGAAGGAATTCTACGAAGGCGAAATCCAGAGATTGACGGCAAACTTTGAGAATGTCAAGGGTGACATGGAGCGCCGAGTGACCGATTCCAAGGACCAAATGACGAAGATGGGGACACGATGAAAGCGCTTAATGCTATATTCCGGCAAATGCGCGAGGACACAGAGAAGGTGAAGGCCGTGGAGCTTCGAGAGAACTACATTAAGCTTGAACAGAAGTACGACCAAAGTAAGGAAGAGCTGGAACATCTACGTCCTCTTGTGCACGAAAAGCAGCAACTCCTGGACAAGATCGAGGAGCTACATGCTGAGTGTGACGCGTGCAAAGAACAAATTGACAACTTGAACGAGTTAGTGAGCTCAAAGGATACAATGATTGCGTCGCTAATGGAACAACAAAGCAATTTGATAGCTGCTCAAGAGCTTCGTGCAGCAAGAGATGAAGAGCAACGAAGACAGGCAGAGGAAGATGAAGAAGATGAGCAAGGTGAAGCCCCTTTAAGAACGAAGAGGCTCATGTTCGTAGACAATCATCAGTTTCCTCGACGGCAGTATGCGTTCGGTGCAAGCAAGGCTTGCGCTTGATGTCTGCCAATGGAGGTCTCACGGAAGAAGACAAAGGACCTGAGGGCGAAAACGGTGGGCGCGGTGACGCTATCTGCGCGAGCGAGACCGAACGCTTTAAGCTTCCTCCAAAGAAGAAGCGCATCCAGTGTATATACTTCCGTATTCTCCTACCGAATCTGGGCGGGCGTCGACCTCAGCGGGAGATTGCGTGGACGTTCAGTTGTATGCGGTCAATCATGTTTGCCAAACAGATTGACGACTCCATGTGCAAGCGCGTTGGTGGCTTGTTCCCTCTTCGCATTCGGATGCCGGAGTTTGTGTACGCATGGTTTTCACCGTGGCGTTCTATGAAAGAGGAGAAGGCCATAGCTCACGATGAGATGATGGACGGTGAAGGTATGAACGCTGAAGTCAATGACCACAACGACCCAGCGTCGTCAGAGCATCGACAAATGCAAGCTGATGAAGATCGTTGGTGCCTGTATTACGGTGTGCGTTCTTTAGTGCAGCAAGGTTATTTGGAGGCGAAACTTTTCCTCTCACTCCTCGACGAGAAGTTCGGAGAAGATGAGCAGGTGTTCATGCTGCATTGCTATCGCGTCTTGGATATTTTGCTCGCAGGGCGTTTGAACTGGGGCCCCCTTCGCGATAAAGTTTCATACGAGATGTTCTCGCAGGAGTACGACGTGCTATTTGCACGAAACCACACGACGCCCGGAGATTCATCACCACATCATGCCACTTCGAAGGCGTCAGATGCACGAGTCCCAAAGACCATTTGGATATCTCCATATCATGCCTCGCTTGCTACTAGTGTCATACTTTCCAAAGCAACCGAAGCTGAGCGAACGGCACTCGACACGAAAATCCTTGAGTATGTGGTCACAAATGTTCCTGAAGAGGAGAGACCGGATATTTATCTGGAGCCGAAGATGTCGGATGCAGAAACGGAAGTATTGCACAAGAAGAAGCGACCTAAGTTGGACCCACCTGCCAAGAGTAAAATGGGCGACGATCTAGATGCTGAGTCACAAGCGTCACCGCAGTTCGTAGATGCAAACCTGTGGGTTGAGCTGATGATGCTCGAGTACAAAGAAGAGCAGGCACATCGTCGTGCTGCCATCCGCCTCATGTTCCAGACGGCAACAACGTCGGCGGCAGCATCCACCTCAGAGTCTGCGGCGAATATGTCGCTGTCAGCGATGCTAGGCATCAATTGTACATCAATGGACATGGAGCAGTTCCGCGTGATGGTACGCACACTGAATAACGAGATCCCGTCATTTCTGATTGCCACGCTCTTCCGAAACGCGTACACACGTGGAAATGGCACCGTCAATTTCGATTCGTTTATGGACGCCGCAGAAACTTGGCAGTTTTTCTCTACATGCATGCGCTTAGAGAGTCCCAGCTCAGTTGTTGCTAGACTGCTAACCAACCCGCACTCTCGAAACCCGACAGCAGTGTCGCCTAGCTCTAGAGCAGCATTTGTTGTGGACAAGTTTTTCACGATCTTACGCGATGAGTTGAGCGAAACAATCGAAAGTCTACCAGTGTGGACGCGTAGCATGACGGACTCACTTGCGTATGATATTTCGTCGTCACTGATGGAGGGCACTTTCAGTGATGGAGTGAGGTTGTTGACATCGTTCCAGCGACTAATCGACAATTTGGGTGTGGCTAAGCTGGTGCGGCGTGAAATCACGGGCAGCCTGTTTGGATCAAAAGACCTGCACAGCATCGAGAAAGCGTTACAGGGACTGCTAGATTTTGCTCGCCAACGTGACAGATCTGCGTATGTATTCAGAGTTGGGATGTCTATTTGTTTGTTGCTACTATCATCCTGACAATGTCTGTGGTTTGTATTTAGGGCGGAACTTCTCATCGAGACGGTGAGGCAAAAACTGTGCGTACGGCGTGTACAAATGACGTTCCGAAGGCGTCTGCTGCAGGATAACGGGGCACCACTGGTTATGCGATCTCTGATGCATCGTCGGTATGGCAGTGACCACTTAGACTACAATCGTCGAAGGGCAGAACGACCGGTGATCTGGCTGCATATGGTGATTTCCTCTATTCTTCGCCAGTCACTGCAGTCTTTGCGCATGTCCACTCTTCTGGGCCAGCTCAGCAGTGTCAGCAGTGCGTTTCACACCTCCTTACAGCTGAGTGCATCAAGCTCTATCAACGGTGGTATTGGACCCACTCCCAAGCCCATTTTCGTGGAGCTCATTTACGACTATTTCATCGAGAAGTTCGGTACACGATGTGAAGCTGAGCGCATTATTCACGATGTATTTTCCAACTGCCGCTCTCTGGCACGAAAGGACTCACTGGCGTTGCTCTTTAGCCACCTCTGTTGCATGAGTAATTCGTGTCCCGAGGATAGACTGCTGGGGCAAAACGAAGCTTTAGCCTTCCTGCACGCGATATTCCGCTGCGGTCTTCACAACTTTCGCCTCATCAACCCGGTCCCAACCTATCCAATAGAGGTTCCAGGTGGTGATAGTTCCTCATCACGATCAATGAATTCTGGGCAAGAGGACTCCGATATTTCGCCTCAAGTGGCTCCGCCTGTTGTGGACTTTGTGGCGATTGATGTCGTTGAGACCATTCTGCACACAGCATTCGGCAAGTTAAGCGCCGATCAAAAAATACGGCTGAGGTTTCGTGTCATTGACGTTGCAAGTGGTGGGAAGAGTGGTGCGCTTCCATCGGAGATGGAGGCAAATGCCTTCCTAGTACTTGCGCTGCATGAATGGCGACGCTACATTCTCCACCGTCTGAACGAGATTCGTGTGACCTGTTGCGCACTTAAGGAGGAGCTCGCTCAATTTGAAGAGTCGCTGCAGCTAGAAACCCTCACCACCATTTTGCAGAAGACTGACATCGCGTATACCTCGGAGGACCTCTGCGTTATTTTTCGTCGGTTGTACATTACCGAGAAGGCTCCAGCGAAATGCAACAATGGTGAAGTTGCGGATGCATCCAGCACTACACCACAAACAGATCCCATAAGTGACCGTATCGCCGCGGCATGTTTCCCACTGGTTGCAAACGAGGCTCTGAACGAGCTGCAAGTACTGGAGCATGCCGCCACGAAAGCTTTTGAAATTAGACCGAGACCAATTCAGAACTATGAGCTCCTAGTGAGTACATGGGAAGATTATCAAGAACCTTGCAAAAACTTGTTGGAGGAGCTTTGGCAGGTTGGAAAGGAGAATGATATCCATGCAAAAGCACTGTCTCGGTTGCCTGCGACGAATAGTGCAGACAGCTCGCTGCCCAGCGATGGTGGCGACGTGTTGTATGTGAGCTCATCGTTGTCATCCAGCACAGTCTCCAGCCAAGAGGTGGCACAGTTGGAGGCCGTGCAGGCACTTTTCCTGGATAAGCTCCAGCGGCTCACAGGGCTATTCGACAACAACGTGCAGCAAAGAAGACCGTCAACAAGTGCGGCGAAACGTGATGGACCCATGCTGCTAGTGAACGAGGTGAACGTGCAGGAAGTTATGGTGAATGAGACGTGGGAGGTCTTCCGGCAGATGTTCGTTGGGTTCGTGAAGCTTCGAACGAGCGCACGCCTAGGAAAAGGAGCATTGCCAGATCGGTGGGAGGTTGTGCATAGCTAACAGCAGTACAAGATTGACAAAATTGAGCATTTTCTTTTGGTTTCGTATGTGTTGCCCTGATACCGCTACACCTTGGTCGCCTCAGTACTCCATCTACTTCGCTCGCGCTGTTTCTCTTTCCCGAGGTTGAGTACTCACGAACGTGATGGGATCTGCATAGAGGTCGAATGAGCCAGTCGTGCATTCCGAGTTATCTAACTGATCATTGACTGCCAAACGCTGCTGGAGCATACGACTGCTATCCCTTCGATAGTGGATGAACAGCTCCTCACGTACCAGAACTTCCTGGTGGACGTTCGGAATACTGGGGCTGTAGACGAGCAAGTGTATCCATTTCGCTTGTACGACTACATGTAGACAAAGAGCTTCAACGCGAGCTGACCCGGTCACTTCCAAAGTCGAACGCACGAGGAATAGATACACATTTTACAAAGCCTCTAGGGGCGGATGCAGTTGATCCTGCCAAATATCTCTCACTAGGTTACAGCCTCCAAATATCTCTCACTAAGTAGCCATTTAAAGTGTGTCCACCACACCATATCACGTTAAGTCTCCTTCCAAAACCACGTCACAACATAACCTGCGGCCATCATGCTACCTATGATCAAACTGGGCGGCTTGGTGGCTCGCACGCTCACCAAGCCGCTCGCGCGCGTGGTCAAGTCCCGCTCCAAAGTGCATCCTCTGCTCAACTCAGTGTGCGGAAGTCTGGGACAGACGCAGCACCGCCTCAGCATGCAGCTGCACATGGGCTTCCGGGGTATCGCCACCTACACCATCAAGCCGCTGCCGGCGGACCAGGCGGTGGAGCAGGGCGCGGACTTAGTCGGAGAGCTGCTCATCTTCTCGGTTGCGCTGGGCGCTGCATCACTTGAGTACTCGCGCTCGGCCGCCAGTGCGCGCGCCAAGGAGGCGAAGCAGAAGGCGCAGCAGCAGCAGGAGGAGCGCGAGACGGAGGCGCGTTTCGAGTATTTGGAGAGTCAAGTGGCGTGGCTGGAGGACCGACTGGAGCATCTCGCCAGTGTCCTGGAGAGTGACGATCTGGCTACTGGACAGAAGCAGCGGAGGCGGCAGCTGCCACTGGAGCAGAACGCGGAACTGGACGAGAAGGAGGCCTCGTCCTCGCCTGGCAAGCTCTGGGCGACCACGTACGACGCGGTGGCAGGCCTGTTCAAGTAAATGGGTAACACAAAATGCTGTCTTGTGCTGGGTTGTCAGTGATTTCTTGTGTGTAAATGCCGTTCAGCCTACGAAGAGCTCCTGACTCAACTGAATAGCTGCCGTTTTGAGCGCAGACGCGAGATCTACACGTTCCTGTTCAGCTGGATCGATCTGCAACTGGTTCTCTGGTTGTAGTAATATCGTTGTCTTCTTTTGTGAATTCAACGCACTATGCAACTGAAGTGCAAAGCGAATACAGCGCAATACGAGTGTGGGGTGGCGAACGTCGGTCGATGCGAGCTGCAAGATGTCCAACCAATTGGAAGCTGTCATCAGCCGACAGATCGCGGACGTGGTAACATGCCAGCACTTAGCGGACCCGGTTGCATTTGCCAAACGGAGCAATTCGTGTAAGATCGGAAAACTTTGGAGTTCTGTCAGTGCACTCACAGCTTCCTGTTGAGTCTTGGGGAGGAGGTCTACGAAAAGCTGCATAATCGATGCCTGGAATTTATCCAGTCGGATAATTATCGCAGAGCTATCTTCTTTCTGGTTTTGAGGCTTGATTTTGAGACCACGAAGGAGATTGGTGTGTTCGCGGAGAAAAGCAGCACTTGCATGGACAAGTTCCCCGTCTCCACATCGTACTTGTAGCGTTCGGTCTTTCTCGTCTGCACGAGCGCGAGTTTGCTCTTCTTCTTCTTCGTCGTTGTTATCATTGTAGAAGCCCTCGATCTTCAACGTCGAGCATTTATCGCTGCAGCTTAGGCAAATTGACAGTAAGGAGACCGCCAGACCTGCGTCATCGTCTGCTTGGATTGCTGTCACCAACGCCTCCGTTCGAAAGTCTTGATCTTCTAGGGCCTCGCGGATAGCAGCGTTGCGCTGTGCCAGGATCTGCAACGTGAGGACAATATTCTTCTGCAGCAGGATGTTGGTTGAGCTCACGATGGACTGCACACTAGCTGCCACTACGCCCGACTGCCACGCCACCTCCTCCGTCACCCAATTCAGAAGACTACGACAGCTTGCAGCTACAGCAGTTTTAGTTGGGTTCTTCTTGGCATCGCTGGATGATGTTGACAGGAGCGCGCGGTAGATTATGACGCAGCCCTGCTCAATGATCGCGCGCAAGATGTCACAAAGCGGTGAATGGCGGATGACCAGCTCCAGCGTCGTAGCTGCCATGGCTGTAATATGTGAGACCGAGTGATTGAGTAGCCACGAGACTGAGATGAGAATGCCCGAAAGACGAACAGCGCTACTCAATGCAACAGAAGAAGCGTCGTCGATGACCAGCAGCGAGCACAGCAAACACAACGCGGCGTACTGAATGGCCGAATCCGAGCTTGCGATCCCTGAAGTACAGATCTGCAGCATTGCTGCCGTGTTGTCGAAAACAGGAGATCGAGCTCCTCTGTGCTTGCTCGCATCTGGACGCGCCACCGTTGCCGCCGCAACAAGCAGCTCGACATATACGTGGTCACATCCATGCTGGTCTCCCAGATTCTTACTTGTTGCGCTGCACCCAAGAGCATCAGGCTCAGGCACTGTAGCAGGGTCGCCACTTACGCCATCACCAACTAGCCACGCAACGTAGTGTTGCAGAGCGGCCGACCGACAGATATGTGTCGTGATGAGCCCGCTTAAGGCATGGGGTTCCAGCGACAACAAGCTCTGCAACTCCACCGCCGCAGCTCGCGCAACCGCGGGCGTTCGTTCGGTGGTCGTCGACGTGGACAGCAGCAGGTCCACGACCTCCATCACGCCCTTTGGCTGATCCTCGAATTGATCGTCATGAGACGATGTCAACGTCACCCGGAGACTTGGGACCAGGATTTGCAGTAGCCGGCTTGCGACCAGGTTGACCGATTCGGTCCGACCTTCCCGGTCGAGTCGCGCGTGACAGTCCACCACCTTTTCGCGCAAATGTTCTCGCCATTGCGACCGCCACACGCGTCGAAGCAGTCGATCGTTCGCCTTGGTGCTCGGTGGTCGAGTTGCAACACGCTCCAGCACCGCCACGAGAGCGAGCACGAGCGAGTTGTCGGATGCGAAGAGCAGCAAGCCGAGACGCCGCCAGCACTTGTCGTCCAGCGCCAGCAGCTCCGCCGAAGGTCGTTCAGGGTCATTCGCTGCCCACAGTTGGAGCAGCTCTAGCTCTAGCTCGACATCGACGTCTCCATTTCTTAGCAAGAGCGCACGCAATGACATTTGAGCCCGAGCTGAGCTACGTGCAGGCACTAGTGGCCATTACGAGCGGATTCACGGCAATTAGGTAACAGCCACATCGAGATGTATTTTTGTGAGTGTGCGTAACGGATACCCCGAGATGCGTGCATCGAGCAAAGTGATCTACAGTACTCAGCATTCTTCTCGAGTCTTGCTGCCTGGTCATCACGTACAGAAGGTGTCGTTGTGGTGCAGACTGTAAGACATTCGAGACGGCCTCTATATTGTCGGCTCATTCGTAAGGCTTTTGTGCATTTTGCCAGCACTGTTGCTGTAAAGTGTTAGCAGTGAATTGAGGCCGGCACCATTGAGTACCGGGTAAAGATTTCCTAGTCACGCGCTGAGGCTCTTGACAGGCCGCTGACACCGAGCTTGGTTGTGCTCACCCCACGTCGTGAGCGTCAGCACACGGCAACCACAGTTTTCCGGCAAGCAGTAGCGGAAAATCGACTGCAACGGTGACTGCCAGCAAGAGCAGCTAACTGAGGATATCCAACCATTTCCTCAAGCGTTGGACCCCACCGAATACTGACGTGCATTGCCTGCAGCAAGGCGGTCTGCCCTGCCGAAGCGCTTACATGATATGGAGACTCCATGGAATCCCTGCATTGCACGCGCAGATTCGCTCATTTGACAACCACGTGGATTGACAAGATATTTTTGGTCTTGCAACGGCAACACGCCCTTTCGGATGAGAGACGGGGAGGGTAAACGCACCTGACCAAACCCACCTCTTTGTAAGGGCATGCCCGATGACTTCGTTTTTGTATGCGTTTGAGGCCAGAATCCATCACGGTTCCGCCCAGAAACTGTCAACGAAAAGTGGGATTTCGAGTCACATCTTGATGGAACGGATCCCACGTTTTGCGTTTCAAAAACTTGTGAGTCACATCACTTGCTTGGCCGGCATGGCTCGCCGCTGCCGCTGGCACACCGAAGGCTGAGTCGATCGCTCGCAAAGGCGTCTCGCTGCCTCTCGTATCGCACAGACACCATCGTTCGCGGCGCGTCACGTGGGACCATCGCCATGGTTGTGGCTGACGTGACAGATCCAGCACATTGGCACATCGGCGCAGCTGGGCCGTTCGGCAGAGACAGCGCAACAAACCGGAGGTTGTCATGATCCGTAGCGTCCTCGTAGCGCTCGCATCGCACCCAAGGGTATCCACTCACTCGCTCGCTCACTACATGTATTAATACGGTAGCTGATCGTCCGCACTCAACTGGGCTTGGTATCCGCTCAGCGCGCTCGAACACCAGCCGGCGGCGCCCAACTGGAGCCGCGACACCGAGGTGTATCCAAGCTCAGATCACTGTCATCTATAAGTTCCGGCTTTGCATGTTGTGCTCCTTTTCTTCGGCCTTCTCGCCAGAGATGGGCCACGGGACCAGCCCCTGCCGAGCCGGACTTGCAGTCGATCGGTGCCACTTGAAACTTTTCCTCGTGGCGCGCAAGTGAAGAGAGAGCTCAGGAGTACAATCCGCTAACGCTCAGTCACCACAGACAGACTCGCTTTAGGCACTCCGACCGAATGAGCTACCCACACCGCTTTATCCCGCCCATCTATGTGGACCTGAACATGCCGCTCGCGCCTTCCAAAGACAAGGAGGCTCCGGCTCAGTCCTGCTCGCCGCCCAACTTCACAACCGCGCTCCAGTCGGGCGGCTCCACCGCTGAGCCCCGCCCCAGCCGATCCAACTCGCTGTTTCTCGACCTGCTCGAGTTCCCTCTCGCTGCGGCCGACCCCAACCCGGACGTGCTGCTCAAGTGTGAGCTCGACAGCGTGCTCGACATGACCAACGGCCACGACACCCCGGCCGGCGCGCAACAGCAGATTTTCCCGCTGCCGAACGGACAGGACGAAACACCGGACCAAGATGTAGCCAAGATGCAACAGAGCCAAGACCCCGAGGTGCAAGAGGAGGTCGCTGCTTTCCCGCGGCGGTTTTCACGAGCACGACCATCTCGGCGTCGCGCGTAGCCGCTACTCCAGTGGTGAGCACTGTCGTGGCTGCACCGCGCAGCAGCCGCACGTCCCAGTTCTCGGCCAGGCAGCGCCGCGAACGACACAACGCCAACGAGCGACGACGGACGAACGCTGCAAAGGACCGTGTGCGCGACATGCGCGACACGGTCGCGGCTCTCGCACTGCAGCGTGCTGATCTGGGCGCTCAGCGCGATGCCAACGCCGACGCCAAGGAGGTGCTTCCGCACCGGAGGCCGGTCGAGGATGTCGTGCCCGTCGACAGCGAGCTGGTTCTTGGCATCCCAGGCAGCTCCACGTACCTGGACATTGCCCAGTCTGTGGACGAGCTCCGTAACGAGAAACGGTATCTTGAAGAGCAACTGGACCAGCTGGACTCGCAGAACAGTGCCCTTCAAGCGGTGCAGGCAGAGTTGATTATCGATGCCACATCATCTCTGACGTGTGCGCCCAAGAAGAACCTCAAGCGGAAGCGTGCGGAGAACGTCGATTCCAACTCGGACAGCAAGCGCGCGGCGCTCGAGATGGACATCCCGGCCGGTGGGTACAGCGTGGAGACGGAGGCGGTGCCTTCGTACCTCAAGGTGCTCTTCCCCGGGCCGATGACCAGCGACGCGGCCTTCAACTGGGTCAAGGACAGCTACGGTGACATCATGGCCTTGAAGGCTCAGCAAAAGACTGCGGATGCCACCGCCGTGTCGGTCCTGGGCTGGCGTGAGGACAAGCGCGCGGTGGCCAAGGCTGAGGCGTCGGACGACGAGAGCTCGCTCGAGCTCATGATGACTCAGGACTTCCCTGGCATCGTGTCGGGGAGCTCGTCTTCAACACGTGGAACCTCCTGACCATGCTGGAGGCGTTCCAGAAGATCTTCCCGCTCACCAAGGACTTGGCCGTGCTGCAGACCATCAACGACGACTGCGTGGTCGTTCGTGTGGGTATCGCGTCGTCCCACGACGGGCCTGTGGTGCACAGTATTGTGGTGTTGGCCCGTGGCCAGATCGACGGCAGGTACCTCGTGAGCATGCGCTCCGTGCCGCTGTCGACGGGTCAGAAGGCCTTCGCCAGCGAGGAGAGCTACATGCCGGTCCTGGCATGGTTCATGCTGCTGGACAAGTACGACGAGTACGCGCAGCCTGTGTGCGAGGTGATCGTGGGCGCCTCGACGCAGCACAAGTCGGAACGTGTGCTGCAGCAGTTAGCCACCGAGCTCGTCGCGGGCGTGGTGCGCTGGCAGGAGGCTGTGGGTCAGAGCAAGCACTGGCTGCTCTGAGGATCCGCATATTTATCAAGATAGCATGTAGTTAATCCGCTGCTGCTGCAGGGCCTGTAGCGGATACAGTCGCGACTAACGCGCGCTAGTAGTAAGGTCTAAGTAGTCAAGTAGTTTTAGAGCGTCCTAAGAAGCAGTGAAGATGATTTACCAAGTTTGAAGTTGCATTGTACGTAGCGAGAGTGTGAAGCAGGACAAGATGCAGGCGTGACGAGCATTCACACCACTTGCGAGTCATCGCCTTTGGTCCCGCAGTTTCACGGGCTGATGGAGATGATATCCCATTGCACTTGGTAGCAACTTGTACTAGCAAGGGGCCACACACTCCGAGTCGGAGTTTGGCTTGCGAATCGCAATGCGATGGCGCATGCAAGTCGCTGAAGTGAAAAGGAGCTCTGTGCAAGCTTCTCGTTCAATCACGCTGCGTTGGTGCATCCAACCATATGAACGACGTGGGGCCACTATCGGCGCACGCTTGAAACTGGCCGAGAGTACCTCGAAGTGCTGCTTGCATTTAAATTCTATGCACGTCACCACGATGTGCTCACAACTGCAGGCAGTCGACAGGTAGCAGACACTGGCTTGCTCGATGCCATTGCAAGGAAAACAATGCTGGGCTAGTTGCGCGTACAGAGTCCTGGTAATATAGCAGCGTCTTCCATTGATCAAACAATTGTCATCGGCTGTTGACAACAAGCACAGTGGGTCCGAACGCGCTCGCACTACCACCGCAGCAACCCTCGAGACCCCCTCGGCGTTCCATCCGCAGCGCCATCTCAAGTATCTCAATAGACCACCACCCCGTACTCGCGAGAGCTGTGCCTTCAATCTCTCCGCCGAACGTCTGCTTGCAGTCGTTTTGTTGCTCGCCTGCGTACTCGTAGAAGCTCCACACAAACACATCCAGCCAGACGTTCTCTTTGTGCGGCTCCACCTTCCGGCGTCCGCGGCGAACGGGTGCAGTGCAGTCTCCGTCGTGCTGGAGATATGACTTGGGGTCTAGATTGCGGAGAACCACCATGCATCCGTCGGGCCCGAGGTCCACGCGCATTGCCAAGATGAAGGCTCGAATGCGCACGTCCGTGTCCTCGCGCTCCAGCGTGTAATAGTACACCACCGCGTCGTCGTTCAGGCGCTGCACGACGTGGAAGTGCACCTTGGCGTCGCGCGGCCGCATGATGACAATAGGCTCTGGCAGCGACAGGATCTCCCAGATATCCCTGGCCATCATGTCAGTCGCGCGTCCGGGGAAAGTCTTCTCCAGCGAGAACATGAGTTTGTTATGGCGCAGCACGTGTCGGTCTCGCCAGCCCAGGACGCTCGTTCCTGTCGAGACGCAAGTCTCGCTCTCCCGGAAGGCCTTGATCTCTCTGTATGACGTGCGCGCGATCTCCGCGCACTGGTCCTGAGTGAGCGGGTGCACCTTGAGCACGGGGTTCCTCCGCTTGTGTTCCTGTTCCTGCTCAGCCAGTACGAGCGCCTTCTTCTGGACCGCGGTCAGCTGCTTCATCTGTCGTTCCATCCCCAGGAAATTGGCGTGGAGGCGCTTGAGTTCCTCGTTCTCCTTGACCAGCGCGCGCTTCACCTGCGCCAGCTGCACGTACGCGCGGTGGACGGGGCTGTTGCTAGGCGTGGAGGCGTCGTGCGTGGGCCGGGCGTCCTGCTGGTGGTGCACGGCCATGAGGCTCTCGTATTGCGCGTCCAGGACGTCCACATCACGCTGGAGGTCGTCCAGCAGGTTCTAATACACACAAAGAGCACAAGGATGCGTTAAATCAACTGCGAGCAGCGTGTTCGGGGCCCCCACGCACCCGCTTCTTGTAGTATAGGCGCTTGGCACGCAGGCGGCTCTTGGTGCGGTGGTCGGCGGCCGCCAGCACCTCCTCCAGGTCGCCGCTCACGTCGCTCGGCAGGTCAGGCAGCTCCATTTCTTACCAATGTCGTGTTCTGAATTTCTGAATTCCTTCCCTGTAGATGACGATCACAAAGCAAAACGAAACCCTAATCAAAACAAGAGGAGTGGTGTCAAAAGACGGCACCATTTGAATGCGACTGTCACATGTGCGTTCGCGTCGGACAAGGTGCTGCGTTTGCCGCGTTGTGGCGGAAGTTGAGCAGCGATGGCGCGTCTGCAACGTTTTATAATAGCAGGACGTGTGTTGCTGTTCGCATTGCCAAATCAAACCAGGTGCGAGTTTGACTTGGGTGTTGTCGTCGACCTTAGTCATGCGTGAGGTCGTCGTGCGTTCAGGCCTGACCGCTGCAATGTACTTCGAAGTACATTGTAGGCTACAATTTGTAGCTGTCGATCATCAAAACGCACCATAGAGAGTGTTCAGGTGTCTCATTGCTTGGACGCCATCCGTCCGGAGAAAGACGACTCTGCATCCTGTTGTTGACACTGTCAACTTGACAAGGAGAAAGGTGATCAGCGGCGATGCTGCGCTTGCATTGCACACGGCCATGCGAGCGTTGATTGCCAAGCACTTTCAGTCGCCATCATCCAACGTGTCGAGTCCGGTCAGGCAAGCAGGCACGCGAGCAAGTGAGAGGCTCTCACGCGTTTCCTCGCTCAGCCTACTCCACCCACCATCTTGCTACCGGTAGGATACGAGCGCCATGCATGTAGACGACGTATCCGGATAGTGAAGCCGTGCGTCCATGACTCAGATGACAACTACGAACTGTAGCAAGAATGCAAACTCTGGACAAAATGCTTGTGTGTATGTTTGTTTGTCGGTTAATAAATTAGCGTGGGTACCCACCGCACACGTTGTTGGGGCGGGTGTTGTAGTTCTCTGCTGCTATGGTTTGCATGTCGAACAGTTTCCGTCCTCCTCCTTTTTCACATCGCACACACTCATGTCCCTCGCCTTGGCGAGGAGGGCGGCTGGTGGACTGCCGCGGCTGCTTCACATGGTCAACTGCGCCCCCACCACGCGGTTCTCCCATCGCAAGTGCAGACACAGGATCTCCACCGCCATGAAGTCGATGTCTGCGCGCGACGGGTAAGACAGCTGGCCGCCCGAGATGACCGAGAAGCCGCCGTCCTCGTTGCACTCGTACCGCTGCCACGTCGTGCAGTCCATGCGGCGCACGTTCGCCTCGGACGCCGCAGCCACGTTCATGGAGCGCGCACCCAGCAGGTATCCGTTCGGCAGCTTCACCTTGAACAGCACCGCCACCACGCGGTCCACGCGCGTTGCGTCGTGGTTGGTCATATCGTACATGATGACGGCTTCTTTACCCACCTTCTTGACGAGCTGCGCCTTGATGGACCCGTAGTAGATGCACGAGAAGTCCTCGGAACTGCTCACGTTGGCCCACGTCTTCTGCATCACCTCGTGCATGTTGACGTCCTTCGGGTACTCCTTCTTGAGACTGTAGGTGAAGATGCCGTCTTGAGACACCACGCTCTTGTACCCCCAGCCGTGCTCGTCCTGGTGGTCCTTGAGCACCTCGCCGTCCATGGAGCAATTGAGCGCCACGTTCATGCCTTCCTGCACCGCGGCGGAGCAAGCTGACTCCTCAATGCGTCGACTTAACTGCTCGAGATCGGCCTGGTTGTTGCTACCCTGCAGAAGCTCCTCGCTGCGCTGCACGCAGCTGGTGGTATCCGCCTTGAGCTGGGCGTTCTCCTGGACAGGCCCTGAATGACGCGCTGCAGGCGCTCGAGCGCAAGCACGAGTTTGACCTTGTTGATGCTCGAGGCGTCGGCGCCCGACACGTTCATGCAGCGTGAGTAGTAGATGCGGTTGAGCGTCTCCACCTTGGCGCGCAGCTTGGCCAGCACGTGGTCGACCGGTCGACCGGACACAGGGACGACCTCCTGTTGCTTGCTGTTGCTGTTGACGGCGGCGGGGACGTTCTGGAACGGGTCGATGGCCTCGAGGAAGAAGGCGGCCATAGCGTCCTTCTCGTCCACCATAAACTGCTGCAGGAAGGCGTCGTCGGCGCCGATGGGGGACAGCAGCATGCTGGTGGCGTCGCCGCTCAGCTCCATGGTGGAGATGGCGAGCGGATTTTCGGCGTCCAGCGGTTGCTTGCCACCGCTGATGGAGATGTCTCGCACCTGGATGGCCTTCTCGTCCGAGAGGAACATCTCCTGGATCATGTTGATCTCCTCGCGCGTCCAGTCGGCGGCGGGCGGCGCAACCCACGAAGAGGACGGGCAGGACGAACGGGGACTCGCGGCCGACAGCATTTCAACAAAGCTCATGTGACGGGGTTCTTGTCGCTTGTGCTTCACTGAGCAAAAGCCTAACTGCTCAGCATGGACGCGTTCCGGCCACCATTGTCGAGGACGCCCGCTGTGGCACTACGCTTCAGTGGATAACGATACCCCCGCAGACGATCCGTCTGATGAGTGCGCGCAGAGCTCTCCGGATCTCTTTTCAACTTGCTGTTCAATGCAAGCGCAGGCATGCAGGCAAGCGCCGAGGAAGCTCCACCGTCTCTGCAATCACGCCCGACACGGCCGGCCGGCCGAGTCGTTCACCAAGCGAAGCCCGGATTACTCACACGCGTCCTGTAGAGATCTGCTCCCAGACGAGCCGAGGAGTGTCCTCCTCGGCTGACGTGGAGCGTCCTCGGGAAGAGCGCGTCGGCAACTCGCCGACATAGCGCCACAGTCACTCCTCGTCAGCGAGCGCCGCCGGTCTCTCCGCGCAACGCCAGCGACGGCCCGTTTCGGCGCCAACACCGCCATTTGTCGACGAGAGTGCCTGTTGAGCAGAGCACGAGCGCGCAGTCGCGCCACAGCGTGTTGGCCGGAGCTATGCAAATAACAGAGTCCGGATGCCTTCAAGCGACGCCAATCGGGAGCTCCGCAGCGGCGCGCCGCCAGTGCCAGTGATCGCAACGTCGGCGCTTTCGGTGTCGCAGCGGCAGAAAAGTCTCCGCACGAGCTGATACCGGTAGCTCGTCCGTGCTGTTGTATTACATGTAATACATGTAGCGGCTGCCTTCTTGGCAAGCCCGCCGCCTGCAACTTGCCTGCAGGAAGACGACACCATCGTGATGCGCCGAGGATACGGACGTTGCCTTTGGATGGCGATACAACCGAAACGCTGAAGACAAAGCGAGCGCTTACCCTGAGCACGGCGGCGGCGCTGCCAATCCTGCTATGGTTCCCCGCGCGAGGTTGTCTTGGCTCGCTCTATTAGAGAAATTTAGTTCCTGTACTAAATCGCTTGAAACAACAAACAAACAACAAACGATGTTCTAACATGTAAGTACACATTTGAAACGGATAAATAATTTATCCACGAAAAATTCTCTGTACTGTATCACATTATGTGATTCACACATGTACAGTACATGTATTATTTTAAGGAACTAACTAGTGGTACAAAACAACACATCCCCGGGATAAAGGGGTGAAAGCAACTCGCTCGGCAGGCCGAAACAACGCCTGCGGTTTAAAGATCCGTGTGCGCAGCACGCGGGCTTAAACCCAGGACCAAGCAGGGTCACATCTAGCTCGGCTTAGGGTTGTGTCACCGCTCTCAGGGTTTTCAAGGATGAGGCTCGGGTGTAGTTTTCCTGTCGACATCTCCGACTTTCATGATTTGAAGCAAGATGACATCCGCCCTCCAGGCGACTTCAAATTTTATACAATGTAGAAAAAGACTCAGAATCATTTATAACCTCCACAAATATTAAGTTTCAGTAGACTCGTTTTGTACCACTAGCTCGAGCCTTTTTTTAATACATTGTACATGTGCATGTGGACGTTCGGTGGTCGAAATTTGCTGCATGCATTGTCGAGACAGCGCATCCCGTTCGTCAAAACTGGCCAAGTTGCAGTTCATGCTCGAACATGTACATGTACTTGTACAAGTTGCAGTTGCAGTTGATCTGCTGCATCATGCATTGCCAGCCGAGCACAGTGCTGTACTGCTAGATTCTGGCCCAGAACGGTCGCGTTCGCGTCCTCGGTTAGAGCTCTCATCCGGGAGGCATCGACACTCACCGCCCGATGTTGCGTTCAAGGATTCCAGCAGACCGTGCTTTCGAGCCGACAATGGGCAGCCAAGGTGGGACGGGCTGCGATTGCAAATTGCAATCGCTGCGCAGCGCAGTGCGCTCCGCTGCAGGCTTTCAGCCTGCTGGGAAAAGTGGGATGAAGGTGAGTGGCGCCATCCCCGAGGCCTGGTGCTGTATTGCAGGGAGCGCGGATTGCCTGCCGCGACTCGAGCACGGGGGCTCGTTTCGCCGGCTGTGTAAACATCGACCAAGACCACTTTTCCTGTGACGCGAACCAGCCCGGTCGCGTCACTGGGTCTGGTTAAATAGGAAGCTAACGAAGCAATCTGATTGGTTATTGGCGTTTATAAAAGATTCATAGGGAAAGGTCATATTGATTTTCTCTTTTACTCGATAGTTGATCAAGTTAAATGGAAAAGGCCCGTACCATATGGTACCCTCCAATTTAACTAAACCCGACGGACGAACCAGGCCCTAACGAGCGCGTCCGCCGCCACTCGTTCGTTAGCTGCAAATCGGCCGGGCTCGCGCTGAGCGAGTTCTGCATTTCAAAGACAGCGTTTGTTACGCGGCACCGCCTCTTTACAGGCCGACGACTGCGCGAAGAGAGCACCAAGCACTGCTTGAAGCAGGCCACCATCAAAATGAGTCAGTCAGAAGGACACAACGACAGATGCGATGCGAGGAGCCTAAACAGGATATGCTCGCTTCGCCCCTGCAATTTGCGATCTCATCCAACGCACGCGGTGTGTCGGAAGCAGGCAAGCTGCAGTGGTTGCACGGTGCAACTTGCACCTTTCGGATTAACGATAGACGCGCGGCCGCATTAATCTCGCCGATTTGACAGTGCAACGGCAGGATTGCTATTATACGGGGCGCATCGTGGGGTGCATCGTCGTCGTCGTCGCTGCTGCTTGGACCGCGTCGCGGTGCCGGCTGCAGCTGCAGTCTGCAGCACTGCAGCAGGATCGGGCGCGGGTGCCAGAAATCCGATTCAATTTCTCTCGCGTTAGACGCATCTCAACAAGCAGATTAGCTGCGCCCCGCTTGCGTTTCACTAGAAGTGTCCTCACCAAGACGCTGCGCTTCGTGGCGTCACCGCGCGAGCGGAACCCGCACGCTGCCACGTTCGCGGTAGATTCGCGGTCACACCGATCTTCGCGCATAGCTGCAGGAAAGCCCGCGCGGCCACCTGCGCGAGATGCAAGGCCTCGGTGACCGAGTCGGTCCGCCGGCCTCGCGTCCGGATCGTCATCGAGGATCGCATTGTACACATATTTTTTAAAAATTATTAAAATACATACCGGTATACAATGCGATTTTAATCGCATTTAAAAAAATATGCAGGAGCAGCAAGATGGGCGAACTGAAGCGCTTAACATTTCCGCCAGCTTAGTAATTGTGTCCTCCTCATGGAGACGGGTGTAAGAAAAAGCCAGATGTTTTTGTAAAGCGCAGCGCTTCACGCAAGCGCTGATGTAGATTTGGAAGGGCGTCAAGGTTACGATTCTCAGGACATGCTGCGCAAGCTATACTTGTGCATTCACCATTACCTGCTCGGGTTGTACCCGGTGTGAACGGGACGTTGTATCCATACATGGTGCTGCTATTAATAGGCTTCTCGGATGTTTGCAAACGCGTTTTCTCTGGCAAAGACAACAAGATGCAAATGCACCGGTAGGGGTAGCCTACCGCTTTTTGTGTGCCCCTACCGGAGGTGTGCCCCTACGGTAGGGGCACACAATTTAAAAATTCAATGAGGCGCGAGCTTAATTTAAAAAAGAATCTTAGTCAACTGTCCTCCCAGCCTAATGCTACGCCTCTAGTTAATAATAATAGCTTCCTGAACGCTGCGACCAAACTAAAGTCAAACTTCGAAGATATTATATCGCATCAATTTGTGGAGGTCGTTTTTTAGTCCAGACAAAACCTCGACAAAAGGCCAATACAAACTTCAAGTGACGTCGACTATCCCTCAGCTACATGTATATATAGCTGAAGGATTACCCAGAATGCCCCTTTTATGCGGCGAATACAAAACGTCGACAAACCACCTGCGTATTTTTATCTGAACCGGTTATACCGGTATTTGACTTTAGTTTAGTCCAAACAGGTGGAATTGCTCTTATTATAGCATTGGGGTCACCCAATGGACGCCTGCCAAATATACATTAAACGGGCGACTTACTATGTCGCCCTTTAAGAAGATATACGTCGACTTACCGATCGGAAGCTTCGCCGCAAATGGCGTACATCCACTTTATGCGTCCTACTTATACTGTCCTGAATCAGGTAGTGTGCAATAGGAGCTGACTGCCATTTGAGAGTGTACCCGTCACTTCGCCTCGGACACCGCTGCACTCGCTCGGCGCCGCGCCCATTCGATTTTTTCTCACTTTCGAATTCGCGCGCGTCGAGCACAAGCGGTCTGGGCGATGACGGAGGGGACTTGGACGTCATGCGGCTCGTGGCGGAGGACTTCCTCTGCTACGACGAGGCGCTGGGGGGTCTGCCGCGAGGTGTACAACTTGCTCGTGGAGGACGCCTGGAAGATCGCTATGCGCAGCCGTCACTACTTGACGACGCAGAGCCTAGATCCGCCGTGCGACGCGGCCTGGATGATGCTCTACAAGTTCGGCAAGGATTTCGACTTCCTGAACACGACTATTCTGACAAGGTGCGCTTCTGTGTATTACTACTCTTACCGTTGTTGTTGCTAAGGTGTGCATCTGCACAGGCCGTCGTTTCACCAGCTCCTACGGAGGTTTAGCGGCTACTACTACATCCCGCGCAACAACGGACGCGGACGGCCTCCCAAGCTACGCTACCATCACCAGATCATGGGTCTCGTCCTGTGCTTCTATGTGGGCTCCATGGAGCAGAGCACCCTCTGCATGGTCTTCGGCGTGCCGCCAAGCACATTTTCGAGGGTGCTTCGCCAAGCAGAGGAGGCGCTATCCAGCGCGCTAGAGGGTTATGAGCCAGCGAGGATCTCGTGGCCATCTCCCGCTGGCCAGGGCCGCTTGACCAAGTTGGTCGAAGCGCGTGAGCCGTTGCTGAAGCACACCTTCGGCTTCATAGACGGAAAGAACCTGAGGGTAAGTACTATTGTCTAATCTTAAGCTTTGCAGAGCTAACGACGTGTGATATTGATGAACAATGCACGTTAGGTGCAGCAGCCGTCTAATGCTGACCTACAGAATACGATATACAACGGCTGGCTCCACACCGTCTTCATCACAGGCACGATCGGCTTCGCGGCCGACGGATGCATTATCTGGAGTCGCCACAACTGCCCCGGGTCGTGGAACGACTCGGACACGCCACTCTGCTTTCGCAACAAGTTACTCGACCCAGCCTACTGTCCTGACACACGTATGAACGTTGTGTCGGACTCCGCCTTCCCATGCTCTGCTGCCATGGCGGGCCGCATCCTGACGACGGCGACCTGGAGCGGATCCTGCCTTCACTCCGGAGTTCTGCCCGTATGCTCCACAACGCCATCACTTCCGTGCGTCAAGTGGCGGAGTGGGGCATGGGGAGCATGTAGAAGGTCTACAGCAGGCTCAACCTCCCTTGCCGTACGACCCCGGGATCCGCGGTCTACGCATCAACAATTTGTTTCGTATGACCAGCTATCGTGTACGCACGGTGGGCATCTCTCAAATCCGCACAACGTTTTCGGGCGAGATGGAGGTGCCCTTGACGAACTAGTAGCAGTCGAGCTTGTCCACGTTAACACCGCTTTCCTAATATACTTGCAGAAATTACTTAGCAGTAGCCTGTGTTTGTGAGCGAATACGTTGTTGCTAGCACATGTGATGAACGCGGTAGTTGGACTAGAGCATTGAAAGCTTTCGGGCCCGTGTTGAGGTTAATGGAGAAACTACAAGTAGTATAATATGAAAGTGGCCCTTGTTTTCATGGAAACATCCGTCGTGTGCCCTCCGTCCTTCATCCGTTTCGCCTTAGGCCTTCTTAGTCAGCGCCCCGATCAGCATGACCAGCTCCTGGGTCCGAGGACGCGCTTCCTCTCGATCGCGGCGCATGCGGTCCTCCATTTCCATCTTCTCAGCACGGCGGCGTTCCTCGGCCTCGGTTTTCTCGGCGATACGGCGATCCTCTTGCGCCGCAATCTCCTCGCGTCGACGTTGGCTCTCCTCCTCTCGACGAGCCTCTGCTTTGCGCTCGTTCTAGCAGAATAGTTTCGAGGATGCTGCTCTGCTTGTTGTTCGCGGCGTTCTCAAGGCCTTCAAGTTTGGCTTTCAGGGCCGTGGTCGTCTTCGCAGCACGCACGCGTTTCGCTTTCGCGAAACTGGCCTTTGCAGGTCCTGGTCATCTTCTCAAACCCTCTTGGCGCCTGTAGTATCACGGAACGCGACCAGATCCGTTCCTCCGAGGCGGTTCGAGTAGTTGACTAGCTTTGGATACTTGGAAGCTTCGACTTCATCTCGGATCTTGGCGGGACCTCCAACTGCGAACGGAGACTGCGCCGGAGGCGACGCGGCACGAGCCACCGCTTTGAGTGATGTCCTACGCGGAGGCAGTCCCATAGCACCCACTCCTTTCACGGGTCCTCCTCGATCTGGATGTCTCGATGGCAGCAGGTGTCCAGACGGCACTGGCACACGAACCAGAGGTCGTCGCCGTAGTCGACGGTCACCTCCCCGCCGCTGCGTACGGCTTGGGTGGTGGTGACGACAACGGTGGTGCGGCGCCCGTTGGCGACCTCGACGAACTTGGCCACGGGCTGACATGAGTGGTTAACGAACCTCATCAGCCCGCCCATCTTCTCGGCGTTGATGGCAACGCGAACAGGCCAGCTCCGTCGCTCCGGGCGATGCTTCAGGATTAGACGATAGCCGGTGTTGCGTGGTCGCTGCGCACGCGAAGCACTCACGTGCTCGAGCTCACCGAGGTACTGCCCCACCACCTCCCCAGCGTCGATATCTTCCGCAGCAAAGACTCCCAGCGATTACTTTCGCACGTTCTTCCCCAGCAGAACTTTGGGCGACTCGCCGAGACCGTTTCCGCACAGTCCGTCGTACGGACACGAGTTAATGTTGCAGAACAAGTAAACCAGCGAGTTCCTGCAGGAGTCCACTCTGCACGGACTCGGGCAGTCACACCACCCGTAGTGCGGGGCGGCAGGAAACACCGTCGCGATTGGGTTGAACTGTTCGCGCAGATGAATCACGCGGCACGGCCACTGCACGGGCACGAACTGGTCTCGGGGTCGCGACGTCTATGGTCGCCTCTGCGACGTTGTTGCAGCAGAAGTCCGCGAAGATCGCGGGTTGCTGGTCCACGTACAGATGCTGGGCGGGGTCGCACATACAGAGCGGTGGCTTCACGACGAGCTTGACGATCGTCTCGGAGAGGCCGAAGACCCCTGATTAGTCTTGGAGGAGCCGGAGCACGGGGCGGCGACGCCAGTATGACGGGAGACGACGTCGTTGGGCTGGCGAGGGTTTGGGCGGACGGCGGGGATGTGGCGAAGCGCCTAATAAGATTGGCGGACCGGCTACGAGAAAGACGGGCCAAAGATGAGAAAAGCACGATTGCCGATTCCGCCAGAGAAGCTTGGGTGTCTCACGGGGACTACGCGCCCACGTCATGGGTTGATGTCGAAGGGGTGAGATCAAGTGAGATAAAGAAGATGGTACCGCAGATGAGTCCAGATCGACCTCGATCGGTGCGTCGGAATCTCCCGATTGACGATCGTGGCTCGATCGCTGAGTCAGCTGATCGTACCTCGATCGCCCTCGATCGTAACACTTCGATCGCTCTTCGATCGTAACACCCCGATCGCTCTTCGATCGAGGATCCGCCGATCGACCAGCTGTCTTTCAAGATCGGGCGAAGACGACATCGACGAGTGTACGAAGGCACCGGGAAGGATGGGTAAGAGCGGCGGCAGGTGACACGCAAGGCATCTAGCGGTTGTTTAGTGGAGTTCAGACTAAGTGTTTGGCTGAGATAGACATAACCATACATCAGACTCGAATTTGCACTGAACATCGCAAGTGCCTTCCAGACGGGAAGAACATTGGCCCCATAAGGTGTTTGTATACTAGCGTTAGTAGATCTAGTGTTGTAGCGTAAGGATCGCATAACACATTGGCCGACCTTCCTACGCCTAAATCTCTATCGTTCTAGTGCATACCTCGATCGACTGGATTACTGCTTGGCCGTCGATCGTCTTCGAACTCTCGTCAACTCAAGTCCCGCTATTGGAAGCGGCAAGCACCCAAAGGAAAGGAAAGGAAAAGGAAAGGAAAGCAACGCCCACAAGGCATCCCCAGGCTTCGGATCAAGTCCAATCCCTCGATCGACTCTCGACAACACCCGATCGAGCCATATACTCGACTGTAGCGTGAAGACTTCCGCGCTAGTCCACCCCGTCCCCGCGTCCCGCCAGGACGTTCAAGACTTCTTGTCACTGCACTCTTCGGAGTCCCGAGAGAGCAGATCCAGCCCACCAACGGGTACACAAGGTGAGACCAAGTTCAGCAGATCACGGATCATCGGGGGACCCCTCCGTTAGTTGGTGTCTGTGCGCAGTGGGAAGTCGGATCTGGCCTTAAAAGATTTTGGCTGATCCCGCTACATCACAGGGACGCCTGCGGTGAAGATGGCGTCTCTGGGCTTGGCGCTGCATGCGTCGAGTCCACGATCCGGCCCTTGCTGTGGCCTGGGTATAGCCAGGAGGAGTCGCCGTGCCCGTGTCGCTGAGGGCACTGCTGGCGGCGTGCTGCATGCCAGACGCGA
Organism: Phytophthora hibernalis; assembly: GCA_012656075.1. Taxonomy (NCBI): domain Eukaryota; phylum Oomycota; class Peronosporomycetes; order Peronosporales; family Peronosporaceae; genus Phytophthora; species Phytophthora hibernalis. The sequence continues at coordinate 623,824 of JAAKBF010000027.1, read as the reverse complement.
CGTTCGGCGGCGTGTTCTCGTCGCCACTGGACGTGTCGCTGATGCAGCGGCGCTCCCATTGCAGGTCGGAGTGCCTCAGATGCACCATCGCACCTGCGCATGACCGTTAGATTACTACACCGCAAGATTAGCATATATACAGTCGATTAAGAACGCACCCGTAGAAGTGGAGGTCTCTGCAGTCGTCTTCGCGCCTCCGGGGGCAGATTCGAAAGTGAGCGCCCTTTCAATCTGTCGGAAGATATATGCCCTGCTGAATGCAGGACACATAGGCGGGAGTGATGGTCAGCATAATGAATACAAATTCCAAGATAAACTTTAAGAGGGCTACACGGCATAATTCTAGGGGTAGGGAGTTTATCGAGACGAAATCTGTGCCTCCGAGGATATATGCGCGTTTAAGTCGCGGCATACTTGCTGCAACTAAGTCGGTCCTCTAAGCTATATTCGGCAGGCGTCCATGCAGGACCTTCGACAGGAAACGTCTGACTATGTAATCAAGTCGAGATCCACTGCGACTCCCACCCTCTGTGTCGCTGATTTTGCACTTCCAATAGTTATTTGGTCTATGATGCCGCAAGCTTGCTGTTGGTTGCGGGTCGCAATCAGCTGCAGACTCAGCCAGAGTGGCAAGCACAGAGCTATTTAACCCTTGAACCTACTCGCTCACCTTCGTGGGCCAAAGCGACTGCGTGACTCGTTTAACGAAGATAGCGCACTGTTGGAGCTTCTTCGCCCAACAACATTCGGAACACCACCATCCACAAGATTCACAAAATATTTTGTGTGACCGTAGTCCCAATCGGTGACATATGGACTCAGGCGACATTCGCCAATTAAACCCTGGGGGACCCCACCAATAAAATTGGTTAGGCTGTTCAGCCAGCTAAAGCTGTCCTCCCAGTATAATATTAATACATGTACATATATATATTCCCATGCTCAATTGATGTGAAGTTTTCAGTTTTCATACCAAGAAGTCTTCGTTTGTTCTTCACTATAATAGGTTTGCGAAGATTTTGATTGTTGTTGCAACATGCGTTTTAGCACCAAGAGTAACGAAATTTGTCGTCTGTGAGCAACGCAATGAACCAGCAACTCGCCAACACAAAAACTGCATTATCGTCAATGCATTACGCTTTCCTCCTAGAACTTGATTCCCTTCCACTGCTTGCTAGTACCGGTAACTTGGACATAACCACCGGGCGAGGAGCGCGTAAGCCAGACGGAGCTAAAGGTTGTCGGGGATTGAGGATTGACTGCCTATCTTCGGAAGGAATGAAATGTTACTTCTTGCATCATTGTCCCTTGGTGGTTCGGGTACCTGTCGCCTCATTTGCAAATTTACGATTTGGTCGGTCGAGTCTTTTAGCATTGCGGTCTGTTTGCGCACCACCGTTTGCAGCCTGGTAACCATGCGTTGAAGTTCATCCATCTTTGCGTCTTGATCTCGCAGCGTCTCGCCAAGCTGCTGCTGAACAAGCGTCTTAATCAACTCAATGGCCTCTTTCTTCATCACCTTTCGACGGGGTTTGTCCGGCGAATTACCTTGAGCACTCATTGAGAGCACGTCTGGACCAACCTCATGTTGGTTGGTATCCTCCTCATGCTCTTGTGCCTGTAGAAATCGAAGTTGTACTTCTTCTTCCACTGCTTTTAGCTGCAGCTCTCGACGTTGCCGTTCTTCTAGTTCACGCGTCTGCTCCAGAAGTCGACGTTTCTCCTCTTCCGCTTCGACCTGCGCTTTTTCCTCAAGTCGTCGACGCTCTTCGTCTACCTGCAATTTTTCTTCCTCCGCTTTTTGACGCTTCTTTTCATCCAGCTCAGCTTGACGGTGCTCTGCTTTTCTCAATTCTTCGCGCTGAAAGGCTTGCTGCGATTCTCTCGCAGCCTGTTCCTCTCTCAGCTTGCACGCGCCTTCGCCAGAAGCACGCCCACCGCAAACGGATCCACTTTTGTATCCCCGTTGCTGCTTTATTTTCTCGCTCCCAACGACGGCGTGCTGTGTTTTTCTCGAAATCATGTTGCCGGCGCTTGCTCTGCCTAGAATACGCATGTGACGCCCAGCGTTGAATGCAGACCGCAGCGACCTCACCGAGTTTTTGTTGCTCAGCTTCGCGCTCTCTTTCACGATTTCTTAGAGCGCAGTGGCGTTTATAACCTTTTGCGATCAGTGTGGCAGCAGCATTCTCCATCGCCATTGTTTCTGCTGCTTGATTTTGCTCCTCTTCTGTCTGTCCACCATTGTCCTCTTCGCTATTGGACTCGGTTCGTTCCAGGGCTCCACCTCCTCATGCATGTAGCCCTGTCGCTGCGGGTATGCTAGCTCGTCATCGTCTTCATTACCCTCTTCATTCTCTTCTTGTTGCTGACCACGGAATTCTTGCTGGTCGAGATCAACGTCTTCTACTTCCGTTTCATTTTGTACTCGTCCCCTCCAGTTTTTACGATGTGCCAACCTCTCTTGCTCCGCCTACACGAACGGACTGTCAGCCGCATAGCTCTCAATAAAGCAATTAGCTTCACAACAAACCTTTCGTCGGGCGTCTCGAGCTGCTTCGCTAGCCCGTTCAGCCTCCTCTAAACTTTTCCTCAACTGGAGAACAGTTCCAATATGTCCGCGATATTCGGTGGGAATCTCCTGGGGCTTGTCGTCTTTGTCGTCTTCGTCGCCATCATCAAACTCAGGCGTATCGGGCGTTTTCCGAGGCAGCAGCTGAATTTGCTGTCGCGAGCTATTAGGAGGCCGTGGTGTCGTGACAGCATCAACCACAACTTTGGTGTTTTGGTGCAAAGGTGAACTCCTCTGCGCTTGAACGTAGTTGGATGGAAAGAGGCCAACAACATCGGGCCTCTTCATGTCGTATCCCGACCACCACCCGTCATCTTGTACTTGCAGCACCCGCAGTACATCGCCTTCCCAGAAGCCTAACTCGTCCGGTTCTGCGGGGCAACACGTAAGCATTCATTGTCAGTCATGATTCATGAACATTTCCCAACCAGAATCGCTACGTAATGTAAATGGTTTCGTACGCTCAGGCTCGTAGTCATAAAGAGCCGTGACCTGCATACTCCAATTGCGCTCTTGCCTGTGCTCTCCCATACTGATAACGCTATTCACGCCAAGTCCACCGTAGCACACGTTAGACGAGCAATGACGGTGAAAGCGATCGAGAATAGTTGGAAATTCCGACACTGAAATAGCCATGAGTTGTATAATTGCATGTTTGTTCGGTAGTGGTAACACACACGCTCAACACATTTGCTGCTGTGCTACGTGCGCAAAATCTAAGCTGCTGATGCAAAGCTTTCACGTTGAAGCTGCTGCCACTTCGGGTTTTGGTCGACCACCTCGGTGAGCGCCTTTGAAAGTACGGTCACCACATTCTCGATGTGCCAAGTGTCCACCTCCAGACCACCAATTGCCAGGCGGAGGAAGTGCACTCCATCGACAACCGAGTGGATGAGGAACACCTTGCCAGACTCATTCACCTGACGAAGGAGTGTTTCGTTGAGCTCTCGACCGCCGAAAGCCACGTGAAAGCACACGAGACCCATACGCGCCTGCACGAAAAGCTTGAATCGATTGTCTTTCGCGAGCAGTTCTTCAGCTTGCTTGGCGAGGGCAATCGAGTGACGTATGTGAGCTCGGAGCCCAGTGGCACCAAAGCGGCGGAACGTGAACCAAAGCTTGAGCGCTCGAAAGCGGCGGCCGAGAGGGACCTGCCAGTCCTTGTAGTTGGGAGCCGACTGCATGAAGTCGTTCTTGAGGTACTCCGGGTCCAGCGCCAGCGCGCGAATGAGCGGACGACGGTCCTTGACCCAGAGCAAACTCGCATCGAAGCTCACAAGAAGCCACTTGTGCGTGTTGACGCAGATGGAGTCACACCCTTCTGCTCCGTACAACCAATGCTGGTACTCGGGGCACACTGCGGCTGCTCCTCCATACGCTCCATCCAAGTGGACCCAAACGTGCTCGGGCTGCTCTCGTGCAACATCAATCAGCTCTTGCAGTGGGTCGATGGCTGTGGTGGACGTGGTGCCCACCGTCGGCATCATGCAGAATGGCACCAAACCCTTCGCTCGGTCGTCCGCCATGGCGCGGGCCACATCGTCAGGCGCCAGTCCGTAGTTGTCCGCGTCAGCCTTGCCTCGAGTCGTGGGTACCACTCGCAAGTGCGGGATGTCCAGCACCATGCAGCCTTTCTCGGCAACAGCGTGCGTCTGGTCCGACACGTACACGACGAGTTTGGCTGCCTTCTCTTCACGCGCGGCTCCTTCCAAGCCCTCCAGAGCTGTGTTGCGCGCCGCAATGAGCGCACACAGTGCCGATTCACTGGCCGATCCCTGGATGACACCTCCGCCCGGAGAGCTCGTGAGGAAGCAGTCGGGCAGCTTGAGCAGCTTGGCCAGCCAGTCGCACACCACTTGCTCGAGCTCCGTGGCTGCGGGTGCCGCGACCCACGAGAATCCCACGACGTCCAGTGACGAGCACAAGTAGTCGGCCAGCACACTGGGGTCGCTGCCGCAGATCTTGAAGTAGGCGTGGAAGTTGGGCGACGCCCAGTGCGTGAGCGCTGGGAAGATGAGCTGCTCCACGTCACGGAAGATGTCGGCGTAGCTCTGCGGGTGCTCCGGGCACTCGGTGGGCAGTTGGTTTCTCAGGGCTCCAGGCTTGATGGTGGAGCGCACCGCGTACGAGGAACTGCCCGATTCGCCTCGATGGGCGTCTCGACGCTGCAGGTTCTCGTGGTAGCGCACCAGAAGCTCCGTGAGCGCTGCCGCAGGATGGCGAATGGCTTCCGGGTCCTGCACGTCCAGCGGTTGAGTGGATTCCAGCGCGCGACGACGGGCGACATGCTGGAAAGCTGCCAGGAGGGCGGCACCACTCGCCAGACCGGAGCAGAAGGCGGCAGCGGTGGATACCGAGTCGCGCATGACAGATGGGAAGCACTTATCGGAGACCGAGCAAGTTGAAGAATGAAGAGCGGGATTTGCGCTAACGTTGTCCTGGATACACGTACGCATTTGATAAGCATGAGAGCCTCTCATCAAAAAGTTGTGATGAGTGTTGACGGCCATCGATCACTTTGCTCGAACTCAACACACTTTAAAACGGATGTAAGTGCACCGCAAATGGAGTAATATTAGTACGAGGCTACGTCTGTTTGTAGCTGGCGCTCGGCCTCGTAGGCCGCCACGAGCTCCACGAATTCGCGCCATTCTTCATTTTCAAGCAGATCCGTTAGCTTATTTGATGACAAGGACAAGAAGAGTTTCAGGCTGCGTACCGTACCAGGTTCTTCTGGCTCATCGCTCAAAAAGACTTCGCTCTCGTTCTGTGCGATCAAGCAGAGGGTGAACTCTCAGTCGACGTGCTATGACAGTAAACGAGTAAGACGTACATTTTCCTCCAGAAGGGGGACTGCTGTCGTCACTTCCACGATTTTGCTGCTGCCTGCCGAGTCGGTTGTCTTCTTAGTGCGCTTTTCCAACTCGCGAGCGTGAACCTTCTGCATGGCGACAATTTGTTGCTGCGCGTGCTTCAGCTTCAAGTCGGTTTTGCCTTTTGCCAGGCTGAGTCTTGATAGTCCCCGTTCCAGCTCGACGACCTGTTTACGTTTGGCCTGTAGATCGGTCGCGAGTCCTTGACGCACCGCCAATGTGATCTCCAAATACTCTCTGCTCTTGAAACTTTGCTTGGAGCGTCGAATGCTTTTTCTCAAGCACGCGCGTAGACTTGGCCAGGGCCGTCTCCAGTTGATTGATCGCTTGTCGGTCATTTTTCAATTGTGTCTCTAACTGGAGAATTCGACCTTTTCTCGACATGAGCGCCACCTCGCGGTCACTTTGATGAACCGCAAACTCACTGGCCTGCTGCTGGATACCTTCCAGCGTGTCCTTGGTTTTCTTCACTTCGTCGTTTAGATTCTTCCGAGTCTCTAGTACCGATACCTTGAGTAAATGGTGCAGCCCTCGGACTTCTTGGACGAAGCGCAGAAGCTTGGACTTCTCCTTTTGATTCTGAAGCAAACAAAGCTGGCGTTCCCGCTCCCAACCAGCAAAATGATCTTCTTTCTCACGCTGCAAACCGTTTGCATGCTCTTTTAGTTGGTACCGCTCAGTTTCGTGACGCTGAAGGTCCTCTGTCATTTTAATTCGAAGGTCTTGTAGTTCAACCTGCGTGTGCTCGAACCGCTCCCGTTCTTGCAGCAACACTTGCAGATCTTCGCGGATGCGACTCTGCTCAGTTTTCAGTGTGCTGTGCTTCGCCTCTGCAGAACCGCGCTGTAGAACTTCATCGTTCAACTCGTTCTGCAGCCTATCGTTCTCAGTCTCCAACTCAAGCTTCACTTTTGTCAATGCTGCAATCTCATGCTTCCACAGTTCCGCTTCAGTACTAAACCGAGACTGCTGGTGCTGTAGCTGAGTCTCCTTTTCCTTCGCAAGTGCCATCTTCTCTAGGGACATTTCTTCCTCGCGAGCCATCAACTTGGCTTGAAAACTCTCCTTCACGTTTTCAAGCTGGCGTGCAAATAGGTCGCTGGACTGCTCTGAAGCCGCAAGCTTTTGCTCTAGGTTTTGAATCGTTGTGCGCGTTGTGATTGCTTCGGTCTCCAACTGTGACTTCTCGGTCTTTAGCAACTCCACTTGAGCTTGCAATGACGCTAAGGCCGTAACGAGTGCGTTGGAGTTTCCAACAGAAGCGACTCCGCTTCCACTTCCCCTCCCGCTGCTTGTGATTTCAACGGCTTTTGCCTTCCTGATCTTCAGGCTGGGCACAAAAGGAGCCTCGGGATTATGAACTGCCCTTCGAACTGCATCAAGATAATCGTCACGCTCTCTGCTGGCATCAGGTGCTGTCGCCGGTGTAATTGTCGGGTCGAAGAATGAATCGATGTCCGAGTCTTTTGACGATGCAGAAGCTTGAAACTCGATTTCTAGAGAGCTCTCTCGATTTTGCGAGAAGAGTTTCGATGCTGGCGTGCGGATAGTCATCGACGAAGGACGCTTCACGATGCGTTTTCTGCACCATTGAGAGCCCCAAATGTTAAAGAAAATGTGAGAACCGTTGTCTCAGTCGTGAACCAAGACGTACTTTGCAGTTAAGGAAGGCGAGCGCGGCTTGATAGTGGCAACACTTTTTCGAGCGACCTGGACAGCACGTGTGAGTCAATTTACGATTTCCGACGGATCAAAGTAGTCAATGCACACACAGGTTTGTTTGAGGTCACCGCTGGCACAGGGGGCGGCGGAGCTCGTGCGGCACCGATTCTTGGCGAAAAATTTAAGCGAAAATCTGCACTCGGGCTGCAAGTGCATGAGGGCAACATTGTTAATGCTACGAACCAGTCAGAATGTCAAGAGGACCAAGTTACCTTCTGGACCGGTTACCAGGGCTGGACATCCGCGAGTCCTCATCATCTTCGAGGAAGCCGAATACCTGATGCTCATCCAAGTCGTCAAAGTTGACGTCGCTGCTGCTAGAAATCGATGAGCCTGATCCCCGACGACTCATTGCTTCCTGTCCCCCTCGGTTACTAAAACGAAGTGGCCACGAGAGGAAAACAGCGCCGCCGTTTCAGCATTTGAACTTTATTTGAGATTCACTTCCTGGGGCGCTTCAGAGTTGTGGACGGCTGGCTAAACCTTTTTGCTCGATGTCGATGGAACTTTTGTGATCCGTCACCGACCATGTCGCTAACGAGAGTTCTCCGTTCGATGGCCGAGTCATCCCAAGATGAACCAAACTGCGCTTTCCTATTCACGCGTAGAACGCCTGCAGCCACGTTACCGACTGGGAGTTCGCGTCTTGATCCTCGGGGGTGCTTTCGTGGTTTTCCATACGCCAGAACCACTCCCGCAGGTCGGCGCGCTCCTTGCACTTGGACACGCAGCGAAATAGCAGCCGAAGCAGGTAGAAAAGAATGATGAACCCTGATAAAACGATCGCACACAGGATACCTGCTTTCATGGTCGTAATGACCTCGCGTACAATGAGCATTTCGTTCTGTTGGAGAAAAACGAAGAGGAACCTGTGAGCAAGCACCTCAGACAAATTGCGATCAACGGAAGCGTTTCTGTGACTTACCCAAAGAGCAATATTATCCCGCCTAACGTCATCAAGTAGCCGGCCGTAGCTCAGCAGTGTTTGTTCGTTGGCAGACAGCTCCTTCGCCACGTGGTCCTTCTGTAAGCAGCACAGGCATTAACAAAACGCTACATGTCAAACAAAACTCTAAAGCTCACCAGGTCCACGATCATATTTCGTATCTCCTTCAGCTGCTCGTTTAGAGCTTCTTGGTTTGCCTACAGCAGCCCCATTAGCAACATGTGATGCAAATTTTCTCGTCAACATCCTTCTACCTGCAGCATTTTGATGGCGGCCCATTGGTGCGTGTGGAATTCCTCGATCTGCCTTCCCATGACGCTCTGGTTTGCTTCCAAAGACTGGACTGTATACGGAATGCACATGATCAGAAAACACACATGAACAACTTCACCGTGACAGCAACAAACTTTCTCGCCAAACTTACTCTTTTTCGTGATACGGACAAAAATGCTTTCCAGTCGCCCGAGACCTTGAGTAGACGATGCGGCGGTAGCATGGACAGCTGGCATCAATGAAGCTGGGGCTGCTGCGCTGATTGGTGCAGTCGCATTAGATATAGAGCCGCTAGCAGTGGGAACGCTCGACGAGTTTGTATTCGAGTTGGATGCAGTGCTTGGTACTGAAGCCCACGTTTTTCCTGCTCCGTCGGATACATCAGGATCCAAAGAGTCGGTACTTGTGGCAGGCACTTGCTCTTTAGAATTTGAACTAGCAGCGACTTCCGCCTCGATCTGCTCTGGGGAATAGTCGACTAGACAGCACATTCCATGGCTCTGGTAGTGCTCAATACGCTGGTGCTCATCGTAAAATACGGCTACAACAGTGTTGTTCTTCTCCATCAAGCACTGACTCATGAGTTCGGTCGGATCCGGGATCCGAGGCACGGACATTTCAGCCACTGTGGACGGCTGCGGGACGGGCAGAGCTGACTGCGCGTCCAGAGCTTCCACCTCTGCGTCAATGCTCTTTTCCAGTTGAGAAATCACCTGCGTGAACGTCCGCCCGAACACTCTGCAGCAGCGATTTGTCAACTAAGCTCCAACCAGACAGAATGACAAAATGCACTCACCGGAGTTGACTGAGCGTGCAGTAGTACTCGGAGCCATAGTGCGACAGGAAGCGGAACTTGAGGTACCGCACGTGCTGCTGCGCGTCAAGCTGAAAAATCTGTTCGCCGTTCGTGTGCGTGGCCGTGAAGTTGCCGAGCACGAGCCACGTGTCTGTGGGGTAGTTGACGCTGCCCAGCACGATAAAGTCCTTGACAGGAGATGAGAACTTTTCATAGTTGGCTACTGCGATGGCGTCTGCGTGCACCTACAAAAACCACAAAAGGTCAGCAACTGCAGCCTCTGCTACTAATTCCACCGCTCTCACGTCTTCCGAGAGGCTGATGACGACCCACTTGCGCGGGTTCGAGCACGGCGTGAGCATGTAGCGGTCCTTGTCTGGCACCAGAAGGTTCGTGGGGCTCTTGGTCTCGGGCGCAGCGTCCAGGATCGTGGCGCCCGCGTCCAGCGACGCGTAGTTCTGTCGTTTGCGTGTGTCGACGCTGTCTGCGTCCACCACTTCGAAGAGGCCGCTGGGCACGTCCATCAGCGGGTCCACGTCCTCATCCGCTAGTTGCGCGTCCGCCATGGGCTCGTCTGGCTCCGTGATCAGCTGCGGACTGTCGGGGTGTCGGCCGGCGTCGGAGGCTCGTCTGGAGGCGGTTCTACGTCGTTGGAGGCCGCTGAGTCGCTGACTGAAGCGTCTACATCTTCGCCAGGTTTTGGGTCGGGCGGAGCGTCGGGCGTCACGATGCCGCGCACGCTGCAGATCCCAAGAACAGCAGCAGCAGGAGCAGCTTGGAGCCCATGGTGGCGATTAGAAATGCACGATACATGTACTTTTTAAAAAAAGTTTCAAAAATTCACATAAATCATGGATAAAAGTGGCCTCTTATTTTCGGATAAAAGTATCCAAACTTTATCTTTGGATTTTTGTGGATCTAATTTTTATCGATTCCAAGAAAGGCTCTCTTAGAGTATTTCCACCTGTAAGAGCAATTTTAAATACGTCGATAAAAGGTCGCAGATGGCTCGACACAATGTCCTCAACGGGGCATCATCTTGGGAGCGCGAAGAGAAGGCGAACCAACAAAGAGACTATGCGGCACAACTTCAGCAGCAGGTGCGTAGTCTGCATTGATTTCAGAAGTGGGGACCTAGCTATTAATTTCAGTGCTCTGCCAGGTTCACCAGAAACACGTTCAGCAGGAACTAGAGAAGGCGCGCAGACAACAGGAACAGCGCGAGGAGCTAGAAACGCTGGTGATATCCAATTGATCCGATGTTGTGGACCGTTCGGTAATTAATCACCACCGTCATTTGTTTTTCCAGGAACGCGAGAGAGCGCAAGCAACTCGGAAACGCCAGCCACAGCAAGAAGAACTACCACCCGAGCCTCAAATACCAGCTCAGTCTCCCCAGCGAGTAGTCTCCTTGCTGTATATGCCAGATTCGCAGATGCAGGGAGCACACAGGTCGTCACCGTTGAAACCAGCGAGTACCGACCCCAGTCTCACCAACGTCGGAAACAGTCCATGGTCAACTGTGGCCGAGGCTGCAATATCAACAGCAGCTACTTATGATTCGCACGTGCCCGTCTTCAACTCTGCACCCTCCGTCTTCGAGTCGCTCCTGCGGGAGCCTGGAATTGGCGCACGATCAATTGCGTTTTACGACGACTTGATGGCTCTGCAGCGTCTCACTGCGGAGGTTTGTCGGATGAATGCAGTTGCTTCAAATACCAACGCGTATAACTTGAAGTGATCTTACGTATGGACAGTTGGAGTCGGCGACGAAGCTGAGGCACACGAAGACCCAGGTTCGTGTCATCCCCTCAAATGGAAATCATGCTGCAGGTGACCAAGATTGAGATGTTTTCCGGCGTAGAGCAATTATGTCAAGCCAAACTTTGTGCATCAGCAAGAGACCTCAGCAGCACTGTCTGTGGCGGTCGCCATGCGCTCACCCGTGAAGGTTAGCGACGACAAGGTCAGTTCCACTTGCGCCGAAATCAAGGCGAGTACTCTCATAATTATATTCTTCTTCGTATAGGTAAAGCAGGATGACAACCAGCTCGAAAGCCAAAATGTAGTCCCCAATCAAGAATGCGGTACGTACCAAAAACTCTCTCGTCGAGTGAAGAGCGCATACTCATCGATGTCTTGCTAGCGTTGACGGAATGCAAGTTGAAAGCGTTCTGCTTCCACTCAGCACAGCAATGCCACCACTTTCGCAAAGTTTCTTGGGTGGGAAAGCTGCATCGCACAAGATTAATTACTCAGTGTCATCACAACAACAATTCGCTACTGAGCTCGATACGGAAGATGGCACGAGCACCATGGGGGCTTTGGATAACCACAGCGAAATGCTACACTTTTTACCGAGGGAGTCTTAAAAGGTTGAGCGAAGGCAATCTGCTGATCGCAATGCGAAATCGTGTAATATCGCTTAACAATGTAATACTAATAAGTACTACAGTAGTAATTAGCAGTGATCCTATTTTTCTGGGCGAATTTCGGGGCTGCTTGCTACGGCCATGAGCTCTGCTGACTGGGATGTCATATTTCCCAGTACACACACGGCATCGCTCTTCATCACAAAGGCCGGGGCAAAGCTGCCACCACAAGCGTATCTGCAGAAGGGCAGTGAACAATGGTGTCACGTCAGTCTTTCAATTCCTTAAACGCAACCAATCCACACTGCTCTCGACGTACCTCAAGCCTTCCCATCGCCACTCCCCACAACGGCCCCGCAAGCTTTTCTTGGGCAATGGATCTCGCCCTCTGAATTTGTCGTGGCTTGTTCGATTGTCCACAGCTGCGGATCTACAAACCACTGCTTGCAATCGTTTAACGCGGCCAGCACCGTCGAGTCTTCGTCTAGTAGCGCTGACACCTGCTCGATTGTTGACCCACCACTCATTTCAGACACAACGCTCTTTCCGATACCCACAAGCTGTTGGACACTTCGCTGCCACTCGGTTGCATTGCGTCGCAGGAATACTAACTGTGTGGGCATTTGGCCCACTGCAGAGGCCTTGTTGTCTTCGCTTGCAAAGGAAGACAAGTCTGGCTTTTGAAATTGGAGACTTCCAGTACGATTTTGCACAGTCCCCCTCTTGTCTTCAATCGTAGCCTTCATTACCCGTTTTGAGTTTTTGAAAGACGTCAGCGAGCGCCACAACGCACTACCCGCCTTCTTTTGGTTTCTCCATTCGCCTTACTCGGAGACAGAGCTACCGAGCCAATATGATTACTTTCTTCGGTTGCAGGGCGTCGTGTGGGATGAGGAGTTTGAAAAGCAATTCCAGATTCTTCTTCATCCTTTAGCGAGCCCTCAACACCAATGTGTGGCTTTGTCAGCACGGGAGATCCACTTTTCCGCCTGTTGGTACAAGTATCCGAGCAGGATGTGGTTTGTGACCCATTCCCCATCGTGACACTGGGGCTGTGAGGTCTTAAACGCACCTTGGCGAGCAGCGGCTTCTGTGTAATGCTTTCAGTGACGATGACTTGCTCCTCATTTGTAGGCGCACTTGGCGCTACACCTCTCGTCGAATTGCCGATTGATTGTCCTCCTAATGCATTTAGGAATCGGGTGCTGTCGCTCCCAGCAGACCAAGTATCTGTTTGCCTTGTTAGTTTTGCCATGTCATGGTGATGAACGATGGCACCGGCACAAAACAAACTTTCGCCACAGCTTTGACAGCCGTAAACGGTTCCCATCGAGCGCAATGCAGGAATAAAAGAAGAAGCAGGAGGAACATTTCCTGCTGCGGCTTCAGAGTAACCTGCACCCGAAGGTGTTGAGAGGCAAAACCCGCTAGGCACTCTTTCGCCTATCATTCCGCGATCGTCGCACCCCGATGCTAGCATCTCAATCGAAGACTGCTTCTTCAATAGCGGCGGCGGGGGGACCGACTCGGTGTTTGCTGTGTCTGGCGGCGCTTCTTCGCAACCTCGTTAACAAGCTCTCCTTCCTCATGCTGTTGAGCCAAACGTGTCAAATGGGCCTTGAGAAGATGTTGGTTTGCGACAAAAACATCCCCACATGAAGTCTCGAGGCACTTCAGTTGAGCATCAAAGCCAACGTTTAGACTCACAACAGGCCGCAGTGCCTTCACGTGAGCAGAAATGACCGCGTAGGACATTTTCTGCTTCATCATCAAGAATGCCATCGCAACGGCAGGAGATCTCGAACGCCCTCCGGCACAGTGGACGAGAACACCACCATGCTTCAGGCCAGCATCGATAAATACTGCAGCAATCGGCAGGCAGCTCAGCAAACTTGCGTACTCCTTGTCGCGGATGCTAAGGCTCAAGTACGTGAAGTCTTGGGGGAAGGTCGCGTAGCTACCGGCAAGGTTGAGCACGTGAGAAATTTTGTTGGACTTGAGTGCGTCGACATTGAAAGCAGCGTGAATAGAGCCCACGAACAATCCGGCAGCGACTTCCACAGGAACATTATCTTGAACAATTGAAGTCTGCAACCGAAGTCCATGGGCCTTCCGCATCGACATCGTCAAGCTGCACTGTGCGGATACAGCCTTCGAGTTTCGTCGTCTGCAACTTGACCGTGAGTAAGATGAACGGACACCGCGTGCGTCTTCCGGAGTAGGTGTCGTTGTAAGGCAGCGAATGTGAATGCAGTCAGCATTTTCCACGCAGCACGATCAAAATAGACGCTTTTCCCGCCTTCCAGGAATGGCATACTGCTCTTCCTCAGGAGCGTCCGGTTGAACCTGCAGTCACCAGCAAATATGCCATTCCTATTGAAAGCAGACAGACAATGAGTAGCCAAGATTGGCGTCGTTAATTTTTAGCAGATAAGATGGCTCATCGTGATGTTCAAGTACGTGAGGTGGTCCACGATGCTCGTGCAGCTGAAGGGTGAGCAGGTATTGGAGCAGGTCGGGTCTTCTCCGTCCGTGTGGCTACAATTGCGGTAGGTAGCCGAGAACTCGTCGTAGAAGATCTAGAGCACAAAAGCATAGCACACGTCAGTCCTCTCGGTTAGTTCGTCTCACCTGCACGCACCTCTTCCGTCGTGTGCTCAAAACCTGTCCACGTTGGGGGCAGGTGCGGCACTGCGTCTTGGAAGTGGGTCACGCGGTACACATCCATGCTGGCGTTGCGCAGCCTCGCACTGAAGTTGGTGTTGCCCACGCGGGGCTTACCGAACGTGTACAGTGCTTGGACTGACATCTTCTCAATGTACTCGAGCTCAAAGGCACAAATGGCCGCCACGGCTCCGCCCAGCGAGTGTCCCGTGACGAAGAGCGACGCGTTGGGATGTTGCAGCCGCAGCTTGTGCAGTGCAGTTAGGACCTGCGGGGCTACGGACCGATAGGCCCAGTAGAAACCCTGGTGCACCATAACGCCCGGGAACTGTGTGTATGCGCGTCGCTTGAGGAAGGTGAGGTTGTCCAGCCAGTTGGTGACGTCCATGCTGCCTCGGAAGGCCACCACGAGGGCGTCGTAGAGCGTCGAGTAGCCTACAAGTCCCTGGAAATTGTCCTTGGCGTCCTCCACCACTGAGACGCCTTCGAGTGGTGATACGAGTGCACATGGTTGGCAGTTCCAGTGGATGATGTGCTGTTCCTGGCAGTACGAGACGGACGTCACGTGGGCCAGATACAGAGCTGTGGTCTCATTGTAGACTGGGACTTGTGGTTGTTGTTTGGGTAATAGTTGGTCTAATGGGAAGGAGGACTGCCACACGGGGGACGCATTGACAAAGGAGAGAAATTGCAGCAGCAGGAGACGCAGCAAGGAGCAGCCCATGGGAGAGGAAGAGATTCCGTGTGTGTCATTCCAAAACAGGCGAAGCGTTTGAGAATATGGCTGTATGGGGGATGACGACACGACAGAGGAATAGTAGCAGACCTTTGTCAAGTCATAACAGAGAAAGTATCACTATACGGGAGAAACGGATGTTCTTAAGCTTCAGACAGCAAGAAGATCTTCTATGGAACACTGTTGTCATTACCGGATATTCTTTGTTAAGGGATACACCCCACCAGAGGAGATACTAAGCCGCTCCGTTTATGTACACCAAGTCGACCGTGACTCATACTCTTCTCCAAATTCTTCGTCTACCTCAGGTTCTTCAACTTCTTCATGTACAAACGACGGATATATTTCTTCTCCCATCTTCACTCCCCTAGCGTCAAGTGGGGCAACCGTCTGGTGGTGCACGCCCCATTAGAGAAGTGAAAATACAGCTGTAAGACAGCATAGGGTCGTGATTTGCTGACCCGTGATTGGCTAACCTGAGCCTGTATTCCATACGCGGGTGTATCCCATAACAAAGAACTAGCTCTCTGGGCCCCCGCTACGCGGACGCTGTAAACATGGTTTGTTGGAGGAGTAGGGACTTCGCTGCGGCGAGTTTTTAGGTGCATTTACATGGTAAACAAGTTAAATAGTTAAAAGGTTTAGTGTAGGCTGAAGCGGTACACTGAGTAGCGTGCTTTTAATGAGGACAAAGTTAGTCGAGGATGTAGGCAACGCGCGTACCTAGGCGTAATTACACACTGAATAATAATAATTTGCCAGAATTCACTTAAAAACACACCCGTGCTACGCGTATCTCTCACCTCAGGATTTTCGGTGCGTTTAGCACCAGTAAAGGGTACTTATAGTATACTGTATAGCGCGTGACCGCGCATACTGTGTATAGTAGCACTGTTGATTAATGTTCGTGCAGCTTGCGGGTGCGTATACAGTAAACTGTACACTAAAGAGTGGGTATATAGTAGCACTGCTGATTAATGTTCGTGCAACTTGCGTGCGCGCCAGTGTAGTCTGTATTGATAACAACGGCTCGTCACAGCTAAGCGTCATCGCGCAAGCCGTACTCTGGGCTATTGGTCGTGTCAGTGGTAGTGTATAACGCTCGACTGTACATAGCGTGCCAGTGTATACTGTAAAGCGTGCCAGCCTGTAATGTACAGTGTGCCAACATGTAATGTATAGTGCGCCTGTGTAAAGAGTATTGGGTGCAAAATGTAATGTATAGCGTTCCATACAGCGCGCCGGTGTATAGCGTGCCAGTGTACAGCGCGTTCGTGTATAGTGTATAGCGTGCCTATGTAGAGCGTGCCAGTCTATTGTGTATAGCGTTCCAGTGTACAGCGCGCCAGTGTATAGTGTATAGCGTGGCAGTGTACAGCGTGTCAGTGTATTGTGTATAGCTGCCAGTGTATTGCGCGCTCGTGTGCACAGTGTAAAGCGTGCAAGTTGACAGCGTGCTAGGGTATAGAGTATAGCGTGCCGGTGGACAGCGCGTCAGTGTATAGTGTATAGTGCTCTAGTGCACAGAGCACCATTATAGCGTGCCAACGAATCATTTTAACGTAAAGTGTGCCATTGTCTAATCATAGCGTGTGAGTGCAAAGTGTTTAGCGTGTCGATGTATAGTGAACAGAGTGATGCCAGCCATCTGCGTATAATGTTTATAATGTGTAGTGTATAGTGTTCCAGTGTATATTGTATAGCGTACCAGCGTATCATGATAGCGTTCAGTATAGTACGGTATGTAGCGTGCCAGGGTATCAGCGTCCAGAGTATATTATATAACGTGGAGGTGTATTACGTATACCATGTCCTTCTAAAGCGTGCCCGTCTATAGCGTGCCATCGTTCGCCCGTGTTTAATGTATGGCGTGTCAGTGTGTATAGCGTATAGCGTGTCATCGTATAATGCGAAGAGTGCCAGTGTAAAGTGTGGAGATGTCAGTGTTTACGCGATACACTATACGTAAGTACACGCTAAACAGGACTCTGTGGTATACATTAAGCATTAAACAGCATAAATATACACTATACATTGTTGCACAACCGTATGCAGAGTATAGTATAGTATATTGCGTCGCGCACAACCGTGTATAGTGTATAATATACGTGTCTGTTGCATAGTTGACCAATAGCATGTCCCAACGATCGGAAAAGAGTAAATGTGTTACAAAAGCGCGTATAGAGTGCACTGTGCACGTTGTACTCTTGCTTGCCAATGGCAGCGTTTAAAATGGCCTGGATCGAGTTGGAAAGGTACTACAAAAAGCAGCTCCTACTGCACCCGATTTGCAGTCTGGACGCCAGGTTTTGGTATGTTTTTGTAAATTATATCAGCAGAGCGGGGTCCGCCGCGCGGTTATTGTCCAATTGGTTTGTTTCGTGCTCCTGCAGAAATGTTTGCCTTTCAGCCAATGGGAAGAGCGGATATGGCAGGGATCGTGCTACCGATCGAAGTCCGTGCCACAGTTGTTCGCAGTTAAGTCCGATTTTAAACCGTGATAGTTGGCTATTTTTGTAATTTCCAGAAACATGTTGTCAGTCAGAATGATAAGTCCAGTCGATAAGGTAGTTGAGCTTTGTATGGGAAAGCCCCTCCAGTACATATGCAATACGGTAGGAAAAGACTGGTCGAGGGGGACCGGACGGACAGACAGACGGACGGACGGACAGACAGGATTCTAGGTTAACAGAGTTCGAACTAGAGGGTTGATATCCGTTATAATACATGTACTTGAAAGCAGAGGAAGCAGAGGACCACAACGAAGTCGCTTTACTTCCTTGGCGCACTCCGAGCTGTTGAACAGAGCTTGGATTGTCACGAAACATGCTGCGACGATCCTGCATTGGGCGACATGCGCTGTCCGTTGAAAGAAATGTACAATGGTGGACAATGCGACTTCGCTGGAAATGCTTGTTTCGTCCACCCTGCAACGTCAGCAACGGGCGCGTTTAGCAGCAAGATCATGTGGTGGTGAAAATGCATCATGCTAAGCACTAAGATTACACGTGCGTACAGCATATTATATCAAAGCTTTCATCGCCATGGCCATCGCCATCGGCGTCGGTAACATGGATGCCGCTTTCGTTGGGCAGTCCTACCCGGACGGACATAGCAGTCCCGGCAGTTTAGAACATTGGTGTCCCTCACATCAACCAGCTAAGCGGCGTCATAGACACGCCTCACTCGTTTTCACTATGGGGTCCACAGTTTAACTCAGTTTCACTAAGCCAAAAGCCAGCGCCATTGTTCGCTTCGCTTCGTAGGCCCCATCTTGCCTCGCACACAGCGACTCGGGTGACCGCCTACTCGGCGCGCAGGCAGTTCGGCCTCAGCATTCCCAGTACCAGTACCAGCAGCAGAGCAGCAGCATGGAGACGCCCCTCCCGCCGCAGGACATCCAACCCAACAACGCCGTGTTCGCGGCGCGCAGCCTCCCGCGTCCACTCACGTGGCAGCGGCGCGAGCACGCGCTGCACCGTCGCACGATCCTCACGAGCATCGGCCAGCTGCTGGCACGCAACGCGCAGCTCGTGCAGGGCGGCGCCTCGGACCTGAGCAAGACGTGGGTGCTGGCGCGCAAGCTGGAGGTGCTCATGTTCATCCACTCGGCGTCGCTGCTCGAGTACGCGAACGTGGACAGTCTGGCCAGACGCGTGCAGGCGCTCACAGCTGGCATCGTCAACAAGAAGATCCGACGAGCCACGGCTACGACGCCATGTGACGCGCCCCCAGTCCTTGCGCGCTGTCCGCCGACAGTGTCCCCTGTCATGCACATGCAGGTGACGAGCTTCAGTCCGTCGTCTGCCGGGTCAGTGACGCCGCCCGTTGCAGCGGCAGGGAGCGTCCGGCCATTGCCGCGCATCTCGCACCTGATCCACAAACGCAACGTGAACGAGACTCAGTGTGTGGACGCCATGAACGTCCGCAAGAGGATGCGCATCGCACTCATGCCGGAGGAAGACAACTCGATCGAGGACAAACGAAAGCCTAGCGAACTGGGCATCCTCCTCTTCCGAGGCTACGAGGAGCTCAGCAAGATCATTTGGAGCTACGTGGACGGCGTGCAGATCATGCGCGCGCGTGGCGTGTGTCGCATCGCCTGCGCGTTGAATCCGCTGTTTGTGACGTCCCTTCAGCTGAGCTGCAACGCGGTGCAGAAGGCGCTGGCGACTCGAACGGGAGGAGGCGTGTATTTTGCGTGAGTGCATCCATCTTCGACAGTTGGAAATCGTGTCCCTGTCGGCGGGAATGACATTCGGGAAACTGTCGATGCGCGCCACTAACTGCCCGCAGCGGTTCGTTGTGACCCACGACGACCATGAGCAGATTGTGCTGTCGATGGCGGAGCAGATGCGGCGGAATACGTTCCCAGGACTCACGCGGTTGAGTATCACGTGTCTTTTTACCAACGAGGAAGCCGACGGAGAGGCCGACGTTCTGGTGAACACGTTGATGCTGGGCTGCTGTCCGCGCGTGGAGGAGTTATGTCTTCCTGGCAACAGTTTTGGCGACTACGGAGCCACGAAAGTAGCGCAGATGTTGCGCTCGCAGGTCTGTCCGAATATGACGCGGTTGGATCTGCGCCGCAATTTCATCGGAGAAGACGGCGTGCGCAGCTTGTGCCATGCGCTGGCTGACGGCTGTGCGCCCAACCTTACGGAACTCTGCTTGGGCGGAAACACCATCACCGACTCGAGCTTCCATCACGTGCTGTACGCGATGGAGAGTGGCCAATTGCGGAATTTGCGCTTCTTGGGGATCGAGATGAACTATCTGACATCGACGAGCATGGAGATGTTGGGCCGCACAGTCGGTAAGCTGGTTTGTCCCGTTCTCTCGCAGATCTCCTACAGCGACAATAGCGTGGACAACGAGTCTGCAAAGCGGCTGATCGCGAATGCGGTGTACCAGGAGCGCGTATGTCAGGCGAAGCGTCAGCAACGGGTTCGTGATGGCAACGTCAGTGAAGGAGAGAGTTCTTGCGACGAGCAGTTATCGGACGAAGCGGTGATTTAAAGACGCGGAAGTGAGCGTTTGTAGATGTGAGCGACAACGGGTGACGTAGTGACTAGATCACTCATGCTGCCTGTTGCCACTATTTAACGGAGAGGAAGGGAGCGAGCCAATCCATAATTTATACATCAAGCTCTCTACTTGTTGTCATCTCATCTAACAAGCCGTCTGCAGGTTAGCAAGTTCAGCGTCGGCGAAGCGCACAGTCTCGTTCCAGTTGGGCGACTTCGGGTCAAGTTTAAACACTATCAGCTGCAGCTCGCGGTGCGAGACCACGTCAGCAGGACGCGGTGTAGGGAGGAAATCATCACCATGGGCGCGCTCGAATCGGAAGCCGAAGGCCATGGCTTCCTTGAACAGGAGGTCCTCCGTTGACTGTGCTCGGCACACGAAGCCACAACAGAACTTGGTCTCGAGCGGCTCCCGCGAGCGCAGTAGCAGATGCTTGATGGTCTGCAGAATGGGCTTGACGAGAATGGGCCAGCACACGACGTCAGCGCCAATGAGCATGTCCACGGGGTGCGGGAACGCGCGCTCGAAGGAGTCTACACTCACGGTCGCCCCAGAGCAGCGGCAGCCCCTGCACTTTGCTGGGGTCTGCGTTTTGCTCTATGTTCTCTTTAGCAGCTCCAGGACAATGTCGTTGCCGTCCGTCAATGCGGTGTAGGCCCTGTACCATGCAACAAACAGCGTCAATTATGAGCACCGCAACCAACACACAGAGGAGCGAAGACGCACGCGAATTGGGACGCGACGAGGCCGCTGAGTCCCGCGCCGGCGCCCAGCTCTACCACATTCTTGCCGGTGATTTCCTCTCGATGGGCCACGAGGTACCAGGCCAGGAAGGCGGACACGGGCCACACCACTTGGCCCGTCAGGTCGTGGTCCGTGGAGGCGGCGTGGGAGCTCAATAGCTGCTGCTTCACGACGCCAAAGTCAAACTCCTGCGTCGCATAGCTGGAGAGGAAGAGGTTAGAGAATGGGAAGTGATAAGTGGATAGCTAGATGTAGAGGAAACGCACTCGCGGTTCACGAACAGGTCCGTGCTGAAGAAGTCCTCGTAGTCCTCATCTGATGGGCTGCTCATGCTTGACCAGCAATTAATTAATGTGTGACTGGTACCGTGAGTGGTTGCATTTAGTGCCAGCATATCGACAAACATGCTTTGTGTATTCTGTATTTCTGTACAGCCCCATTGCCAAAGGAAATCCAACTATAAACGTAACTACAGTAGCATACGTTTGTGCCTGTAATGCCCCGCCTGGGCACTCCGCTAGGATTCAGCGAGGCTTGAAGAGCATCTCAATGTTTTTGACGAAAATGTTCTTGGCCCCGTTGCGGTCTCAGATCATAACCGCGCCGCAGAATGCGCACTTGTACCTCGCTGCCGTCTAGGTTCTCCTTTATCTTGCCGCAGCTTGAGCATGTGTTGGGATGTACTCCTCCTCGCCCTTGATCAGCCGTCCGCCAGGCCGATTCATCTTGTAGCATCCGGAAGATGAGGTGGCGCTGTGGATACGATGCTTCCTGCCTCTGTGGTCGATACAGGGCTAGTCGAGTGATACCTCTCGTATCCTTTGAGGCTACAATTCCCACCGGTACGGACACCTCAGACAAATGACGATGATCCGGGTGCGGTCCACCACGGCCTTGCGTCGCCACTGGCGGTAGCGAGTGCGTGAACTTCCACAGTTGCGGCACTCGAACAGGTCCGACTCGAAGCCGTCCACTTCGCGGCCGTCGCGCATCACCTCGTGTGTGCGCTTCCTGATCCACTCCTTGCGTTGACGCACCAACTGCGGGTTGGCCATGTCGGGGCCGCTCATGCGCACCAGACTGTGCGACGGCAGCTCGCCTGAGAGCAATCGGTTGCGCAGCGCCACGTTTCGCGAGTCCTTCAGATTAAATAACAGAGTCCTTGCCTTGTGCGCGTACGCTTTCGTAAGCGAGTAGCTGCATGGACACAAAAGGCGTCAGTTCATCCCCTACAGCTCTCAAAGGGTCTGCTGCCCCCTCACCTTTGTCCGTAGGCAGCATACAGCTCGGCCTCCACGTCCAACGCGACGACCACGGAGTTCACGTCCAAGGGACGCAGAATGTCCGTGAGTCTCGAGGAGAAGCGACGACGTGCGACCGCAATACTCGCGAGACTCCAGGCCTTGCACACGCGCCCCACTTGGCCGAAGCTGATGATGAGTGACAACACCTCCTGCGGCAATGAAGCCGCCACCGACGGCCCAGCCACAGTCTTCGTCTCTTGTTCGTCTGCAACTGCCGGTTTCTCTTCTAGCTCCGAGTCTACTGCCCCAATAGGACTCCGGACTCCTAAGACACAGCAGCAACAACATACATGAGCCTCTGATCCGTGTCAAAACTCCGATAACTGATACCTGCAAGGTCCAGCTCCTCCTCCAGCTCCAAGGCCCACGCGTCGTCCTCCTCGTCCTGCACAACTCGCGACTCCATCGCTAATCTTCTGATACAGTCGTCGGTTCATCTGCAGGCACTGTTCAATGTCGCACGAGATGTGGTCCACTTCAATTATGACTCGTTCATGTCGCTCGAAGGTACAATCCGAGCCACGCGGCCTTCAAAGAGTCATAAGCTCAAGATGCGTCAACGAGCTCTCAAGAGCGACGTGGACGACGGCGCGTTGGGCGATGCCGGGAACGAGAATGCAGTGAGTCGCTCAGCGCGTCGCGTGCTGAAGAAGGTGGACGTGTACCCCAAGATGCACCGCGAGTTCAAGGTGCAGACGGAGTTCGGAGCCACCATCTCAGTCGTGGCGGGCATCGTCATGGCTGTTCTCTTCCTCTCGGAACTCAGCGCGTACTGGAGCGTCTACACACACGAGCACATGGTCGTGGACTCGTCCCTGGGCGAGAAGCTGCAGGTGAATCTGGACGTGAGTTTCCTGGCCGTCAACTGCCGAGACGCGCATATCAACGCCATGGACGTGGCTGGAGAGCTGCAGGTCAACATGCACCAGACGGTGGTCAAGACGCGACTGGACGCCAACGGAAACGCCATCTCCGTGCTATCGGATGAGCTGGCGCAGGCCAAGACGGAGCTGCCCGATGGCTACTGCGGCAGCTGCTACGGTGCCAAGCACCCGGCGGGCAAAGACTGCTGCAACTCGTGCGAGGAGGTGAAGGAGGCCTTTATTCATAGCGACATGTCGCTCGAAGAGGCCGAACAGAAGGAGCAGTGCGTGCGCGAGAACGTGGAGGAGGAGAAGCTCGCGCAGGATGGAGAGGGCTGCCGCTTCACGGGCAAAATGTTCGTCAACCGCGTGGCCGGCAACTTCCACGTTGCGCTCGGACGCACGTTCCATCGCCAGGGACGACTCGTGCACCAGTTCCGACCGGGCCAGGAGCACACGTACAACTCGAGCCACACCATCCACAGCTTGTCGTTTGGCGAACCCATGCCCGGAGTGGACGGACCGCTCGACGGCGTCTCGAAGGTCACCGTGCAATGTGAGTGGACGGAGGTGTTGATGTGTTGTAGGTGCTGTGCGTCTAACTGGAGTTTGTTTTGTGGGTGATATAGCTGGTGGAGTGTTTCAGTATTACATCAAGATTGTACCCACGATCTACAGCGACATCGACGAAAATGCGATTCACTCGTACCAGGTGCGTATTGAGTTGTTATTCAAGATATGAACGAGCTTTCCCGATGACTTACCGTTGTTATGTTTCCCCAGTTTGCCGTCACTCAGCAGGGCAACTACTTAAACCCTCGCGGACAGATGACGTCGCTTCCTGGTAATACCTGCGTTGGCATGAACTTGACTATTTTCGCAACCACTGACACTGTTTTGGTTGCATCTTTGCGCAGGACCTTCTTCGTGT
>JAAKBF010000279.1:0-24860 GCA_012656075.1 Phytophthora hibernalis | reverse complement strand
TGTTCGTAAGGTAGCCTGTGGGATCGACGAAACTATGACGAAAAATTGTGTGGGAGTAGGAGATACGCCGTATGAAACGCTGGGTCGAGCGACGATTAAGATCTTGGCCGGAAACTTGGTGTATCGATTTAACGTTTGGGTTGGAGATCTACCAGGACAAGACGTGTTAGGAATGGATTTTATGGTCCCGGTGGGCATCCGTGTGGACGCAGGAGATGGGTCAGTATGCTTACCAGACGAAGTGCGCATCCGCATGCTGGGACGGCGAGAGTTGTTCAGCACCAAGCGTCGACAAATATGTCCTTCGACGATGCTCTGGATCGAGGTCGGGCAGTCGTGCGACGTGCCTACGCGTCCGGACCACAAGGCAAACCAACAGCTCTGGGTTAGCCGGGGAAAGGGATGGATACCCACGGTGTTGGAAAATCGACGCGGAAAACTAAGGTACATACGTCTTACCAACATCGATGATCGACCAGTGACGGTGGACACATTGAACAAGCTGGGCGTGTGGATGGGCGATAATCTCGTTCCTCGAGACTACGGTTTTGTCACGACGAAATCCAACCGGTACGCGGAGTGGCAAAATCTGGTGTTTGGTGCAACCCGCGAAGTCGACGGAGCACCGATCGTCGAGGAAGACCATTCCCCTTCGGTGCAACGTGTAGAATATCCCACGCCAACTGCGATACTGAGTCGGACCTCAGCCGAGGAGGATTTGAACCTCAGGGAGGCTCTAGATTCGCCACGCGTGCCGATCGTCGCAGCAGTAGAAGTCCGAGATTTGCCCAGTCAACAACAAGGCAAAGCCACTCTCGTCGAAGGAGCTCCGATATCAGCGAGGAGTCCGTGCAGAACTGTTCTGCGTCAGAAGCACCAAAGCCACCGTCGGTCCCTGCAGACTCGACGTGAACGCTCATCGACGATGACGCGGTGTGTTACCACGAAGGAAGCTATCTCTTTGCAGAAGATGTGGAGCAGAAAATGGCGGTATTGCCAGAGGTGCCAATGTCTCTGACTCAGGAAGTGAAGATCGAGGACTTGAAGGTCGGCATACCCGATAATGTCCCGTCCGAGATTGGCATTCGAGCAGGAACGATTACGTCGAATCATCTGGAAGAAGAAGCATTTGATGGTGGGCAAAGGAAATGCGTTGCCTCCTGCAGCTGTCGGCGTGGAATGTGATATCGACGTTGGAAACGCCAAGCCGGTGGCACAACGGTGCCGAAAGATTCCACCACAGTTCCGCGAGAAGGTATTCGAGCTTATCAAAGGCTTGCTGAGTGCGAAAATGATCAAGCCGTCGACGTCTCCGTGGGCCTCCCCAATCGTCGTCATCATAAAAAAGAATGGTGTCGACATCAGGCTTTGTATCGACTATCGAATGGTCAACGAACTCACACAGCTGATGATTTATCCGATGCCGCTGGTTGACGACCTCCTCGAAGGACTTGATGCGATTCTCTGGTATTGCTCTCGACATGGCGAGCGGGTTTTGGGTTGCTCCGATGACAGACCGAGCCCGTCTCATCTCCGCGTTCATCAAGCCGTTCGGTTTGTTCGAGTGGCTTCGCATGCCATTCGGTCTACGAAACGCCCCCCAGATCTACCAACGTCTCATCGACAATGCACTGTATGGTTTCTTGAGACTAAGCCGCCAATATCCACGCCTCGATGTGTTCAAACATGTCGTACCGGAGAATGAAGATCGAAAGTCGATATTGGGGCGTCGGTCATACATCGTGGGATGACCTATGCATCAAGGTCGAAAACTTGCTCGCTGCATGCGACCAGTGCAATCTCTCCATAAATGTGGAGAAGAGCAGCTGGGGTATGTCGAAGGTCGACTACTTGGGCCACTCGGTGTCGAACCTAGGTCTGGAGGCCAAACCGAAGAACTTGGAGGCACTGTCATCTCTCGATTTTCCTCGCACGTTGAAAGCACTCCAGTCGTTCTTGGGCAGTCTTAGCTACTATCATCGATTCATCGCAGACTTCGCCATATATGCGTCGGTGTTGTACAGTCTGTCGGAGGAAGACTTCGAACGTCGAACCGCAGAAGACGACTCTAAGAAATGGAAGCACGCCGAAGAAGAGTTTCGTCGATTGAAGTTGAAGATAGCCGACACCCCATTGTTGCGCCATTACAGCCCGGAACTGGAGCCAGTGATCATTGTGTACGCAAGTGACTGGGCCATCTCTGCTGTTCTCACTCAACGACACGAGGACGTCTACATGCCAGTGAAATTTACCAGTCGCACATTGAAGCCGAATGAACTCAAGTATGACCTCGTGAGAAAGAGGCCCTGGCGCTGCTGAGAGCACTGACTAGCTGTTTCACGATGCTAGCAGGACGTAAGATCCGAGTGCTGACTCGATATACGACGTTGGCCTGGGTTTCCGAAAAAATAACCCGCAGGGACGCCTGTCTCAGTGGGCCGCTCTATTATCGCCATGGGACCTCCAAATCGATCGATCGACTCGTGGGGAAGAAGAGATCCTGGGCGTGTTAGCAGCTTGCATAACGCCGCGAGCTATGGACGCAGCTTTGGAAGCGATCGCTCCTCGACGTCAACCCAAGAAAGCGATGTCGATCCCTCGACCAATTGTAAGTGTTGGAGAAGAGGTTCATGTGATCAGCTTCGACGGGTCCACGAAGGCGAAACGTGAAGGGGGCGCATTCGGTGCCATTGTTTGGAAGTTGCCAGGTTGGAAGATTGAGAAGGACGCTTCGGGATACGACGTAGACAACAGTCAACGAAGCGGAATATCGAGGACGGCTGCTGGCGCATCTCTTGGAAGGACTCGACGTGCGACGTATAATCGTAAGCGGTGACTCGAACCTCGCGATTCGTCATCTGCGCGACGAGATGGACTGCAAGGCGTTAGGATTACAGCTCCTTCGGAAGAAATGCTGGGATAAGTTGAAGACGCTCCCGAAGGCAGACCTGTGTCACGTCCGTCGAGACTGGAACGCACGCGCGGATTTGCTAGCCGGACAAGCACTACAACGTCAAGCGGGGATACCGATCTCCGAGGAACAGACTCTAGCTGATCTGACCACGTTGAATCGACTTGGAGAGATCATTGATACGATGTTCGACGAATGTGCTGGCGGCGAATTACCGCCGATCATGCCAGTGACGACTAGGTCGGGAGCCCGACGCGAAATTACTCAGCCGGATAGTGAAGAGAGCCCACCCGGCGAGGATCGACTGGACACATCGACGCCGTAAGTGCTCGACGAAAGTGTTGTAAAACGTATCTGTATGGACCGTATCCGAAAGGCCCAGGGCGAAGAGCTGTGGATATAATTTGAAGCAATTTGTCAGGGGCGATGTAACGGGAATGACGTCGCGAGACGCAAGTAACTGCAGTAAGCTGGCGCATCAGTATGATGAAGACGAGAACAATCTGCTCTTCTACCACGCCAAAGGAGATGAGTACGCCGAAGATCGAAACGCAGTAATGAAGCTCGTTGTCCCGGAAGCTCTGAGAAACGACGTACTGCACCAATATCACGCCAGCCTCGAAGGTGGACATCAAGAAATCGGACGTACTTATCATCGAATACGCCAACATTTCCACTGGCCAGGACTGTACAAAAGCGTTCAACGTTATGTCGGAGAGTGTACCGATTGCGAGACCGGAAAAGCTCGACCCACTATCAGGGGCGAATCACCTGGGAATATCA
Organism: Phytophthora hibernalis; assembly: GCA_012656075.1. Lineage (NCBI taxonomy): Eukaryota > Oomycota > Peronosporomycetes > Peronosporales > Peronosporaceae > Phytophthora > Phytophthora hibernalis. The sequence continues at coordinate 21,166 of JAAKBF010000279.1, read as the reverse complement.
TTCCGACGTACCCATTTCAAGTCATTGCTATGGACCACATACCGTCGTTGCCACCGTCGATCAAGAGTAATACCGAACTTTTGGTCTGGGTGGACTTGTTCACTGGGTTCGTCGTTGCAAAAGCCAATTCGTCGAGAACCGCGCAAACCGTGGCGGAGTCCTACGTGGAATGCGTCTTTCGACGGTTCGGAGCGAGCGAGGTCATACGTCACGACCGAGAGCCCGGATTTATGTCGGACTTCTTCCGAGCGTTTAATCAGCTCATGGGTCAACGACAGCGGGCTACGCTTGCCTACCGACCACAAGCAAACGGGTCAGCAGAGCGTATGGTACAAACGATTACTCGATCCATCAAGATGTACGTTGAAGACGAACACCAACGAGACTGGGATGAATACGCGGAGAGACTCACCTACTCGTTGAACACGGCGTATGATCGAGTGAGAAAAGAGACCCCATTCTTCTTAGTCCACGGCTGGGACCCCGCTCGACGATCGAAGCCTCACTCTCAGTGGGCAACACGCGACGCCAAGACTCACAGCCGCGCCGGTGGCGCTTCCACATCCAGAAACACTATCTATATGCATGCGCGCGCAGGCGGCGGACCTATTACGAGAGGCCATAGCTGAAAGGGCGGAGACTCACAACGAAACGGTGACCGAAACCACCATCGACGAGGGCGCAATTTGGTTATTCCTGGATCGAGTGAAGCCGGGACACGCGAAGAAGCTCGCCCACCAGTGGCACGGACCTTTCAGAGTGCAAGAGATGGTGAGTAGTTACGCAGTAAAGTTGGAAATCGCTGGTACGCCGTACCAACTGTACCCTGTGGTACATATCTCGAAGCTGAAACCAGTGCGACAATATCCGACACGCCCGACAATAGATCTGCGGGTGCCGCAGGAAGATCGTCTTGACTTCGATGAAGAAATGCTGCCCGAGGACAGTTGGATATCAGAAGCGCTAGGAGAAGAAGTGTTTGAGGTCGAGGCTATTCTCGATGTACGAACTGGACGTCGAACCCGATATGGACGAGCGCTACGCGAGTACTTGGTACGCTGGAAAGGATATGAAGAGACCACGTGGTCGACGAAGCTGACTTGAACTGTGGAGGGCTACTCTACGATTTTGCTCGACGGAGGACGGGTGAACATCGGTTTGAAGCGATGCAATCGAGCGAACCGACGAGTGCCGATATTCAAGGGAATGGTGGGAGACAGGATCTCACCAGGATTGAAGGTAGAAGGTATCGCAGGATGGCTGCGTTAACAGGAGGAGGAGTGATACAGGAACAGGCCCTGTCATCAACAATGGAAGAAAACTCAACGGGAAGGCCGTTGGTATATCGAAGGAGGAAGGGAGTGCATGTGTATATGTGAAGGTGACCAAGGTCGCGCACCTGAAAACATTCCAGAAGAAGGTAAAATGGAGTGAATTGAAATTACGAATGAAGAAACGACTACGAAGCTGCACCGCTACTCGGCCGCTTGGATGAACTTGTTTCGAAGACGTGCAATATGTTGGGCAGGGTGGTCGGCTCGCGTGCGGTGAAAGAAAATTCGCCAAGGCTCTGCTTTGTCGATCGCATGCATCGACCGCAACAAACACTTCGGGTCCTCCGAGCCGTCGTCGAGCGTGGTAACGTCGCCAACTGGAAACCATTTCGTGCGGTTACGGGATGGCGGGAACGTCATGAAGATGGGGTCCAGCAGGATGTCGATGTCACAACGCCCATGACGCATTAGACGAACTACCTCAGGCAACACGGTCTGCTCGAAGTTGACCTTGGCACGCGAGCGACGATCCGACATTGCACTCAAGAGATCCTGCAGGTACTCAGAAGGCTTCTCCCCACGGGAACGTCCCAGTACACTTGACACCACTTATTCAGGTGGACGTTATAAACCCTGATCAACGTTGCGAAATCGACATCCCCAACGGCGAAAGTCAGCGAGGGCGGCAGTTTCCGCAGCTTCAACCAGGGTTTCTTGGAGTACATTTTTGGATCTGGACATCCGTCAACAGGGCCGCGTTGTGTATCGGCCTAGGCGTACCTTACGTCGTTTGGCGGGATGAATCCAACCTGAGGCAAGTGGAGGTGGAAATATCACACGAATCTCGTCGACCGTGACCGTCGCGAAGAGAAGTGCACGCAATGCATCACCATCCCAAGGACGAACATCCGTGCTGCCCCAAGAAGCCAAAGCTCTGGTACGGGGCGAAAGAAGGGCTGAATCGCATTCATGGCCCGACGAACTCCATCATCTTCTTCATCGTCGGCGTCGTGGTTGTTGGGAGACGTGGAATTGTCCTCTGAATCGCTGTCAGAATCACCCGATGATGAGCCCTCGTCACCGCTATCGTCACCTGGAGCTGAAGCTTGACGCGACGATGCCGGTTGGGACGAAGAGGTCGATCGGGAGTAGATGAATCGAGTGTCGACGGTGGAGGATCCGGATATGGACTTGTAACACCGGGGATATCTTTTGGAAGCCGAGACGTAGTCTTCTTGGGCGGGACGCTGGAGATTTTCTTGGGCGTCTTCGACTGTCGACCCGGTGGTGAAACTGTGGCTCGACGTTTGGCTGTCGACGAACGAGATTTTCCTTTTCCCGTAGAAGAGACCACTGCGCTAGGCTGGGTCGATGCGTCTGGGATATCTGCATGTATTGGATCCTCTGGGGTAGCCGCATCAGAACCTTGCAGTGGCGCGTGCATTCGCAGGGCTTTGCGGGGCGAGGCGGCGAACCAGGCGGAAATGGGGAAACACTGATGACCCACCCATGGACGGAATAACGGGAATGGACGTAGAAGTCGGCGGTGGGAAGACCGCACCTCGCACCAGCTCGAGCGTCGAACATGCAAGCTCCCGATCAGTGAGCTTGGCGCAGCTGTTGCTCGAAGTTGTCGCGTTCTTGAGTCAAGGTGTTCTTCTCCCGATTCAATTTGGCGATAGCAGTCCGCGCAGCAGCGAGCTGTCTCTCAACCCGCACACGACGGGATTGCATCATCACGGAAGGTGGTCATCGATGCCAACGAAGCCTCCAGTCGGGTTGCTCGTTCTTCAGCATCGTCGGCCCGCGAGGATAGAGTCGCTTGTTCCTCGCCGTACTGCTCGGTAATTTGACGCAAGTCTGCGACTCGGGTCTCCAATTCGGTAATTTGCAGGGCTGGATGCAGAACAAACATTAGAAAGATCGCGGAGTCCGACCGAACTAGAACCCGATACGTACCGAGTGACTCGATCACTTGGGACGATTCCGCGTTGTCCTTCGTCCGTTGCTCGACGTTCTGATCAAACGAATCTTTGTACGCGTCGCCACGGATCGTGGCCATGGAGACGGCACCACGAAGACGTTGGACCTCTTGTTCGGCAGCTTGGAGACTCTTCTCGTCTTGCTCTCGACGCATCGAGGCGGAATGGGCAGCTTCCGGAGCGTGGCGTTCACTTTCCTGAGACCGAACTAGCTCATGCTGAAGAGCTGTGAGTGAAATGAGTGACGTCGAAGGTTGCGAAGGAATAGATTCGGTAGTCGACGATGGCAATGTGAGATATCCAGACGGCGCCGAAGAAATGGAGACTCGTTGAGCGGTACGAAGTTCGGCCCGTAGATCCCGAATTCGGTCCTGCGCTGCCTGCAATTCTGCAGCAAGATCCTGGAACGCAACATCACTTGCGGACTGGGCGCTGGCTAGCTACTGCCCGACGGACTGCAAAGACGCTCGAACTTGGGCAATATCGTGACAAAGTGCGTCCCGCTCACGTGCCAGCTGCACAATCGACTGCTCTTGGGAAGTGGCCATGGTGGTCGCCTGTTGAATCTGGTCTCGCTGATCGAACCACTCTGCTCGTAGATTTGCCAGCTCCGCGTGAAGTCCGGCTGCGTGATTCAGTAGACCGGTCACTCGACCCTCCATGTCGGAATTGGCAACAACGAGTGAGTAATTCTCGGCGGCCAACTGCTGCAGCACACTGCTCCGCATAAGGGTGCATTCCCCGAAAACACGAGGCAGAGCAGGCAGAGCTGAAGCGGGTCGTCGACCAGCCGCGCACTCCCGACAATACGACGTCAACTCCTGCGAATTCCCTGAGGCCGACGTTGCAGTAGCTACGGCACTAGCAGACGAAGTGTCAGGTGATGTCGCCGCGGTCGACGAAGTCTGTGGCGAGGTGGAAATCGGTGCCGAACATGAAGAGAGCGACGAAGGGTGAACATGGAGGTGTGCGCGACGGGTTGTCAGAACGAAGATGAAGCACGAACATCCATCCTAGCGTTAGTAGCGCATGCGGTGATGCAAGGAAGGAGGCGACGATGGATGGAGAATCAGACATCAGCGACGAAGCTTACCTGGAGAGTACGCTTCACGCGGATGGGGGCGGCTGTGGTGTAGTGCGTTGGAAAAGATGGAGGGAATACGACGTCGAGAATAGGCATCGGGAGACCTTCAGGGCACATGACAACGTGTACCCACGAGTGGAGTCGTACTTATCGGAATACTGCTGAAGAGTGATGGTCGACTATCGACGATCGACGTTCGTACTTAACGTCGAACTTCAACAAACGCATCACGGGGAGCGTAAACAAGATTGTGGCGTTGGACAAGCACGCAGGAAAGGCAGCCGGTCGTCCGATGAATTGTGGATAAAGGTGAGTCGATGATCGCACGAAGTGGGTGTAGTCAGCACGAAGCGTAGGAAAATTGTAGGTCAGTCACGAATTGGCAACCAAGAGCTCAAGGCAAATCAACCTTTTTGGACACTAAGTGTTTCCGTCGTCTGCTTCTGTGAAGTTCTATACGTTCTTCAGTAGATCGAGGGAGACTCGCCGTGGTCTCAACCCCCAACCCGTGTCTGACAGGAAGGCACGTTAAACTCAAGTCCCGCGAGGGCAGGTATAGCAACAAAGTCCCGCAAGGGCAGGAATAGCAACAAAGTCCGCAAGGGCAGGAATAGCAACTCGTCGTCAACGACAACCAAGGAATAGCAACTCGTCGGCAACGACACCAAGGAATAGCGGCTCGTCGACCAAGACGACCAAGGAATAGCAGCTTGTTGACCAAGACGGCAAAGGCATAGCAGCTCGTCGACCACGACACAGCCAAGGCAAAGCAAAGCAACCCTTTACGGAGTAGAAGTCACGTCAATTAGAGAGACGCTTCGACTTACAAGACTCGACGTTCGCGTGAAGGTTTCCACGCAGACGTCACCCCGCAGACGACTTTATCATCGAACGCTTGAACAACCGTCCAACGAAATCACGTTAGTCAAGACCCGGGAATTCAGCGCACCGCACGCGACGTACAGTGTGTGAAGTGCGCTTTGTGTGTAGATCGAGCCCTCCAGAACGCAAATTATGAGAGCCCGCTCCACCACAATATAGCGTGCCAACGAAATCATGTATAACGTAAAGTGTGCCACTGTCTAATCATAGCGTGTGAGTGCAAAGTGTTTAGCGTGTCGATGTATAGTGAACAGAGTGATGCCAACCATCTGCGTATATTATTTATATTTATAATGTGTAGTGTATTGTGTTCCAGTGTATATTGTATAGTGTGGTGTTGGGTTTTGGGGACCCTCGGTCGCCAGTCGGCAAGGTTGCCCTTGCTGAAGGAAAGGACCGGCGTGCCCTGATTGGCGGATTACATTCCCCGCGCCACAGTGACCACGATAGTTTAGTGACCGAGGCCTCGGTCGGATATAATAAACTCCCGGCCGAGGGTACGAACCCTCGTTTGTACCCATTTCAGTTTCGTACCCTCGGTCTTATAGAGCCGGGTACAGGATCACATACGAGGATCGGTTCACACTGGATATTTGTATTTAGATATAGGACTAGCTATAGGATTGACTACAGAGGCTCTCAGGGCCATAGATCAACACAAATAAATCAGCAGTCTTCCCCCAAGTCACAAGGGTCAAGTCCGTCTTCGGTAAGTCTAGCTAGCTTATCTTAGGGTCTGGATACGCTCGGCTTGTGGGATGCTGATCAGCGAGCCTAAGGTACATTGAACCGAGGGTTTGTTGCTGGTCAGTCCAAGAGATTAGAGTGGCCGAGTGTTGGGAGCGACGAGAAGCGTCGTTCACCATATATTATAGTGGAACCGAGTGTTCCATACATATTTTACTACCCGCCGAGGTTTTACCTCGGCAAACCCGTATTAGGCTTGACAGCCGGTACCCTTCCTTCTGAGGGACTGCGGGGTTCGCGCGAAAGCGCAATATTGCATACTAGCCCTCGCTTGTGGCTAGTGGTGCAGGTTATTGGGTTGGCCTAATACAACCTAGGTGTACAGAGGGTTCACATCCAACCCGGCGTAAGGGATCGTTCCTGGTCTTCAGGTTTGATCCAACGCTCGTTGACCTGACAAGGGGAAGCGAGTGTTGTTGGTGGGACTCATACCATTTGGTAGTGAGAATTTCTGCGTGATCCTACACGACAACTGGTGCCGCGACCCGGGATTGGGAGTGACTTTCTGTGTGTCTTGGTTGTATATAGGTTCTTACCCTAACGAGCATTCGAGAGAAGACAAGAGAAGAAGAGAGAAGATGGCGAGAGGAGTGAAGTCAGCGGTACCAGAAACGCCGATGAAGTCGAGCGGAGGGCGCACCGAGGATTCGGTGAGGTCCGGTCCAACACTCGCGACTCCAAGTACTTTGGAGCCGATCAACGAGCGTTCGGACAGCTTCGACGCGCGGATGGACTACTCTGAAGCCAAAGAAGATGACGAAGACGAATACCTGGAAGAAGCGACAGCGATGTCCGAGGTTTCGGAAGCCGCTACCGTCTCAGTAGGACGTAGCGGAGGGGTGAGGTCGCTCGCGCGAAACCTCACCGAGGAATTGGACGAAGTGGCTGGTCCTGAACCAGCCCTCGAAGACAACGAAGATGGACTCGGCGATCTCCGATCGCTGACGATGACCGAGGACGCGAGTTCTCGGTCGACCAGCAGTCGGCCTCCAGTTAATGGGGACACTCCGACTGCCAACAAGGTTCTGGGAAGATGCATGGAGGTGATGATGAGAAAGAGCAAGTGGATGCGGGCCTTTGCGCCAAAGTCAATTCGACAAGCCGTGTGGATGGAACTCGGGGCAGAATTAGTTGTCCCGGTGGAATCGTGGAGCATCCAACAGGTGGCCGAGGACACGGTACAACTGTTCCGCGCTATGGGCTGTGAACCTCAAGCACTCCCCACCGAAGCCGACCTTCAAGGTTGGTCGATCGAAGATGCCGCGCTCTCGCTGCGTAAGTGGAAACAGAAGCTTCGGACGGTTTTTGGTGTGCCTGAGCCGGGCTCCAACCGTCGGACGAGCCTCTCACGCACGACTGAGGGGACGGATCCATCAAGGGTCCCGCTACCGACAACTCCTGGGCGACAGCCAGAGAAGTCGGTCGGGACGGGTGTGTTCTCAGCGAAAGGGACCGCTTCGGCGTACTTTCAAGATTCGCACATGGTAACGCCTCGGTCAGCGGACCGTACCGAGCGATTGGCAAAAGGCTCCGAGGGTACGCGGACCGCTCCGACGGCGGGCCGAAGTACAGGTCGGACGACGGACCGACGCTTCGATACGCACGACGACTCCTCGGACGATGATTCGTTCGACGTCGAAGAAAGGGGTGACGTGACTGGAGAATGGGCACGCCAAATCCGTGAGCTCAGCTCGATGGAGAACGAGAGTTCCACACCGAGGCTTGAAATCGCCACGCACCTCCCGTTGGGCAACATCAAACCCTATCTCGGCCTCCGAGACAAGAGCGAGAAGTCAATGCAATGGCTCCGAGCCTTCATCTACGAGATGAAGGGAACGCACACGCCACCGAATGAATGGTGTATGGCGTTCGAGCTGAGCCTCCAAGATGGCGCCCTGCATTGGTACCGACAACTCCCGCGGAAGACGAGACGAACGTGGAAATTGTTGAGTGATGCGTTCATCAAGTACTACTGTTCCCGATTTAATCAATCGGCGAAAGCACGGTACTACTCGGCGAGGCGTGAAGAGAAGGAGCATGTTTGCGACTATCTGAACCGGCTAAATGGCTACGCCAGGAATGCCGGAGTACAATTCGAGCACGGCGGTCGCGAGGCCAAGGATCATGTTGAACACTTTCTCGATACGTGCGAAGACCGAGCCTTGGAAGAGCGTCTGTGTCACGTGCGAGTCAAGAATATTCACGACCTGGAAGACATGATAAACGATATCCTCCGACGCCGCGAGCGGAAAAAGGACGCGAGTCCTCGGTGCGACGCCCCAAAGGCCAAGATGATAGTCGTCGCCGTGACGATGGACGCGCCGAGGATTCGCGGAACCCCTACCGGCGTGACCGAGATGATGGTCGTCGTCGGGAAGATCGGTATCGGGATGACAACCGACGTCGAGATGATCGTCCATACCGACCGAGGGTCACTCTAGCTGAAGCACTGACAGACATGGTCGCTGCGTTGAAGGTGGATGGCTCGGTCGACCCGCGAGGAGAACCTGCAGAGACATCGAGTGGGGGTTATGATGATACCGAGGGTTACGACCCGGAGTACTACCCTAGCAATGGCGACCGAGGCTCGGATAGGTACTCGGACGACGAATATGCGTCGGATGAAGACCACGGTCATGTGGCTGCCGCGAATGATTCGGAGCGTCGCCACGCCGCCGAGGAACGTTTGCTCGGGCTGACAACCGCCGGCCGAGGGTTGGGAATAACCAATACCCGCACGACCGAGACAACCGAGGCCTCGGCGGACGTGATGGTCGCCGACAATATGGCCCGTGTGCCGCCTGTGGACTCACACATTCTGCACACTATTGTTTCAAGAGGTGCAAGATGTGCAAGCAAGTCCACGATGCGGGAAGATGCGAAGCATTCAACGAGCTGGCGTCTCTTTTGAAGGCGAAGGTGGAGAAGAAAGACCTCTCGCCAGAACTTCAAGAATTGGTCTATGGGAGTCATTTAAACTAGGCAGCCCTCCAACTGAAACTGGGTTGGTCCCAATCGGGCTGCCACAGTTAGCCGAACCTGCGCTGGACGCCGACTATTTGTTTGCGTTCACGGGTTCGTGCAAACGGCCTGATGACTTGAATATGGATTATGTGAAATTGACGGAAAATGGAGAAGAGAGAGGCGCAAGCCTCGGTGAGAGTGAAGTGAATGTGGAATGTGTGAGAAAGCTGCTGGTACGGTTACCGAGGCTTCAATCGCAAGTATGGCTGTGACCGAGCGTGAGCCCCGAAGTCTCGGCCAGGCAATCAAGTTGTTGTCTGGTGAGAGGATGGGGTGGTGGTCGTCCCAACGCTACGACAAGAGGAAGCGATTGCGTGCCATGGTAAACGGGGCAGTGGATGACGCGCGAACGAGGATTCTGCTCGACACTGGAGCGAATGTGAGCGTGATCTCGGCTTCCTATGCGAAGAGACTACGCGTGCGGGAAGTATCGGACCACGGTCGCAGTCTGGAGGTTAGAGGAATCAATCCAGGGGTGATGGAGACGCGCCGCCGAGCACTCGTTAAGATCACCCTCGGGTGGGAGCGAGTGTATGAATTCGAGTTGTGGATTATGGATCATAGCGCCGGAGTCGATGTAGTCCTCGGAACGGATTTCATGATACCAGCCGGAGTGCGGTTAGACCTGTTCCATGGTACGGCCCGGTTACCGGATGAAGTTATGGTCCCCCTGGTGAAATCCCAGAACGAGGATGATGCTCCGGTATACGGTCTGCAAGTGGCCGGTGGCCCGACCGAGGATTTGTCAGTCGCCGGACGAGAGTGGCACGAGTTCAAGTTACCTCGACGACGTCCACCTCTGAACACCCACGAGGTGTGGATTCGCCGGATTGGGAATCTCGTGCCGACAGTGACGAGGTTTCAGCGGGGACAACCAGCGATTATCCGGCTGACTAATGTGTCACCGAGAGTTGCTCACTGTACAAACCACGAGTCGGTGGTATTATGGGTACCACGTGGTGATCTCCCGCAAGGGCGTGGCTACACCCGGCTACGATCGGCGAAGTACGACGAATGGCAAGTGCTGGCGTACGCTGAGTGTCGGGATGACACATTGCTGAAGCGTGAAAGCAAACTGTACGAGCAGTGGTTAGCCAGTCAACCACCAGCAGTCGAGCGGCGGGAATATCCGACGCCTCGGAAGATTCTTTCCCGACCGATAGCGCACCAAGATGGGCAACGGGTGGATCGTCTACAGAGCGGTGAAGAGTGCCACGCACAGCCGAGTGGGTGCGACCACTCGACAGTAACCGTTACTCTGGTAACCTCGGACATGATGGCTATGGACATTGAAACCGAGGAATGTGAAGATTCAACCACGTCCGAATCCTCGGACAGGGGTGACGGCGAGGTAATTACCGGCGAGGCACCGGAATCCGTGGTCACCGAAGATTCGGAGGCACGTCTGGAGTCGGTGTTTGTAGCGCTTACGACTGGCGTTTCCGCTGACGTCGCTGTCGATGTTGACGATGCCTCGGTGGTGTGGCCGAGCATGTGGCAAACGAAATCGAGTTGACCGATTACGCACATGAGTTGGCATTCCTCCAGACCTGACCGAAGCCTCGGAGACGGTTTTGGATTATACAGGACCCAACGTAGCGAACCCGAAGGCCACGTCCGAGCAACAACGAGCATTGATCAACGTGTTGCAGAAGCATGAACAGATCATGATTTCGAGCGGAAACGCTCTGCCACCGCCAGCCTATGGCGTGGTATGCGATATCGATGTACAGGGGCACCCTCCGATCAAACAGAGGGCTCGGCGTACACCGCTGAAACACCTGAAGAAGTTATACGAGTTACTGAAAGGCTTGTTGAAAGCTCGGTTGGTGGCGTTCTCGGACAGCCCTTGGGCATCCCCGATTGTGATCGTGCTGAAGAAGAACGGCGTTGATATTCGCCTGTGCATTGATTACAAGATGGTGAATGCCATCACCGCGATCATGGAGTATGCCATGCCGCTGGTCGACGATTTGTTAACGGACCTAGAAGCCTACCTGTGGTTCTGCTCTTTAGATGCAGCTAGCGGATTTTGGGCAATAATGATGACGATGAGAGCTCGGAAAATCTCGGCCTTCGTATGTGCACTCGGCCACTTTGAGTGGCTGCGTATGCCGTTTGGCCTGAAGAACGCACCGATGATATACCAACGAATGATAGACAATGCTCTATGGGGTTCGTTCAGCCCAAGGGTGGTTGGAACCAGTTCTCTGAGTTGATGCGGTCCGCTGAAGCAGCCGCTGAAGCTGTGAGAACAGGGTGACCGACGGTTCTGCACGACTGTCCGAGGTTTCGACAGCTTTTCCGACCAAGTTCGAGGCTGACCGCGAGTCCTCGGTGACGCTCGACGCAGTGACCCAACTGGTGAACAGCCCTGTAGCGGATATGTTCTCCACAGGGAAGCAGATGAATCCTCGTTGGTGCCAGTGTTCGATCGGCGGTCGTTCGTGGACGATATTTGTTTCGGCTCCGAGACGTTTGACTCTTGTCTAGCCACCCTGGACCGACTGCTTCAACGGTTTGCTGAGTGTCGAATCAGTGTGAGTTTCACGAAGAGCATTTTCGTACAAGGCCGAGTGGATTTTCTGTCGCATGAAGTGTCGGCCGACGGCATTCAGGCCGATCCGAAGAAGTTGAAGATAGTGACGGAGCTGCCGTTCCCGTCATCGAAGAAAGGAATGCAGTCATTCCTCGGTGCGTTGAACTATTACAGCAGATTCATCCAAGACTTTGCAGTCTACGGGGCCGCCCTGTACCAACTCAAGGATGAGGACTTTACACCGGCAGGAAACTCATCCGCAGCTCACCGAAGCTTCGCGGTGCTACAACAGAAGGTTGCAGACGCGCCGATACTACGACACTTGACCGAGCCAAAGAGGTGCACGTGACGTTATTTGCTAACGAGTGGGCTCTGAGTTCCACTCTGATGCAGTATCATGACGACAAGTTGCACCCCGTGCGGTTCTGCGGCCGCGTCCTGAAAGACGCTGAGATGAATTACCACCCGGCCGAGAAGGAGGTGTTGGCTTGTTGTTACTGTTGAAAGTGTGTTACACCCAGCTGGTCGGACGGACTATCCATGTCTACACTCGGTTCTCGACACTGGAGTGGGTACATAAGTCGAAGACATTGTTCGGTCGTACGACCCACTTCGCAGTCATGTTGTCCCCGTGGCACCTGAAGGTCAACCGAGTCAAGGAACGCGATTGTGCTTTCGCTCAGCTACTACAAGCTGGGCTTACCAGCTTTGTTGAACTGGAAGACTCGTTAGCGCCGGTGACCCCACCGTCACGGGGATCACCGACTGCTCGAATGGACCCACACTTGCTTTACGCAAGCCTACCGAGGAATTACAATGGCGTGGTGATGTCTTTTGATGGCTCAGCCAAGACGGAGAAGAATGGCGGGTATGGTAGTTGCTCCTGGATATTATGGAAATTACCAGAATGGACGGTAGTGACGGCTGCGAGTGCTTATCTCGAGACCACCACAGTAAACCTCGCTGAGTACGCAGGTATGAACAATGGTGTCTTGACCGCGCTGGAGCACGGCACCGAGGATTTAATTGTGGTGGGAGACTCGAGACTCGCAATCCAGCAGTCCCTAGGGGTGATGGCCTGTCGGAAGGAAACTCTGATGGCCCAACTCAACCACCACCGAGAACTCACAGCCAAGCTTCGGTCGGTGAAATATCTCCACGTGATCCGAGAGTTCAATGCAGCTGCAGACTCGTTAGCTACAGAAGCTCTCAACAGCAAACAGTCCAGCGTGGTTTCGACCGAAACCAGGAAAACAGAGTTAATCGAGCTCAACCGAATCGACGAAGTCATCTACGAGCCTTCGCCGGAGGTCGCCACGCCAACACTCGGCGAAGCGGCCACCGACGAGAGAGCGTCGGTCAACCTAGCCCGTGACCCGCCAAGCACCCTGTAACAAATCTTTTTCGATTTTGTGAGGAAGTGCCGGATTACATAACCGTCACGACCCGTCGACAAGCGAGAGCACAGAAGAAGCGTGTCCGGTTTGCGAACGAGCCCTCGGTGATGGGCCAGGATGACACAACACGACGAGACGAAGCAGATGAGGTAGCCTCAGAGACTCAGAACGAAGCAGAAACCGAGCTACCAACGACCGAGGCAAGCATCAGAGCACCAAATGCAAACGATGTCGACCCGGTAACCATTCAAGAAGAGCGAAGACGAAGGATCTCCGCTGCCCAGGACGAGGAGCTGAGGTGGGCAAACCTCAAGGCCGTTCTCCGAGGCGAGGAAGCTAGCCTGAGTTACAGTGCGGCGAGAGATGCATGGAAAATGGCCGACAAGTTTGCGCTAAGCGAGGACGGTGTGCTGTATATTATCGGAGCGAACCGTCGGTGGACTAACGAAACCAAGAGGAGACCAAGATGCGACTGGTGGTACCCACAACGATGATTCAGGAAGTATTACAGAGCTGCCACGACTCGTTGGAAGGTGGCCACCAAGGTATCGGTCGAACATACCACCGAGCGAAAATGGATTATTATTCGGATACGCAGACGTTGAGCGGCATGTGCGGTCCTGCCCAGACTGCAGCTCGAGCAAAAGTCGACCGCAGCTCAGAGGGTACTCTCCTGGGAATGTACTAGTCGAGAGACCATTCCAGCTGGTGTCGATGGATTTCGTCATACCATTGCCGAAATCTCGGCGAGGGAATACCGCGCTGCTACTGTTTCAATGCTCGTTCACAGGATTCGTCATGGGGAAAGCCATGTCAGATACCACCGCATTAAAAGTCGCTCAAGCGTTCGAAGAGTGTGTCTACCGAAGGTTTGGAGCTCCAACGATGATTCGCCATGACCGAGACCCTCGGTTCATGAGTGAGGTTTCCAAGCATTCGCTGAGATGATGCAATCTCGGTCGAGGGCCACGTTGAGTTATCGTCCGCAAGCAAACGGGCAGCAAGAACGATCAGTCAAGACCGTGATGCAGTCAGTGCGAGTGTATGCAGAAGACCCGTTGCAACAAGACTGGGACGAGATCGCCGAACGACTTGTCTTCGCTATCAACAACTCTCAGGACGGCACTCGGAAGGATACTCCGTTCTACCTCGTTCATGGGTGGGATGCTCGGTCTACGCTGCGAGCAATGTCGTCGTCGCTAAAACGAGGATCCCGAGGGCAAACCGATGCGCTAGCATGGCGCCGAGAAGTGAACCGGCAACAAGAAATTGCATGGAAAATGGCGATGGAGTACCAGAAGGTCGAGAAGGCTCGGAGAGCCCGCGAACACAACGAGTCGCTTAACCGACGTGAAGCAGCAGCAGTACCGAGGATTCCAGCGAGTGACAGCGAGAACATAGTAGCACCGAATCGCGACGGGTCAGAGGTACCATTGGATGCCGAAGGCAGGGGACAACGACGGAAACCGACGGGAACGAAACCTCGGACACCGGGCAGGAAGAGACTGGGGCATCTCCCGAAGCTACTGAAGAAGCACCGAGGTCTCTATTCAAGCCTGGGAGCAGGGTGTGGCTCTACATGGAGCGCGTGAAACCAGGATTGACCAAGAAGCTAGCACACCGATGGCACGGGCCATTCCGGATCAAGAAGAAGGTTGAAGAGTTCGCATATGAACTAGAGCTGCCGGATCAGAGTGGTTATCGGTTCTACCCAGTGGTGCATGTCTCGCGGCTCAAGGCGGTGAACGAATATGGCGACCGACCGAGGAGTCGGCTGACAGCTGAGGTGACCGAGGATACGAGGATTGATTTTGACGAGGAGCTGTTACCGGAAGATAGCTGGGAGCCTGATAGAGTGGCAGGCGAATATGAAGTAGAGGCTATTCTGGACGATCAATCACCGCTAACAACGAGCACCAATCGCGCTGTCAGAGAGTTCAAGGTGAAGTGGGTCGGCCATGACGAGCCTACCTGGGAACCAGCATCGAACTTGTCGTGCGGCGGGTTGCTTTACGACTATTTGCGGGCTCGACGCAGCGAGCGACGACTCCAAATGGTTCAGGTGGCCGACGAGGACTAGCTCGAATCGCTACCGAGGATTGAACTGCCTACGGGGTTGGTACAGCCCGTGGAAGCAGACGAAAAATGATACTGTACCAGAATGGAAGTCACTGACCACTGAGCGACCAAGTCTCCTCGGAGGCTCGGTTTGTGACAGCGAAGTGACGAGATGAACTGCCTGCGGGGATTATGCGGCCCGTAGCGTCAGATGAAGATGACTACCGCATTAAACTGCATATGTGTATATGATGTGAACGAACTCGAAATGGATTTGGATTAAGTGGAACGGTAATGAACTACGGTGCTCGGACAACGTGAGATTAGCAAGAGGGATGAACGACGAAGCACAACAGCGCAAGACCGAGGTTTAGATGTCGGTGGAGGAAGCTAAATCAGCCAACACGTCCAGGTTCGACGTCTGGCCAGGCACAGACCCGCCGGAGGATGTTGGAGTAGCAGCAGGGGCAGCGGAGTCCTCGGCTTGGCCTTCATCCTTACCTTCATCATCCGTTGGTCCTGGGGAACATCAACCGAAGCCTGAGGAACCCACGGAGCCACGATCGAACTTGGAGCCACGGACGAGTCCACCATAATGCCCGAAATCACCTCCGCCTCGGTCATGCCACGAGGCACGAATAGCGGCACCGGAGAATTGCACGGCGCGAAAGTAGTGTTGAAGGGGTGACTGGAGGGCGCGTCCACCAACAGTTCCGCCAGAGCTGGCGCGAATCCAGAATGGAAGCTCACCAACCCAGTCCTCGGACGTCGGAGCCCACTCGATCACCTCGAACGAGTATTGGAGGTAGCTGGGCTCCAAAAAAGCTCGGTCTGTGCTTCACGAGGCTTGCCGGGGCGCTCGACACACCACTCCCAACACCGATACACCATTTGCTGGCGCAGCCGGTCTGCCGGAGATTCCGAGCTTTGTTGTACTCAGTCCAGGCGCACGAAGCACGCCGACCGAGGATCACCAGCCTCAAGTCTCTGAGCCATGCTCCGAAGGTACGCTTCAACCGCAGCAACTTGAACCCAGTGGGTGCTCCCACAGTGCTAGGCCCAGGTCTTCCTTCTCGGTCCGATCCGTGGAGATACCCTGAAATTGGCGCCACATCTTGATGTATCGAGCCAGGCCGGTGGCGCGAGTCAAAATCTTAGTGCCAAGTGGGTGTTGGTCAATAGCGAAACAACAGGGTCGCTCCGGCATCTTCAACCGCATTTGCTGCCAGGGATAGGCTGGATTGATCCAATCCGCAATAGCTTGGATACCGGCCACCGAGCACGGGGACTCGACACCCTTGGCAATAGGTGGAGTCAGGCTACTATTGTGGATTTGGCACCAGGCCGCCTGGGCGTCCGGAACAACGAACCAAGGCGTCAAATACGGCCCGGCCATCAGAGCAAGGCGATGTGACAGTGTCCCTGGCGCAGTAGGCACAGCCGGCGCGAAAGTACTTGGGTCGGTGCCAGGGACCGTGGAAAGCGTAGCTGTCACTTGGGTGTGTGACCGCCGGAGACACGGCCGAGACCTCGGTGTATGACCTTGAGCGGCGGCAGCAGGAGGTGTCGAACCATCGGTGGGTTCCGACGGTACCACAATCGCAAGGACCGGAGTAGAGACCACCACCGAGGTCACGGGCGTCATGAACGAGGAGGTGATCGGTACTCCACCCGACGACGGCAATGATGTGGAGACCGGTTGCGATACAGGAACGGCCGGCACGCTCGGTGGAGTCGGGGTAGGCTGAGTCGAGACTGACGGAGTCACGACCAAGGCCGTCTGCGACGACACTGGTGGGGCCGGGGCCGGAGGTTTGGGCGGAGCTGGAACAATAGGCGACCCCGAGGTCTGAGAGGACTCGGATGATGACGGGGAGCCGATGATGAAGTCATCGAACGCTTCCAGAGTCTCCAGTTGCTTATCGGATCGCAAAGTAGCCAATACCGACGCACCGCGGGTGGGTCGACCATCACGACGAGCCGGCGAAGTGACAGCTGAAGAAAATGATCCATAAGGATGATCGCGTCCGTAAGGCAATGACTTCGGCCGGGGTCGCGGGTACCGAGGGTCCGGAGGCCGGTGGAGATCCAGGCGGAGGACTCGGTTGAGATCCAGACGGAGGACTTGGTGGAGATTCAGGCGGAGGACTCGGTGGAGACCCAGGTGGAGGACTCGGTGGAGACCCTGCAGGAGGCGATGGCGTAGACGACTCCGGCGACGAACTGACTGAGGGGCTCGGTGGCGATCCAGCAAGAAGACCAGACGCCTGGAGAGGTGGTGGAGTACTGATCGAAGGTTTGGACGCGTGTCCGCGGGCTGAGGCACCCAAACTCTTAGGGGGACGACCCAACCGTTTGCTAGCAGGAAGGGTCGACTTTGGCGGTCTCGATGGAACGTGTGGAGGATGCGCCGGCGTCGACTGCGGTGGCGGAGCTTGGGATGTTTGCTGCCGGAGACGCTTGCGCCGATTCCATCGACGCTGGGATACCGACGGAATGAGCGGCAGGTCGTCCGAATCCTCGGAGGCACCATCTGCAGCCGAAGCTGCCTGCGCTGGAGGCTTGGGCCCCGGCTCCGAGGCCTTGGGCTCTTGCTCGTCGCCCTCCGAGCTCTCCGAAGACACACTTCGACTACGTTTCGATGTGATGCTCGGAGGAGAAAGCCCGAGCAACTCCCAGTCGATGTTGTCCGCAGTGATACCTGAACGAGAGAAAGAAGAGCTTAGAGAGACCGCTAGAGCAAGAGGAGAAGAGCAGAACGTACCAGCAGAAGCAAGCACCAATGTGTCGACATCGATCTCGTAGAGAGCGGCGTGGCGACGCAGAATAGAGTTCGCCCGCTTCAAGCTTGCGACCTGAGCTTCGAGAGCTTGGACTTGTGGAGAAACGACACCGACCGAGGCTTGGTCGGAAGCCTCGAGAGCAGCCTGATGTTTGGCCACTTGCTCCCATGCCTGCCTTGAAACGCTCACGATCCTGGTGGAGGAGTCGCTGTGTCGACGTCACCTAAGCCTCGGCCGTGGTCGCACGAGCCTCCCAGAGCCCCACAATGCGGTCATGGTCGGCGATGGCAGTGTTGGCTTGGCGCAGGTGCGCTACCACCTGTTCATGCTCGTCCTTGAGAGCGAGGTACGACTGATGGAGGTCATCCAGAGAATCACGAGTACGGCTCTCGTCGCTGGTTGCTTGGGTGCTTAAACGCTCGAACCGCTCGCGTTCCCGCGTCTCTGCCTGGAGACGGTCATCGGTGTCGGCAATTCGAGCCTTGAGCTCTGACACCTCGTTACGAAGGTCGACGACGAGCTCGGCCTCACCCGGTGGAAGTTGGGCGGGAGCCACAGCGGCGTTCAGAACCTTACCGAGGTCTGTGGCTTGCTCCATCCGGCTGTCGAGCAACGAATCCACTCGCCGAGGACACTGACGAGTCACACCAACCATGCGCTGACCCAACTGGAGGAGACGCTGCTCGATCAGAGCAGAGACCGAAGGCTCGGTCGGGGCAACTGGAGGAGGAGCGACGGCGGAGGTGTCGGTTTGACTACAGTCAGTTTAACTTTAACCCGGAAACGACTGGAAGGCCAACTTACAACAGAGACGCCAGGCGTCTGTTGTGGTTACGCGTTAACGCTTCCTCTAAAGTAAAGGTGCGTGTGACTCCCGTCACACCTGGTAGCATTTGTAGTCAATCCGGCGACCGGCGCGGTTTTCTACAATCAAGATATGGAAGACTCAGGGAGCAGGCTGCCGTCCCGGCAGGACTTTCCTCACCTCACGGACGCCTACTGGGCAACTCTTGAGAAGATGGTCAGCCTCCTGGGCGAAGCAGCATTCGCTGGATTCCCCAACCTACCTGCGGAGCAGCAAAGGGCGCGCGTGGAACGCTTCGACAAGTACGAGTCGTCGCTGATTGCTCATGAGCGGCGCCGCGCAGGATGCTGCTCGCACGACCATGCGAGCTGAGATGCAGAGTGCGGCGCAGTCGAACCCCTCGGGTTCTGCTCCGTTCGCCTCGCGACAAGGAGTCTACGAAGCCCGTCAAGATGTCGGTTCCGACGTTTGACGGCAAAGAGTCCGACAGCCTTGTCTTCTGGATTCGCGAGATCGAGATAGCGCTCAGCGCTGGACAGATCTACGAGTCACGGCCCAGGTCGCTTTCGCGCTGTCTACGCTGGGAGGTCGGGCTCGCGCTTGCTGATGGCTCGAGAGACTTCGCCTCCGGGGTATTTCACCTCGTGGGCGTTCATGGAACAAGAGCTGCGCACGACGTTCCTTCTGGCCAATATGGCCTACCGTTATCGGTCGCTATTCTTGCGGTGCAAGCAAGGAAGCGCACGCTTTAAGACTACGTCATGGAGCTGCAGGACAAAGACAGCTTCCCAAGTAGACTCAGCGAAAGTGGAATCTTCTCAGCGAGGATTTCTGGACTATTACTGTTCGCAATTCGACCAGTCGGCGGGATCCCGCTACTACTCAGCGAGACGCAGGGAGAATGAACATGTCTGCGACTTTCTTGCTGCGACTGAATGGCTACGCGCGAACCGCCCACATTCAGTGCGAGAAGGGTGGAGCTGACGCCGCCGACCACGTCGAACATTTCCTGCTTAAGTGCGGAGACGACGACATCATGGATCTGCTGTACCCACAACGACTCAGCGATATTACGAAGGTCGAGAAGGTGATCAACCAGCGCTTACTCGGTGCAAAGTGCAAGAAACAACGCGATCGACTGAGCCCAGCCGCACGTAAGGACGCCAAACGAGCTGAGAAGTAGGGAGAACAAAATCGCCTAGTCGACTCTAAGAAACAGCAGGATGAACGCCGTGGTCGACAGGGTGAAGACAGCAATCGCCGAGTTACGCTGGCAGATGCGTCGATTGACGACCTGTGGGCGGCACTCGACACTCGCCGAGCTACGGCAAATACCGACCTCTATGACTCGTCGAATGGAGAAAGCGATGCGAGCGAAGTCCTCGACCAAGACTCTGAAGAAGACTCGGACTACATCGACGCCGGTAATACGACTGGAGACCCAACAGATATTAGCAGAACTCGTCGAATCCCAAAGGACAAGCTAATCGCCGAGACGGGTTCCGAGAGCGGAAGACATACGGTCCGCGTGGAGCCTGCGGAGCAGCAGGGCACGATGCACACTTTTGTCGCCGACGCTGCAAGTTCTGCAAGAAAGTGCACGAAGTAGGCCAGTGAACTCTTCCGGCGCTTCGAGAAACTCGCCAAGTTCGTTAAGACGTCAGTCGACAAGTCCATTGTCCCGACGATCTTCAGGACGTCTACTCGTCGAGCCATTTAAACTAGTGGGCTAAACGATGACTGGGTTGGACAACAACGGGCTGTCACAGTCAGCAGAACCAGCAGCGAAGCGAACTACGTGTTTGCTTTTGTTGTGGAAGCGGAACGGCCCGACGAGTGGAGTGAGAATGAGAGTGATGCAGAGAGCGGACAAGCGGATATGGACGAGAAGTGGGCTCGGCTAGTCGAACGAAGACGAAGACCGATCGATTGGAAGCATGGACGGAACTCAGCGACCAATGATCTCGGATAGGTCAAGCCAAGAGATGGAAGTTGCTCCCTGGTGAGCGACTGGGATGGTGGTCATCGAGGAAATTCGATCGCCGAGGATAATGCGAGCACTAGTGATGGGAGCTGTGAATGATGAACGGACAAATATCTTGTTGGATATCGGAGCAAACGTGTCGACTGTGACCGAAGCATTCGCTAGGAAGTTGCGACTGAAGCGACTTACCAACAACGACATGAAGATCGATGTCCAAGGAATCGCCAAGTCAAAGGTGGCGACCACCTCTCGCGCAATCGTTAAGGTTACGCTGGTGTGGGAAGTGGTTTACGAATTCTGGAGTGTGGATCATGCCTCTCATCATACTGGAGTCGACCTGGATCAAGGGTACCGACTTCTCATGATACCAGCCGGTATCAGGCTGGACTCGTACAACTCGATGGCAAAACTGCCCGATGAGGTCGTGGTGCGACATAATCAAGTCGTCGCAGATGTAGACGACACAGAGTACGGCCGTGAAGCGATCAGGAGGCCCACAGGGAACATTGGATATTATGGAAAGAGAAATCGCTCAGTTCAAGTTGAGACGGAGACACCCCAGCGAATCGACGCATGAGCTGGGGGTTCGCCAACTGCAAGGGGTGAT